>JAJTUV010001442.1:0-553000 GCA_021653895.1 Mastomys natalensis
TTTTCTCTCTGCTCTGGACTCTCCCAGGTGCCTCTGGATATTTTTTTTCTCTCTAGCTCACAATAACCCCCACCTCAATCATGGAGTGGCTATTTTCATGGTTTCTTTACTAAGCCCCTCACAATGTAGTTTGTGGATGCAAGGATTAATGGCACTCTCTCTTGCTCCCCACAACCCCCCGACAGGTTCTTTCTACATAGCCCTGACTGTCCCTGAACTCATTCGGTGACCAGTCTGGCCTTGAATTCAGAGATACATCTGCCTCTGCTAGGTTAAAATCAGATGACACCACACCTGGGTATAATTTTCTTTCTCCTTTCTTTCTTTCTCTTTTCTCTTTCCCTTTCTCTCTCTTTCTCTCATTTTCTCTCTTTCTCTCTTTCTCTCTTTCTCTCTCTCTCTCTCTCTCTCTCTCTCTCTCTCTCCCCTCTCTCTTTCTTTCTTTCTTTCTTTCTTCTTTCTTTCTTTCTTTCTTTCTTTCTTCCTGTGACTATAGAATTCTTGTAACTGTTGCCATGGAAGAACCTGTCACTCAGAACAAGATGAATCTGTATTTCCAGACCATGACCACTTATATGAGGCTCAGGATAAGCTATCTCTTATTTCCCCTGGAGTAGGAACTGTGATTTGCATTTACAAGGACTTTTGGAGATCAGGTTGTCCCATGTAAGCTATTCTGTAGTATGTAGGACAGGGGCTTTCTCCTGAGCAGGTGTGCCCTGCTCTCTAAGCGACTCCACTACATCTTGTTTGTGCACACAGACACTGCCACTTGCCTAGCAACAAACCAGGAGGCACAGCCTGATAACTTATTCAGGCAAAACATAATGCCTGCCGGCGAAGACTGGGAGCACGTGACATATTAAAACCATATGGGAAACATCAGGCCCAAGGACTCACCGAACACACTGGACCAGCAAAGAGCTCAGCCCCCTCAACACAGCCCCCTCACCTGGGTCACCAAAAATGAGGGCTCTGATACTGTCATTGAGGACCACACTAATCTGTTATTTGGCCATCGAGTATGTGAGCATCAAGAGACTGACAGGCAGAGATCTTGATTGTCCCCAGAGCTCCAGTTCAGCATAGTCCCCACTGCTTGACCAGCCCTCTCCTTGGATTGCCTAGTTTGCTGTCGGTCCCCCTGTCTAGCCCCTACTTGCTTTGAGCCTGGCTTGACTCTCCCTCCAGCTGCTCTCTTAATTGTGTTCTTAATAACTTACCCAACCACCTGCAATGGCTCTCTGCATCAGTATTAGATGCTGCCTTCAGTAAACCCACCTCCCAAGTTTGTTGCCTCTTTCATTAACCCCTTTGTAGCCATTCTATAACATCCATATCTTACTGTGTGGAGCATGTGATGAGAGTTAAAGTGAGTAGCTGGGATTGGAATAGAAGTAGCTGCTCTTGCAGGGAGTCACATGACCAAGAAAAACTGGGATTCCCTGGTAAGTTGCAGCTAACAGAACTGACACCATGCAGTGTGCCATTATTTATACGGTATGGGAAGCACTCAATGTGGTTTCAAGAAGCCCATTCCCACCTACTCTCTGGCTATTGATCACTGGCCCTCTTCTAGCAAGTCCTTCCACAGGGGGCAAGGAGATCCCAGAGTAGGAAGATTCCACTCACAGCCGGGTGCCCACTGTCTGTTAGCCACAGGCGTTTGGCACCGGGATCTCAAGATTCCCCAACTAGAAGTGCCAAATCCACTCCCAGGACCCGTGCAGGCCTCTGCTCCATTTCTTTCTCATCAAGAGGAGAAATGTCTGAGTAGTGGCTAAGGGAAAGTGGGCTGAGAATGGGTTTAATTTAGACACAGGCTGGGTGTATAGTCTGTGATGCCAGCGGTGTGGGACAGAACCGGGCATAGAGAGATGAGAACTGGGCTCTCCGCCTCATGCTCCTGATCTGGGCCTGCGTAGTCAGTCACTACACGCAGGGATATTTGGTGACTGAGGGGTAAAGAGCCCACGTTATTCTTTCAAATTTCTTCTTTCCCTTTTCTCCAGACTAGAAATTGAGTGTACTTGACTTTTAGAGGAAATTGTAATTTTAATGTAACTACTATAATACCCATGGGAATTTCCTTTTGTTTAAACATTTGCGTGTGTTGTGTGTGTGTGTGTGTGTGTGTGTGTGTGTGTGTGTGTGTAACTATAATAAAGTCATGTCAAACTGCAGAAAGGTCTATAGAAACAAAACAGCTTCATAATAGCATGGTGCAGAAGTACCTACTATTGTTATGCATATTTTTCTGATTCTAATTTCACTTTTTATATATGTACTTATATTGCACATGCATATTTAACAGTATCAAAGTCTCAACTTTTAAATTACTTCACATTAAAGAAATTATTTTTATTTTAAAATTCTTTAAAGGTTATAGAAAAAGATTCCAGGTTAGTATAAATTCCAATGAAGTGGTTATGTCAAGACAGCCTTAAGTGATCCCTTCTTGCTAGACATTCATGTTAGCACTGATCCTTGTTATAAATATAACAATATATTTGTGTTTTATATATATATATATAATTAAATATATATATTTAAATTAAATATATATATATAATTAAATATATATATTTAAATTAAATATATATATATAAATTAAATAATTAAATAATTAAATAATAATGTAAACATAAATATGTTGTGGTGAATATTTTTTTTCCATAATAAATACTTGACCTACCTCTAATTATTTTCCTGGAGTGGATTTCTGGAAGTGAAGTTGCTCAGTCAGAAAGTATGAAAACAGAAATCTAACACACAGATTCCATAGTCGACAGCAATTGGCTTAAAGGATAATTCTGAACCTCAGTCATTAGGGAAATTTGACATTTAATAAGCAACTGCTGTGCATTTGTCATTGGACTTGGGGCTTCATGAGCACACAAATCTTACTCCAAACTTCCTGCAGTGATCACCCAATCAGATTCAAGAGGATGTTAATCTAGAGTGAGGAAGTCACAGGGCTGGGCAGCCCCGCCCCCCACATCTGTGCCACCTTTACTATTCACTGAAGCCCAGTTCCAAAGACTTCTCTTTCCCCCGGGTGGACTCGTGTTGGCAGTGAACAAAAGTCAGTGGAAAGAAAGACGTTGAAAGGCCAGGAGAAGACAGTTGTTCATAGAGCCTCTGCTTTTTCCTAACATGCAAAGAACTTCTGACTCATGCTGGTGGGATGGGGGTGGGATGGGGGTGGGATGGGGTGGGATGGGGGTGGGAGCAGGGCGGGGGGATGGGGGAGTGCAGAAGGATGTGAGTGGGATGGGGGGGATGCAGGTAGGATGTGGGGGTGCAGTGCAATGAGAATGGGATGTGGGCAATGTGGGTGAGATGTAAGTGTGATGCAGGATGGGGGTGCAGGGCGGACACGGGAGGGATGTGGGGGGATGCGGGGGATGCTGGTGGGATGTGGGGGGGAATGCACTGAGGCCAAAACTAAGAAGATGGAGGGAAATGAGAGAAGAAAAGAGAAACTCACAGTGTTTTTTCTCTCAGGCTCCTTTTTTTCTTCTTCATCCAAGCAACATTTCCCTTTCCCGTTCATTTGGCAGCAAGCTGAACTCTGTGGAAAATATCAATGGTGAAATCAGAGAGGCACAGAGTTGTGAGAATCCAGAGGCGGTGAGGACAGTTATAATGGTCATATGTGATGCTCTTCCTCTGGAGCTCATACTGATAGTGATTGTGTTAGAGGGAGTCCTCACCCAAGAATGGATGAATGCCAGTGCAGCCAGGGAGATTCATATTTAAAGGACAAAGTAGGACCTCTTCTGCTTCCTTCCCCTTTACCCCCAAATCTCTTTCACCAGTGCCTTTTGCCAAGGTAGAACACAGCAGGAGAGCCCTTTGCAAGATGGAACACTTTGATCTTGAATTCCTAGCCTCCAGATCTGTGGCCCACTAGATGTCTGCTCATTAGAGCCCATCTGGCATGTGGTACTCTGTTACAGTAGCACAGACTGCACTAGGACACAGTAGTAGTGGAAGTGGTAGACTATAGTAGCTGTGGTCTAGCTTTGGTTGAGCAAAGAATTTGTGCTCAGCACCATGTTTCGTGTTTTGTAGACATGCTATGTTTTCATTCTTTTAGTCATGATTCCACTTCCCAGACAAGGAAGCAAGGGTCTAGAGAAGTTATGTGATTTATCAAATGATGCAGCTAGAGAATTGTGGAATCAGAATTTGAAGCTCTGCATTCTGATATGGAGCTAGTTCATGCTCATTTGGCATGACTTTATAATCTGATTAACTGCAATTTCCTCATTGTCTTTCCTAGTCTAGGTTTTGTGCTTATTGTTTCCCATGAATTATAAAACTTTTGATCTTCAAAGACCCTCTGCAGAAAGACCAAGTGGGAGGCAGGTTGTCCAAGGGAGGAGTGGGAGACCTAGGGGACCTGAAGCTTCTGAAATCAGGACAGTGCCCTCTGGGTCATCACCAAGATGCAGAGACTGGATTCCACTGACACAACTTTCCTGTTGTTGAACCTGCGACCAATCCTGAGTAGCCTTAGAATGGGCCAAGTGGCAGAAAGATCCTGTGATCACTGGGTTTAAACTTGCAGCCGACCAACCTCACTCTATGGGTAGACTGGCCTGGGGGTGATGGCCTGGAAATTGAGTGCTTTAAAGAAACTTTTTGTTTGTTTCTCCAGGTGATACAAGGCCTTACTTTGTAGCTTATGCCATCCTTGACATCAGCGTGTAGCCCAGGCTGGTCTTGAACTTACAGTTAATCTGCCTTAGCCCACTTCATGAGAGCTGGGTTTGCACATGTGTGTAACCATGGAGTTATAAGAACTTCTGGGAGCTGGTGAGACAGCTCAGTGGATAAAGTGGTTTCTGGCAATCTAGGCAACCTGAATTCAATCCCTGGAACTCAAGAAAAGGTGGAAAGACAGAGCCAACTTAACAAGTTGTTCTCTGATCTTCACACATGTGTGTCCCTATACACATATGTGGTACACATGTACTCACATACTATACAAGTTTAAAACATTAAAAAAAAAAAACCCTTTGAACCATAAAATTTATTAGCTTTTGGGTTGGTGAGCACCTTTGTGTGAGGAGCAGATAGACCCCAAGTCCACTGACAGGAGCCCTTTCTGGATGGTGTCCAACGGACCAATCCATCTAGTATTTACCTGTTCCCTTTATAACAGATTTTATAATAACTCTGCAAGCATGAGCAACTTCTAAGTTATGTTGACTCAGGAATACTGAAAATCTGAAGGCTGATGGGGTGAGGGCATAGGAACTACTGATCTTTAATTAGTGGGTCAGAAATACCAAAGACCCACTGACACTTGGTAAGTAAGATGAAGTCAGTCTTATGATCCCTTAACTTGTAGATGGTGACACTAACTTTGAGTAGTTAGTGTCAGCACTAACTAGATGAAAGTACAGAACACCCTGTGACTGTCTAGACCGTTAGAAGGATGCTTGGTGTGGGAAGCACTGCCCAGACCAGGATTGTTCCATGGGGGAGTGGGGAAGCGCTTGGAGCCTGCCTCAGAAGGGCACGCAGATGATGAGCAAGGAGGGATTCTGAAATTGATGCTTTGTGGACGCTGCAGGTCCCGCTCTCAATTGATTTCACCTGATGTGAATGATGGGACGGGCTTCTCGGCTCTTCCCCGTCTGCCATCAGTATTAATCTCAGATGGAATCACAGTCAGAGCAAAGAGGGACATTCACTTGATGGAAAGTTCTGCTCTGGCCATGTCTCAACCCAAAGTGCTGTGGAAGAGACAGTCTGAGAAACAGACTTTTATCAGTTTCTCTTTATCACGGAGCAAGATGTTAGAACGGCCTAATCCATTTTCACTAAGAATATGCCATTTTCAAACTTCACCTTCAAAAAAAGAGCTATTATGGTGCTACCTGTCTGTATTTCTGAAAAAAGTACCCAGTTACGCTTACAGAGATGGGCAAAAACAGAAAATCATTTTTCTTTAAACCACGGTATTGTACTTTCCTTGAAGCCCATCTGGTGTGCGTGTGGGGGTAGTTAGGAAGAGGCAGTGCAGGGTGCATGATGGTGGCTCAGCCGCCATCCTTCATTTCATACTCACGGGGCTGAAACTGTTTGCACTCTCCACTATGGGTCTGTATCCAGTGCAGCGGCATAGATTCCCTGGGTGAGTGAAATACACAGTTTCAATTCCAAGGCCATTTCTCAGCGCTTGCTGTATCTCTCTCTCTAGTCACAGCGCCTCCCTTGTCAATCATTTAAAAATTCTGAGAGTCTTTCTGGATTTATTATTGGCAGCTACTCAGGACCTATTTGTGGGGTACAGTCTTAAGAGAAGTACAAGACAGAATCATTGTGAAAAGAAAAGACAAAATCAGAGAGGACCTCTGTAAGGGCTCCAAGTCACACGCCAGAGATGCGATGCACATCGCTTGTGAACACACACTGCAAGGATCCATACTGTGTTTCTGCACTCTTTTATAGACAGCTGCTATTCTAACAAAGATGGTTTAGCACCTGTTAGATAAGACTTGAGTTCCCCAAATCCAATTCTTCCTTGTAATGTAACCTATCACACATCCAGGTGTTACTGGCTCTCTCCAAATTGCCTTGTGGGATCTGGGACCCAGGAGCTACCTCAGATGCAACTGCTTCAGCCATGTTTGTTCTGTGAGTCCTTGACCCAGTGGAGGATCTCATGTCTCCACCAGCTTCCAACAGACAGTGGCGGGATAACTTGTTAGCTGGTGAGCAGGGTGAAATCACAGCCCTTGGCAAGTTCTTGAGGATCAGCAGATGACATTAACATATTTCATACTATCAGAGAGACTGGCCCTGACACAGAGGGGTCACTTCACACAAAGATTGGGAAAGGCATGTCTGAAGGCACGGCACCCTTGTCCTCTCAGGATGTCCCTCCACTGTCATTAATCTCTAGTCTGTTTACACTATTGGCCCTCACTGTTACCAGATGAGATAAGTAGACTCAGACTATGACATTTCTGTTCTGTATTTTGCACTGAATTTTCACAGACCCTTTCAACAGACCAGATCTGCATTGGAAGTCTTTGTGAGCTGATTCTCGATAAGCCTGAGGCCCACAGGTCCAGGACACTGCACACCACACAGCAGACAGTTGTTAATGCGGACAGAAGAGCAAGGGTCTAAATCAGATGAAAGATGACTCAAAACATGCATACATTTCACTCAAACGGGTAAAGCCAAGGAGAGCAAGGACAAGTGCAGTCTCGGCAACTCTCTAGAGAAATAGTAAGAAAAACAAATCAGCCCTGTAAACAAATCCTGACAATGCAATGAAAGCATGGGTTTGACATCAATTACCAAGGTTCAAATCCTGACTCCTCTCTCACTAAGTTGAAGGTCTTGGGTAGTAACTTCACCGCTTGGTACCTCAAGTCCCCCCACCCCCACCCCCGCATAACTGGCATGTAGAACTTATCGTGGAATAGAGTGTACAGAACATATTCAAGAAGTTAGCTGTTGTGGCAGCCTCTAGAAGTCGGAGCACAGACAGACATACAGAGGACAATTTTCAATTTTGGTGCAAAAATCAGGGACCTCTAAAACCTGAATAGATGAGACTCAGTCAGACATGTGGCAATGTTACAAAATAAAAGCTAACATAGGAGGCAGGGGCCCTAGGATCATCAAGTACATATCTGAGTGGAAATCCAAGAATGTCACAGAATGGAAGCGTATTGAGACTATTTGGGAGAGAACTTAATGAGAGACTCGGGCTATTGGTTCTGCACTACACTACAGGCTGAGCTGCTTCCTGAAGGCAACTGTCCTGATTTACGGACCCCTTTACTAACTTCTATTTTAACCTGATTCTCTAATTCTTAGCTGTCTAAGAAATCTTTTGAAATCTGCTTGTCGTCCCCCAGTGTTTAGCAAAAAGCAGAGACTCCCTTCTTCATGAACCCCTCTTTCCCTTCTACTCAAGGCTCTGCCTGAACATTTCCCTTTAGTATCCCCTGCAGTCCTCATGTGGAAATCCTTCATATCATCAACACCTTCCCACTAGTTGGGCCAACATCTGACAGCTAGAGGGAGCAGACAACATGGGTCACCTGGCCCAGTGCAAGGTATGGACAGAATACTTTTTGAAGAAGCTGGAACAGAGGAAGCCACAGCTGAAAAGGCATCCTTTAGTGACCCACATTTGGGAGGTTCTACCTCTGCTACAAAGCAGAATGCAGATAAAGACTTTTTGAAGGTCAGAAGAGTCAGAGGAACCAGTGTCGGAGCAGGCTGTCAAGCTAACCATAAAGTATCATATGACATGAAGGTGTTGGGGGTCTCTGAAGGTGAAGAGTGCTTGATGTTCTTCAGGGCAGTAGTTGAAAAGGCAGTTTCCAGAAGAACGGTACAGTGGCAGAGCCTCCTCTCACTGGTCAGAAAACCACAGATGCACAAAAGCAGAGGAAGCACTCTGATGTGGGATTTAGAGGGTGTGATTGACTATGACAAGAGGGGAGGGAGGAGGGCTCTGATCGGATTGCTCTCTGATCAGCAAAACCAGAAAGGAGATAAGAGATGTTGAAAGTCATAAGACAAAGAAGAAAATGAAAAAGTGTGCCACAGGGCAAGCAGTGTCAGTTGAGTAAACGTGAGAATGAGATAGGTTTTGGAGAAAATGTCATCATCAACAACACATCAAAAGGGGGACAAACACAGAGCTCAGTGAAGATAGAGTACCATTAAGAGACATAAGAGGGAAGGCACAGGTGCCTTGTTCTTAAATCACCCCACATTTTCTCATAACAGGAATACCTGGTAACTCAGCATCCGCTCAACGTTGTTTGCAAAGCCTTGAAGCCTAAGAGGCAGGGAGACTTAAGAGGACCTGCAGCCCCTTTAAATGTTCTAGTGTCACATGGATCAAGTGAATGGTGTCTTATAACAAGATGAGCTTGTGAATCCATGAGAAGCAATCTTTGTGAGATGTAACAATAGAGCAAGTGGTTCTAGAACACTGGAGACAGGTGACCCTTGACCTGGTTTTCATTATTTAAAAGATTGATATTAGGTGAGGTTGACTACTATTGGCCAGTTCTCTGCATCTGTTCTGAAAGGGGTTATGTGATGACAGAGCCTAGGAACAGTGGTCTCTAAGAAGAGACTGGGGATGCAGGAAAGCTAGCCTTCTCTATGGGGATAAGAATTCTAGGGTGGATCTGATCTGCTGAGTGCCTTAGACACAGTGCATGAATATTTCACAGGACATTTGTCAAGTTTTGGCTCCTCTGTAGCAAGTACAGAAAATGTGAATGCACAAGGCACAATTAGACAACAATCCAGTGTTAATGATGTTGATTCATTTCCTCATACAGCTCTGCTTGGCTTATCCTAGTCATAGTGTAGCCCATGACTTGCATAAGGACTGAAGGCAATGTGCATCAGATTTGTAAAGATAGAGAAAGTATAAAGAGTCTTGACAGGAAGGCATTCACATAAAAGGCTTGAGAAGAATAAAAATTTCAGAAAGGACAAAGGTGAAATTACACTTTGAAGTCTCAAGGCAAAAACTGGCATGCACATCTATGAGTCACTGCATTTTCCTCTCAGTTCCTAAGAGTCCATGATTTCATGAGCATCAGTCATATCCAATAACAAGTGTGACAACAAGGCAGGCAGGCTCAGCGAAACACAAAAACAAACCACAAGGTTGCTGCTTCCTTAAGCTAGCTCCAACTGCATAATTAACAGATCTCAAAGTCTTAATACTTCCAAACACCACCGCCATGGCATTGAAATCACATCAGTGACGCCCACACAGGCATGCTGATATATAGTACATTAAAGTCACAAGATATGTCACCAAGAATGTTACAGTTACATGGAGACTGCCCTTGACTTTCTCCTGGTTGCCTCAGTCTTCCCTCTTGCTCAACTGAGATGGAGACTTTTCAACACTGACTAAGAGGAGTAGATCATAAGGTTCCGAATGCATACCTACGTCAAGGGCTTTGGCTTTCTGCGTGTGGAAATGCTCTAGCATCCTGCTGCCCCCTCAGCCTACATTTTAAGAAGTCATCAACTTACCGCCCAAGGTTTCTATTATCTGTTCTGTGGAGGGCTCTGGGTGGTTCCTCAGGAGAGTATAGATGCTCATCACCATCCCGGGAGTGCAGAACCCACACTGGGTACCATGGCCTTTGGCAACCCTTTCCTAAAAAAGGAAAAGCATGAGTACTCCAGGCTGAGAATTTCAGGGTGGGAAGTCCACGGGGTGCGTGTGTGTGTGTGTGTGTGTGGTATGTTATGGCTGGGTGGGTACGAGTTCATACATGTGGGAATATGTGTCTACAGATGCACATGTATGTAGAAGTAAGAGTTTTACATCAAGTATCAACCTCAACTGTCCACCATCTTATTGTTTGAGTTTGGGTTTTTCACTCTCTGCCTTCTTAGTGTTAGGATTACAGGCAAGTGCCACTGTAACCAGTGTTTTACACGACCGCTGGCACTAGAATACAGTTCCTCGTGTTCATGAGGGAAACTCTTTATTGGCTGAACTATTTCCTCAGCCCTGCTGATAGTCCTTATAGATTACAGTTTCTTATGGTGTGAAAAGGTATTCTTTAGGCTAAGACAAAATCCTTGCCCTTGATGATTTAATAGATTAACCTTGAGACTACTTATCACACACAATCTTGATAGAAGACTACTATAGCACAAATGCTAAATGCCAATGTGTAGGACACAAGCATTTTTTTTTCTGTCTAGAATTAGCAGCATGGTGGCTATTCGCACAGAATATACATTCCAGTTTTTCTTATTTTCTTGTCTAAACAAGGATAAAGGTGAATTGTCTCCTTTGTAGTCTTTGTGGTACAACCCCCGAGTATTCCCAGAAGATGGGAGTGGGTCTCTGAGGCTGAGATGATGGAAGTCACTCAGTCTACCAGACACCTTTTTCAGGCTCCTCCACACATCTGCATGGAGTGGCAATAAAGGTGACAGAGCCCTTCACTTACATTTCTTTCCTCTAAATCCACAATCCAAGGTCTGGACAACTAAAGAAGCCTCATCAACCTGTGATCCAGTTTCATTTCTTTTCCTATGACAAATATCTGACCAAACCCAGCTTTTGGGGGAGAAAAGGTTTATTTGGATTACAATTCTTGTTCATAGTCTCTCAATAAAGGAAATAAAATATGGAACTCAAGATAGAAGCTTGAAGGCAGGTCTGCTTGCTATTTCACATAGCATTCGTTATCTCTGACCAGGGAACTCAAGTCAAAATCAAAGAAGTGTGGTAAGAACTGTGGAGGATGCGTTTGCTGGCTGTCAGAGGCTTATGCTTAGCTAGCTTTCTCATATAGTTCACCACGAGCTTAGGGAATGGTGCTGCCCACTGAGGGCAAAGCCTTCCTACATCGGTTAACAATCAGGACAATTCCCTCAGACATACTCACAGACTACCCAGATCTAGAACACTTCATAATTGAGGTTCTCTACCCAGATAGATAACTCTAGTTGTGTCAAGTTGTGGTTAAAGATAACTAGGACAAGTTGTTAAACTCTTAAACTTGTTAAAGCACACTCTTACCTGGACAGGGTGTATCCTGGTTTTGGTGCTCCCTATGCCTTCTACCGTAGTGACAGCAACCCATGGAGAGAGCAGATGGGGACCAGGCAGGCAGCGACAGAGAAATGACTTCAAAGTTCATGTGGTGACATAAAAAAGAATTTATAGAAACAGCAGTAGTATTGGAAAACAGAAAGAAAAACATGCATTTCCAGGATTATAATTACTTTGACATGAAGATAATTGAGTGCATGTTAAAATTAAATCATCAAATAAATGACTTTAAATTTATGTGTCTGCCTAAAAATAAATATTGTTAACTAAGAAAGTCATTGTCTTCCCGAATTATCTTGTCAAAACAGGAGTTGAAATGGTCTTGGTTGGTACATCCATTTCATCCTGCCAGCGGTGGAAGCTAGTTGGTAAGGAGCTGCTTGTCCTCTGAGCAGTATGGGTTGTATGTGGTTCTAGAAGTTAAGTGAGATGCCCTGTAGCAAGTCATTTAGTAGTTACACCAGAGTCTAAGTTCCATGGATGCAAACAGCTTTACCTGGTCCTCTGTGCTTAGGGAAAGAGTAGTTTAGTAGGCAGAAGGAAGCAGCCTTTCACAGCTCTCTTGGAGTGGCACTTATACAAAGAGTCTTGGCTTTACAGACCAATGGACTTGCGGCTCACGATCTAATGTAGTGGGGCTCACTAGTTCTCTGGCTATGGTGAATGTACAAATTCCCATGGAACCCCAGTTTCCATCATTTGTAAAATGCAGTGCCAGTATTGCTGGGACTTGGTGCAACTCTGTGCCACACTCTGCAGATGGTAACTGATAGATGGCTTATTCTAGATTCCTTTGTAGAATGAAATGTTGCTCCACTGTGCCAGGAATAAGTCCTATGGAGAATCAGGGTTGGAGTTGGCCACACGCCTCCTGCTAGAGGATAGGTACCTGATCTTTTTGGAGATGGGGTCGTATCTTGAGAGCATCACTGTGCAGGCACCACAGTCACCTCCTCCACAGCCATACTTTGTCCCTGTGAGTCGGACTGGAAGGGTTATGGTTAAGGAAGAAAGAAGAACTTGAACTTAAGTTCTTATCATAAAATCTTTACAAATCGCAAGAGTGACACCAGAATGGGTATATATCTTTTCTTTTCCCGTTGCTGTAATAAAAATACTCAGGCAAGAAAGGTTTATTCTGGCTCACAGTTAAGTTCAGTCTACCATGGTAGGGAAGTTAGGACATCAGAGACTTGAAGAAGACACTCAGATGACATGCACAGTCAAGAAGCAAAGAACTAATGTGAATGTCAGATCTCCATTAGCTTTCTCCATTCGTACAGTCCAGGATCTCCCGTGCCCAGGGAGGGTCCCACCCTCAATTAAGATGAGTCTTGCCATATTGACTCATAAGATAACCTTCCACATCATCTTTCAGCTGATTCTTGAGTCTGTCAAGTTGACAACTAGATACCACAGTGTAGGCCTTCTTGAGGCACCTCACTCACCTGACAAATGATTAGTGTTTAGTGTAAGTCAGAATGCATATTCTCATGAGATGGCAGTCACTGCCAAGGGCCAATTAGTCAGACTCATGGACCTCCAGATCAGCAGTGGAGAGCCCTGCCTTCCCCATGGCCCCAGCACTTTGAAGTCCTGATTCTTCCTGCCTAGAAACGCTCCAACTTTGTTTTCACATCCCTTTAATCACATGAAGTCTGGAAGGGAAGGTAACTAAAAACCATTCCAATCATTGAATATGAAGCATTTCCACTGTAATTAAAGACTACAATACAACTTTTATTGATCAAGGAAACAGAAAGGAAGGAAAAGGAAAAAACAAAACAAAAACTAAAAACATAATAAAAGCTGGTGTGCTTGGGCAAAAAAAAAAAAAAAAAAAATGAGAGCAGAGAAATTTGGAGTTGCCAGACACAATGTACATTAAGCTTTCAGTTCATTCTTGAGTTGCCAGTGGCCAGTGGGGAGGGCAGAGGGTTAGGCCTCGCTGTTGCCACAGTGCTAGGTAGCTAGTTAGAAAGCAGCAAGTTTTTCATAGTCCTGGGAGATGCTATGCAGGCTACTGGGGGAGAATTGACATCAATATTCTGATTCAGCTGTGGACTCTTTGCACAGCATTACTGACTGACCAGGCCAGTTGTGTCCACTGGTAGTACAATAGAGGCCAGTCTGTTATAGAGGTCACCAACTGTATTTTGCTTGAATTTGCTTGTGACTGGGGAGGTCAGAGGCTGTAATAGGGAAGTTACTGTTGTTTTGCTACATGGACTTGATGTACTTGTCAAATTGCCTTCTAACTAATTTGCTTCTGCCCATAGATGAGTGCTGCTCTCTGATTTGGTCTTAAATGCTTCTTCCCCCACCCCCAGTGGGCAACAGCAACTGTAGAGACTTATAATTGGTCAAAGTGATGAAAATAACTGATCGCTCAGCCATAAGTTGGACATTTATACCATCCAAGACTCAGGGAGCATTATGGGAGAGGCTGTCTTCTGGGCATAATATGGCCATTGAAGGCTTGAACTCAGAGCGCTGTGACTACCTGCCAAGAGTGGGACCATCACATCAATATTGTATAACTAGAGGTGGAATGTCTCATGAGGCATCGCACCTCTGAGTATTTATAGACAGTTAATGGGCGATAGGAGAGGATGTGATTTTTTTCTCAGGGGAATAAGCACTGGTAATGTGTCCGTGTTCTGGTAATAACCTGCACCCATGGTCCTGTGAGCAACCCTAGGAAACCAAACTGGGTCATAAAAAGGAACTATACATACAAAAGTGGAAGGCGGACAGTTGGGAAGAGGAAGGGGGTCATCAAGAGTGGGGAGGGGCACGAGAGAGCAGTGGGATAACTCAAAACACATTTTATATATATATACATACATACATATATTTATACATGTATATGAAAATATCAGAATAAACCCATTACTACATATAATAAATATAGACCAATAAAAGTGACAACAAAAGACATGAGTGTGCTCCAAGGTTGTCATGGTAGGATCTCTCACGACCAGTTTGGACTCGTTTACTACAGTTCTGCTAGCACAGCAGCTTTTCAGGAAGGGAAGTGTCCCAGTTGCCTGACCTCAGATGTGATGTATCAAGTGAGAAGACAGAGAGAACATCATCGCCCTTGTGGAAGGAGAACTAGAGAGCAGATGGAGATTAGGTTGCAGAGATAGCAGGCTTTGCTGAGGCCCACCCATCCAGGCAAGATTACTTCCTCCCTGCAAAGCAGGTGCTTTTTCTTTTCTACTTTATTTGTTTTTAGAGTCTCAAGTAACATTGAACTTCTGACCCTCCTGCCTCCACTTCATGAGTGGCAGGGGTTATTGGCATGTATATACCACATCTTGTTTATATGTGGTACTAGTGACTAAACCCAAGGCTTTGGTCATGGTATGTGTGAATTGTACCAATTGGGCTTCATTCCCCAGTCAAGCCAGGTCATTTTTATAGATTTTTTTCCACTATCTCTTAATTATTTTTAACCTGTGCTGTTATATGATTTTTGGCAAAAATGAATCAATCTGTGTTGTAGCTCTGGCCCACATGGAGACACAATTCTTATAAACTACCAGGAAGCCTATAAGATTATTATGTAGCTTTCTGATAAGGAACAAAGACGTTTCTCCCTCAGTCATTTGGAAGCACTCTCATGGTCAGTTCCATTTACAAGGCAAGCAACTTCTCGTCCTATCATCCCTCCGTGCAAGTAAACCTCTCGATTCTTGGTAAAACGCAGTGGAAATGGCTCTGTGAAGGCCAGAGACTCCGCAGTTCCCAGAGCTGCAAAGCTGGTTTTATTTTCTCAAACAAGCAAAAGGATACTGACTTTTCTCAAATAAAACAATAAATTAACCTCAGGGTCTGCATTCTTCTCAGTGACCTGGACAGAGGAAGTAGCTGTATAAGTTGAGGCAGTTTCCATTTTGGTTTCTGAATAGCAACAATGATTTGGAACAGATCTGCTGATCTTGATTGTCTGACTTGGTTAAACACCCATCCCTCTTTGTAATTATGAAATTATACTAATGCTATGTTGTACTTGGTTAATTAAGAAAAATGTCTGGCTTTGTTTTAGAGGCACAGCAGAGATTCAACAAACCTTTGAATTCTAGCACAATATGGGTTCAAGAAAATAATAAAAAATTGAAGAGCCATACATTTTAAAAAAAAAATCATGCATTCCTACATTATAATAGAAGACAGAGAATTAAACTAAGAGTTTTAGTTCTTATCACCACCATCAAAATATTTTTTTGTTTTGTTTTTGGTCTGTGTTCTCCATCTAGCTTTGAAAAGTTAAGTAAACAAGAACTTGGGCAGCAGTAGACAAACAGCATTCCTTCAGCAGCCCTAAGAAAACTTTCGCCCAAATCCCCACCCCTCCCTTTAATTCGTTCTAGACGAATGGCCATCTCCCCCCAGAAAGTGATCACAGAGCAAGGAAAGGAGCCCAGAGATGAAAGCCAAGGTCTTCCTAGTATTTGTTAGCCAAGTGACCTTGGCCACATTACACAATTACCCTGAGCCTTCACAGCACAGTGCACAGAACACACCCCCCACAGCACACCCCACACAACACCGTAAGCTCAGCTCAAACTCTCACTGCCCTTTTCCCTGTGCCAACAGTGCTGAGAACACGGTGTTGGTCTTCACGTCACACACAATTGTCAAGAACATCCAGCACATATGCAAAGTCTGTATTGCAGTCATTTTAGGTCTTGTCTACGTCTCAGGAGCTCAAGACAAAGACGATAAGGGGCTTCAGCTTCTTAAGTGAGTCAATACCCTCCATTTGTTTATTTGTTTGCTTATTTCTTTGCTTTTGAGACAAGAGTCTCATTGCATAGCCCTTGATGTCCCAAAACTTTGAGACTAAGTTGGCCTCAAGCTCTCTAACTCTGGCATTACACACATGAATCCAATATCTCAAAGGAGTAACGAGTTAACATGTAAATGAACAGTTCATTCTGTTCATTTACATGTTAATGAACATGTAATGTTTTTTACATGTTCATTTACAGGCCTTCCGGTGCTATGTTTTCTCTTCTATTCTTACTGA
Organism: Mastomys natalensis; assembly: GCA_021653895.1. NCBI lineage: Eukaryota > Metazoa > Chordata > Mammalia > Rodentia > Muridae > Mastomys > Mastomys natalensis. The sequence continues at coordinate 16,635 of JAJTUV010001442.1, forward strand.
TCAAAGGTTTTTAAAGCATCTGCAAATGACCTAACGACCTTGGACTCTGGATGTGTGCATGCATACATGTGAAAGTGGAAGTTGGGTGGCACAGAAGATTGAGTCAGAGCTGAAGAGGTGTAGAGGAAGAGGTAGAGGATTCTCTTGCAGGGAAGTCAGTGCCCAGTGCTTAGGTGCATTCAAACGTGACAAGGCTTGGTGTTGAGACACATAACTGCACACTTTCCCTCTACTAGTCCCAATACATTATAGAGTCGCTCTCTTTCTGCCTCCCTTGTCCCCCAAGCAGCATGGCAGAATGCTAGATCTATGGAGTAACAATGTCCCCACCCCACACAGCCCTTCATTTTGGCACAGCTAATGACAGATCGCTTCTACCGGCATTTCGTAGGTACATTTATTAATTAAAGTGTAGAGAACTTACTTTTTTTCCATTCACAAAGAAAATAAGCTCATCTGACTCCTTAAAACGAGACATTACTTGAGGATAGTCGCCCACACTCTGTGCAGTTGTGCCTCAAACGTCTGTTCCCAAGTCCACCTCTCAGACGAGCAGGAGAACGAAGAGTCCTACAAGATTTAAATCTGCTTTGTGGCTTTGTAGGAGGACTCCTCCCACTCAGCCCTGCCCCATCACTCCCAACCTTCCTCCTACTTCAAATAAATTTCCTCTTTCCTTAAAACCTGGCCCAGCACAAGCCCAGGACTCACTTCTCCCTGCTCCAAGTGCAAGCCGCTAGGGGCCGTTTTCCAACAAGAACGAGCCATAGTTGGTGAAATGGAAGGGATACTGCAGGCTTGTCTTCACTGCTGTCAGATCCATGTCTTGACACTAAGTGTATTTGTTTGCTATTTTTGCCGTTAAACTATAAAAAGAATACTTTAAGAAATGATACAAGTATGAGAAGCAACAAAGTAAAATTTTTCTGTGCTAACATTTAGCAACCAGATTCATGCATGCTGCTGCAGGTTTAGAAGGCATTTATGAACACATATAAATAGCTACATGCACTTTTGTTAGTTTCTTAACAATATTTTTGTTAATTTCCAAAAGGTGAAATGAAACCATTCTTATGATTTCAAAGTTGTTGTTGGCTTTTTTTCTTTCTCCCAACTTACTTTGGCAGTCTGAACTTCAGTGGATTTACCTAGGAGTTGGGTAAAAAAATATCATCTCCTTCAGGGTTGTTGTGGGGATTAAAGGAGTCCATGCAAGGAAAGTGCTTAAAACAGCAGCTGCACAGTAGAGGCACCGCAAATGTTACTGCCAAACATGTGTGACAGTCATCTGTCCATTTGCATTGTAAATTGTTATCAAATTTCTAGCTATAAATATAAATGTCCTGTAGACAGGAGAGGTCTCAGCAGATAGATGACAGTACTAGCTGCTTTGGTGGGCAACAGGCAACCTCTTGTAACTCCAGCTCCAGGGTATGGACATTTCCAGTTTCTTTGGGCATGTGCTCTCTCTCTCTCTCTCTCTCTCCTCTCTCTCTCTCTCTCTCTCTCTCTCTTTCTCTCTCTCTCTCTCACACACACACACACACACACAGAGGGAAGAGGGGGAGGGGAGGGGGAGAGGGAGAGAGAGAGAGAGAGAGAGAGAGAGAGAGAGAGAGAGAGGGTTAAAACATGGTACAGTGGAAATTGAGCTCTACTTTGCGTATTTAGAGCCAGCTTGTCCACCTACCCACCTCCCTCCTTCCTCTCCTTACTTTTATTTTGAGCAGGTTTTTGTTTGTTTGTTTTTTCTGTTTTTTATTTTGTTCATTCTTATTTTAAAATTAGGATAGAGAGTAAGAGGTTTTCTTACAGCATTTCCTGCATATTTTGTTTTGGTTGAACCCCACCCCTCATTTGCATAACAGATGTTTTCTCTCTCTCTCTCTCTCTCTCTCTCTCCCTCTCTCTGGTGTTCTTTTGCATCTAATCTTCGTACACATGCAGTTAGGTGGGAATGTGTGGGTCATGAAGCCAGAAAAGGAACAACAGGAGAAAAAGAGGTTTCAAGGAAGGAGTGTGGGGTGTGAGCAAGGGTTCTTGCTGAGCAAACTCTCAGGACTGGAATTCCTGGCTTAGAAGTAAGTATCTTGCTGGAGGCAACTAACTCCTGAGCTGCATGCTCCATACATGTCATGTATGACAGGGTGTGCCTTCTCATCACCACACTGTTACCCCCACCCTCCCTTTCTGCACTCTCTGAGGACAGTTCAGTTAGCTGACATTTCTCTTCTTATCTTATCTACTCGCTGTATATTTAGTACATATTTCTATTTCTTTTTGTGTTCTTTCATTTCTATCAGGGTTTTTATGTTCTTATCTGGAGAATTTTAGAACATACAATGGCTAGTTGCATAATCTATAAATGCTCAACTCTTTCCTGCTAGCCTATTGTCAGTGAGGCAGAGCCCTGCATAATCTCTCACGTCTGCATCCTGAGAGGTGGGGCTTCCAACCTGACACTCCAGCTATGTAAGCACCTCAGGATTGGCAGACCCGAGTGGTACCTCACACTTCACTGTAGGTTCTTCCGACATGGTGTTTCATGGGACCTTAGGATGATGTTTGGAACCTATCACATCGTTCCACCTGGGGTAGCCAAGGAGAAGAGCAGCCATGCCATTTTGTCTAGTGGCTTGTTTGGTAACATGTTCAACACGGAAGCTTCTGATTGTCAACCTGTTGTGATGTTTGAATGAGAATGGCCCCCATAGACTCAGATACTTCAGTGCTCAGCCTCCAGCTGGCAGAACTGTTTGGGAAGGATTAGGAGGCTTGGCCTTATTGGAGAAGGTGTGTCACTGGGCTGGGCTTTGAGGTTTCAAAAGACCACACCATTCCCAGTTAGCTTTTTCTCTCTGTCTCATGGCTCTTATCTCCACATGAAAGCTCTCAGCTACTGCTCCAAGGCTGTGCCTGCCTGCCTGCTGCCATGTTCTCTGTCTTGACGATCATAGCCTCTGCTATCCTCTGGAACCACGAGCCCCAAATTAAATGGATTCTTTTATACGTTGCCTTGGTCATGATGTTTTATTATGGCAATAGAAAAGTAAGTAAGACACATGTGATATAAAAATTCTCATGATCAGGCTCACTCTACCCATTCTTGTCTGCACTCCCCATCTGTCTCTTCTTATGCTCTGAACACCTGGCCAAGCCATCTGTTATTCCATGATTATTCTATCCTCTGGATGCTTGCATTTTCCAGGAGAAGGGGAAAAGAAGGCGCACTATCAAACACTCTGTCCATTGGGAAAATGTGTTCCGTTTTCCCTACCAACTGCTAGAGAGACTGTAATGCAGATATGCCATCCCGTCTGCACCTACATCTGGTGCCGACCAACTTGTGAACAAAGCTCAGTCTTTCTATTTTCTTCAGACTGTCCCCAGGGATGTTCCACTCCACTCTGGTGTGAGCTGAAGGAGAAGTGCTGTCACAGGATGCTGTGTAGCTAGGTGCTAGGTATCTGGCTCCCATGCCTGCTTCCTCTTTCATCTATGCTTGTAGTTTACTCTGGATGCTCTACTTCCATCCTGCTTCACTGTGCATGCTCATGGCTTACATCCTAACAAGAAACACTGCAGAGTGGCAGGCAGGCAGACACAGGAAGGGATAGATGCAAGAACATTTTCGGGGGAGAGGACAGAGACAGGGTCTCTAGTAAGAGGCAAGGTTGGGGATCCATGACAGAAGAGAGGATCCCAAGAGAAGGCTGGACAATTTGGTATGGCTAACTCACATAGTGTACATATGCACAGTAGGGATTCAGGATAAGATCCTGATTGGGTGAATGGGATGTCATGGAAGATTGCTAGACTAGAGCATAGCATATGCATACGTGCCTATGTATGTGTGTAGTATATATGGAGAAGTTTATCCAAAAGTCCATAACAGAACTTTGACTTCAATGTGGAGAACAATTTGAAAGGGAAGCAAATCTGAATGCAAGAAGAGGACATTATTGCAATAATCAGGGTAAAGGACGGTGGCTTGCAGTAACAACAGCTGACGAAACAGCAAGAGGTCATTTAAGAACTGTTTCTGAGGTGGGACTGACAGGCTGTCATGTTTGCATAGCTGTGTTCACAAGTTGAACAGTTCTGAGATCATTTTTCTATTTCTGGTCAAGCAACCCAAAGACAGCTATACTTATTGGGAGATCTGTTTGGGACACAGGTGGTCTAGAAGGTCTGAGACATCCAAGTCACAATCAAAAGCAAGACTTGGAGCAAGTGGTGGCATGTGCCTTGGTCCCAGCACTTAGTGGACAAATGCACAAGAGTTGCCATGAGTTTGAGGTCTGGTCTATTATAACAGGTTCCAGGCCAGCCTGCACTAGAAGACCTTGTCTGAATGTTCCCTGATATCGAAGGAGCAGTGTTTACAGAGTCAGAGCCTCAGTCGTAGAATCAACTCTAACCATGGGGTAACAGTCACCAGCCAGCAACAGAGTGTGGAGTAATGAGAAAGAAAGATCAACAACCCCTAGAAACCTACACTTTTGTAGAAATGGGCTGCAGGGGGAGCTAGCAAGGGGCACAAAAGGAGGCAGCAGCTAAAGAGATGGGGAGAAAACAGAACACGCTCACTGTCCTGCTGTGTGACAAGACCGGCTTCGGAGACTCCTTAAATCGGAGCATAGGTCATGCTATTCTGTGTTCCTTATTCAGCAGATCAAAAGTCAAGCCCTTGTCCCTAGCTCTCCAGAGCGCCAGGCACACTTCCGTGAGTTTTCTGTTTCTCTCCACAGATACTTTGAGAAATACCTAGGAGAAACCCCACAAACTTATTATACATGTATCCTTTTAGGGTATGTGATGGTTCGTTTTTCTCAATTTGACATACCATCATCTGGGAAGAGGGACCCTCAACCTCAGTCAAACTAGCTTGTAGGTGAGACTTTAGGGCATTTTCTTGACTGTTCATTGATGTAGAAGGGCCCAGACCACTGTGATAGTGCCATCCCTGGTCTGGGTTCCATAAGAAAGCAGGCCCAGCAAGCCATGGAGAGCAAGCCAGCAAGCAGCACCCCTCCATGGTTTCTGCCTCTGGTTCAGCTTGAGTTCTTGCCCCTTACTGCCTTTAAAGAGCAGCTGTGATCAGGACCTCTCCTCCCCAGTTGCTTTTCATCATGGTATTTATCACAGTAACAGATGGCAAACCAGAGCAAAGTACGTGGGTTCGGGTGGTTGTTGTGCATAAATCACCACCAATGGAAACCCTGTGCAATGAGCAGTCAGGCCCTCTGTCCTCTCAGTCCTTAGCAACCACCCATCCACGTCATCTTTGAGACACTGTCAAACTGGGACCTTTTGTATAGATGAACTGTATATGGCCTCTTTGTGTATTTTCTTTCATCCACATAATGTTCTCAACATTCACATGTACTGTAATGTGTACCCATACATCATGCTTTTAAAGGACTGAATGAATTCACTTTTGTGACTGTACTGCATATTATTAAGTGTTAGCTGTTGGTAGAGCATTCTCCTACCTTTCAGGCGCAGTGAACAATGCTCTGATTTTTCTGTGTAAATGTTTTAATAATCATATGCAAATTCTGCTTAACGTTTTACCTACCCAACTGTTCCCCAGTGGCTATACCATGCACACCTCTCCGTCAATGGATAGGAACACGAGTTTCTCCATATCCCTCAAACACCATCCATTGCCCATGGTTTCAATGCTAGCTGTCACAGTGTATGTGAATGGTATCTCACCAACTCTGACCTACATTTCTCAAGGACAAACAAGGTTGAGCATCTCCTCATGTGCTGATTGGCCATTTAAATGTCTCTGTCTATTCACTTCATTGTCCATTTAAAAAAAAAAAACATGAACAGTCATTTGTTCTTTTAAGTTATAAATGTTCTGAACATAAGACTTTTGCCATATATTTGCAAGTATTTTCTGTCTTGTGGGTCTCTCTCTCTCTCTTTCTCTCTCTCTTTCTCCTCCTCTCTCTCTCCCTCTCCCTCTCTCCCTCTGTCTTTTTTCCAGTGCTGGAAGTCCAAGAGCCTTGCATACATCAGACAAGAAATTTACCATGATCTGTATCTTTAAACCTTATTTGTTGGGACAGGGTCTTGCTCCATAGCCCAGGCTGACCTTGGACTCTAGACCCTCCTGTGTCACCCTCCTGAGAGGTGGAAATGCGGTTGCCACCTTTGTAGTTTTGATGATGTTCATCAGAAAACACTGAATTTACAGTTTACAATAGGAAAAAATTGCCTATAAAAACCTTCGTTTGTTAGATAGTGTAACCTCTGCTGGTGTATACAAACTAAAAGTGAACCACAAACGAGTTGTCATATAGTTAGCTTGACAGCTCCAAGGGACAGAATAATGAATGAAACCACCTCAGAGCAAATGATTTAATATGTGTGCAATTTAATATATGATTTATAATTGCTCAGGTGTATCTGGAGTATCCTCAAGAGAAACTTCAGAATTGGCTTCATGCAAAGCAGTGCTGTGGATGATTCTGGGCTGTGAAATTCTGGCTTTCATATTTAGCATCTTAGAGCAGAGAGACCAGGAGGTGTGTTCTGTAGCTGTTGAGCCAATCCCTTCAGAGGTTCATGTTTGGCTCACACAGGTATGTTCCAGGGAACATAGGATCCAGGTTCATCTCTTGGAATCTGGAAGGAAAAAACAAATTTGGATGCTTATAACTTAGAAAAACGTTTGTGACTTAGGTTAAAAAAAATAACAGAAGATAACGAAGGTGGAAGCACCAGAGGCAACTGGGCCAATGAGAGGTCAGAGAATAACATCATGTGATATACAGAGGTGTCCTGGATCTGGGAGGGGCATGGAGAGTTTCAACTCCACCTGGAGAGACTAAGGGACAGTGGAGCCAGTATCTATTTCTCCAGTGTGAGGTAGAGGGTATCGTGCACAGCCTGCAAGGAAGGAGTTTAGGAGGGACACACATAAGAGAAGGAAACTTTCCCTGCTGAGCACAGACTCCAGATTTCTGTGCTTTTATGTGTCAGTATGATATGTAATTTTTGGTTATAAGGAAAGCAGTGCTCAGGAGGAACCCTACTGTGGCAGGAACCTTTCCATCACACTTTCCCAGTGCTGCCAGGTGACGGTGGACATGGGATGTAACATAATGGCCTTTATTCTCAGCTTGGTATCCTAGGTTCAGGCCACAGCCCCTGGCCCCCTAGCCTGATTCAGATATCCTTGAAAAGGCTCAAACCAAGGGGAAACATAAGACTGAGAGAGTGAACCTTCTGTTCCCCTCAAGTGAAAAGGAGACCAAGCAAGGCCAGGCTGAAGAAAAGACAGCCAAGTTCAAGAGCCATTCTGTCCCACTCAGGTGCCCTACGGAGTTCCTGTCATCTTTTCTTCCATGGAAAAACCGCAGTAATGGGTTAAAGAAACTTGACCATAAAGCCAAGGGGACAGAAATGAAGAATTTTTTGTGTTATTTTCCCTCTTGGGTGTAGCATACCATTTTTGTGAACTTATCTTCACAGGCCATTCTGATTTTCTCTGGAGTCAGAGGACTACTGAGCTTCCATGAGCCAGAGATGCCTCTCTCCTGCTGCGCTGCCCTCACTGCGTCATGGATGGCGAAGAATACCGAACAGCCAGGAACACCCCAGACTCCCCAGGCCCTGGAGAGAAATGAACCATGTAGATTATGACACAAACTGCCCCTCCCTGTCTGAATATATGTGTATATGTACACACAGTACATATTAATTATATACATATATAACCTACAGACTGCCATAAGTAAATTGTTATTGAAAAAAATAATTTAACCACCGATCTTGATATTCTCATATTTAGGATTCTAGATCAAGAAAATGATTCCAAATGGAGCGATCACATATAAGCATGACAATAATTATTGTATTTAAGGAGTCAAATGGAGTCTGATCGTTTATGTTAGGCTCCAAGACTGGGAATATCTGAAGCGTTTTACCATGTTGCTATTTTATAATTAGAATGTTTAATAAGGAGTCTTCTGTAATCACCGTCAAAACACCAAACACCCAGGTAGGCCAGTGTCTCTCCACCCTATTGACATCAAATGAGCACGGACTTAGACATAGAGCACAGCTTACCTTAGATGAATATAGGGTGTTTGAGTGTTCAGATGGGGGCAAAAAAGAAATGTGCATCTCCGTGGGAATGTCACAGATGGCAGGAATCTTGTATTGGTTTGGACCACGACTGTATAGAGTGCCCTGAGGAGAGTAACTCAGCTCCTCTATCGTGTAAAGTCCCATTCCTTGAATAAATGCACCTTCAACCTGAGAGAAGAGGAGGCAAAACAGCCAGGAGCATTTCAACACCATGCTGTTTGTCTGATCTTTGAAATACAGTTTGAGGGGTCTTCCAGGGTGTCTTTAAGCGTGTCCCCAGAAGTCCACCTAGAAACATTTCTATATATCCCATTCAGTGCTAAATTCCAACGAAAGTACATGGGTTTTAGTATTGGTTTAGCTATTGAAATGATAACTCCAGATGACTCCTCACAGGGCCTATCTACATACCTTCATTCTTTCAACCAGTGAGGCGACAAAACCCTTCTCTAGCTGACTTTGAAGAGACCCAGCATATCAAGGAAAGGTTCTCAGGGCTGGGGAAGCCCCACCATCTCACCGTACACACGAGTTCATAAGCTGTCTGGCTTTCATCTCTAGGCTCATTTCTACCCTGTAACATGAAGGGTTTCAGCTGTGTGCTCTCTAAGCCTTCTCTACGGCTTTGAAACGTCCAAGTTCCTAGACATAGGAACCAAAGGTACCAGGGATGGCTTGTGATGTTTGATAAATCATGCTTAATGCCACACAATCTCCCAAGTTATGACACCTCCAACCTCTGTCAATCAGAGCCTCTTCCCTTCTCTTCCCCCAGCCCAGATATAGGAGGCTGGCTCACATATCTTTCTTTAGGTTGATTCCCTCTACTCTTCTTCTAACTGAGTATCTTTGTTCATTCTAGTCTACCTACCTGGTCTATACTAAATTCTCCCATCCCCCAACCCTATGTGTGTGTGTAGATGTCCAGTGTGCATGTGCATTGTGTGTGTATGTGCACATTTGTGTATATGTGTGTGGAGGCCAGAAATCAATGTCAGTGTCTTCATGTATTGCCCTCTATTTATTTGAGACAAGGTCTCTCACCGAACCTGGAGCTCACTGACTCCACAAGATGAGTTCTAGCAAGTTCCAGGAATGAATCTCTCTCTCTCTCTCCTGTCCTGGTGATGAGTTTACAGAAGTGTGCTGTTATACTTGGCTTTTACTAAGTGTTGTGGATCTAACCTCAGATGCCCAGGTAAACACTATCCACTGAGTCATCTCTCTAGCCCCTGAATCTTCCTTCTGTGTCTCTACTCTATACATTTTCCCCCATTCCCAATTATATGCCACAACTGGAGAGATGTTACAGGATGCTGTAACCGGATGGTAGCGGGCTGAATCACCCACAGGTGTAAGTAAACAAGCATATGAAGACTCCATGAGAATCCCATGTCTGCCAGCAAACCAAATGTTAAGGTAGAACCCCTACTGTATTTATTTATTTATTTATTTATTTATTTATTTATTTATTTATTTAAGGCTAAGTTTTAGTGCTGTCTCCTCTGTATCCCTCAGGCTTCAGGTCCACTGACCACTTCTAGGTTTGGTCTTGCTTTTCTCGAGCTCTCCAGTCAGATTATATACATCTTTCAAAACTACCCAGAACACCGTTTCTTCCCTTTTTGTAAATGTTAAGAAGACTGAGTTCTGCAGCTGGTCTAAAGAGAAAGATTTTAAGTAAAGGCGCAGAAGAATCAGGTGACCAGCAAGTGGATGTTTCCTCTTCAGACCTAGAGCAGTTTCTGCCCCACAAACAGGAAACAAGGCAAAATAGTTATACATACCTGGCCTATGTCAAGGGCTGGGTTTATGCTGTGGCCAACATCCATCACAATGTCTGTTCTGATAGTCTAGTAAAAAAAAAAATCCATCTTAATATAGATAACTCACAGAAATGTTGAGAAATATATCTTGCCTGGGTTTGGATAAAGTCTTTCTTTGGACCGTGTTATTTCATGATAAAGAAGAAACAAAGATTTTATTATGTGACAAAGTTTATTACCTAAAAAGAATTTTTTTTTTTCAGATAGGGTCTCATGTAGCCCAGGTTGGCTCTGAATGTGATATGTGGCTAAGAATAACCATTAGCTTCTGAGTCTCCTGCATCTACTCCTCCACTGATTAAAAACATAGTCCACCATGCATGGCTTATAAAGTATTGAGAATAGAACCCAGGGCCTCAGGAATCCTAAGCAAACTAATTGAGCTCCATTCCCAGCCCCTATTCTGAATTTCTTTTTTAAAATTCATTCTTATTTTATGTGGATGAGTGTTTGTCTATATGTATTTATGGGCTTTCTGTGCATGTTTGGTGCCCACAGAGGTCAGAAGAGTGTCATATCATTTGAAACCGGAGTCACAGATGGTTGTAGGCCATGCTGTGTGTACCAGGAACTGAACTTGGATCATCTACAAGTGCCCTTAACCACCAAGCCATGTCTCCACCCCCCACACAAATACTCTTAACCAGATTAAGCACTTTGTTTTCTTTGGAAAGAACAGAATAAAATATTCATTTGCCTTTGATTAGCTTCAAGCTGGGTGATGTAAGAGACTAAATTTAATCTACCACAACAAACAGTGAAATAGCAAAAGCCAGTATCTTTGGCCTTCAAAACCCTTGTTGCAAAACCCTATGGCTAGTTTCCAAGCTAATACACAGAATTCACCCAGTTCAGTGACATTTACTGAAACACAGAGTTCAAGAAGTGTCAGCAAAACAAGTGTCTAAACTGTTGTCCATTGCAATAGAGCTTTCATTTTGGGGGTGGGGAAAGAATAAATCTGCCTTTATGACTTGCTTTCTGATAACCTAAAAATGCAGAGAAGAGAAGGCTCTCCCTGGGTGTTGGTAACACCTCCATCCTCCAACAAATCTGTGGATTCTTTGGTGTGAATGGTGGTCTCTAAAGTCTAATGTTAGTGAAGGTTCTACTTTCAAAGACATGGGTTTATGGCTCTTTTTCGCTGTCGTCTGATAGATAGAGAGTCGGTGTGGGTTGTGTGGCAGCTTCCTTCCATGAAGACACTTAATGAACTCATCCATTTGGTAGTCACAGCCTGGGCCTTCACCTCCCACCAATCTCTGTCAGGGCCAGTCATTGTGGCCACTAGGATACAGGCCAGACAATGGCACTTTGGAATAAGATTAGGAAGGACTGTGACTTAGTCTTAGGTTTCCTCTCACACGTTTGTATTTTCAACTTTCTTGGGAAATCAGACGCTGTCTCCTCAGGACACAAAGTGAACACATGGGTCATCAAGGAAAAGAAGCAATTCGCTAACAGCCATGGAGAAAACACAGCTCTCGTTATCAATGAGGTGGTGCAGCTTAGAACAGATTCTCTAGCCCTCACCTTGAGATGGCTGTAGCCCCCACCACATGCCTGGCCATAGCCTCATGAGAAATCCCCAGCTAGTGTTACCTAGATGAACCATGCTGGCCTAGATGCTTGGTCTTCACAGAGGTGGTGTGAGCCAATAAACATTTATTATTTTCAGATGCTAATTGGGGGACTGAAGGGACTCTGGACAGCTCCACTATGGCAAATATGGCTCTGGCAAGCCTTGCCCTTCTCTCCCATTCCTTCAGCCTTGCTAAAAACCCTTAGATTACACTCCTGAAGCTAGCCACCAAGGTTTATTCTCCTATTTGGTCACTTTCTCTTCCTTAGGCTGACTACCAGGGTCCAGCTATCAAAGTATTAAAGTCCAGCAATCAAAAGCCCCCCTTTGGCTCACCTGATTAACATGCCAAATCAAAACACACCACTACATACTAGTCCATTCTAACACGGCCCTCCCCTTCTTCTCTTCTTAAAAGTTACACCTGCAAGGTCATTGGCTGCTGTTTTTCTGACTGAGTCAGAAAGCAGCCACTTTAACTTTTCTTCCTTGCTTAATAAAGGATCTCTCTGCGAAAACAGGTGTTTGGATGTCATTTGAGCCTAATCTGGGGTCTGAGAGGAAACCTCTGTTTGGGGGTCTCCTTCAAGGGCAATTTATTACATAGCAATAGATAGCCATATAGATACATCTAATGTATAGATATAGATTCAAAAATCTGGGGAAATTGTCAGGAAGGCAGCTTTATCAAGATGTGAATAGCTAAGAAACAGGCCTCCAGGGAGGACATTTGGTAGGCTGTCACATGCTGGCTTTTTGTGTATGGGTGATGCCTACCCTGAGCTACCAATACTGCACATCTCTTAAGGTAGACTGAGTACACTACAAGACATATCTTGAAAGTTCACACTGATATAAGAGCTGTATCCATAGGCAGGAGGAGAAAGGACCCGTGTCAGTGTGTGAGGAGAGAGGCTGCGGTTAAAACGAAGATGGAGGCTTCATAACAGCAATGTCTGGACCACTGGCTATGCTGAGTAAGAGGGCTGGTATTTGGGGATGAGATAAGCAAGCTAAATAGACAGAGGAGGGACAGGACACTGGGATGGCGATGTCAGGCTTGATGTCTACTCGCTAGTCCTCTACCCTTCACCTGCGAGGAACTTTCGCCCTCTCCTATGTCCTTATGCCTAGTGCATGTGATTGCCACAGGCTAAACTGTAAGTAAGAATGGCTTCTTACAAGAAATCTCTCCCTATGACAGACTACTCTATAGACAAGGAGCTAACTATGAGGTAATCAAGAAAGACTGCAGCTACATCTTGGTGGCCGTAAGAGAGTTAACTCTCTGTTGTGGTAAAGCTACAAGCTGGTCATGTAAATATAAGAATAAAGTCTAATTCGTTCTTATATTTACATGGTTGTTACCCAGACTTCCTCCAGTCCCTACCATGGTGTGATGGTTTGCATATGCTTGGGTCAGGGAGTGGCACTATTAGGAGGTGTGGCCTTGTTGGAGTAGGTGTGTCACTGTGGGTGTCAGCTTTAATACCCTGGTCCTAGCTGCCTGGAAGTCAGTATTCTGCTAGCAGCCTTCAGATGAAGATGTAGAGCTCTCAGCTCTGCCTGCACCATGCCTGCCTAGATGCTGCCATGCTCCCACCTTGATAATGGACTGAACCTCTGAACCTGTAAGCCAGCCCAAATTAAATGTTGTGCTTATAAGAGTTTCCTTGGTCATGGTGTCTGTTCATAGCAGTAAAACCCTAACTAAGACATATGGCCTTATAGAAACCCCTAACCAAAGAAGTTTGGTGGCTTTTTCCCATTTGGAAAAAAATAGTCTAATTAACCTCCAGCAAGACACTTGTAAAGTTGACCATGGCAATGCCACCTAGGAATAAGTTAGCAGAAAGTCAAGGCCAGCAGCTAAAAAGCATGTGTAAGAGATGGATAAGGTGGGCAGGCCTCCATCACCCTAGTAGTGGGCAGCACACAAACATCTCCATGGTTGGGTTAGAGGGGTATTCACTGGGAACCTTTTATTGTCTTAGCCTATGATACTCCCAGAGAACTAACCAGTCTCATAGCAGTTACCCAGACCCCCTCTAGCCTCTACCATGGTCTTGTAGAAACTCCTCATCAAAGAAGTTAGATAGCCTTTTCCCATTTGGAAGCTCCTCCACTCTGAAGAACCTCTGAATTTCCCTTAGTTTCTCACTGTTCTGTAATTTCTTTGTGAGCTTGCTTCTACTTTGTGTATTCCCAGGAAAGTCCATGTCTTTAATTTTCACTTGTGTGAGACTGTCCAGGTGCCACTGTCCCAGGTCTACCTTTGGTGACTATGGGTATCTAGCAACTTAGATCCTTGTATCAAAAAAACATTTATTGGCCAAGAAAAATTCAATAATACTAAGACAAACAGCAACAAAACCTTGAACCAATACCAATACCAGGTCAATTATTACTGTTTTTAGCTTTAACAGAGCATAAGAAAATGTAAACAGTTATATTTCCACCAGCTTTTTGTTTGAGGGAAAAGGGATTCAGGAATTAGTTATCATGAGAGAACTCTCAGCATAGACTGGGACAGCTACTCCAACGCAAATCATGCTTGGAGTTGTTAGTCCCTTTCCTCAGTTTTAAGTTCCTCCAAGAGATACAATCGGAGTAAGAATCCAGACAAACTAGATATTCCAGTAGGGAGGGTCAATAAAGGTATATATAATTTCAAAGATAAGGCTGACTATACTTTTAAAAAGATCATATACTGAGAGCATATGAAATGAAAAATTATGCATGATAACTACCTAAGAATATAGACACAAAAGGAATTTGGAACTAGCAAAAGCTGGAGCTTGCTTCCAGGTAGGTTTCGGAGCAGATGGGCACTATATTAGTAGCTTGGTCACTTGACACTTGTAAAGGCCACTGCAATCCCATTTGAGTATCTGAATATTTACTGTATAATGACCAATGAGTTAATTTCTTTACCACTGAAGGTACAGAAAAGAAGCTGAATCCTTGAGGCTGGTGTGCATGTGTGTTCACAAGTCCCCCTTAAAAGTATAAGATGGCACTTCAGCTATTTAAGGAAAGAGCCCTGGTTGGCCACCATCTGTCCTGAAGTGGTCCTTGGTGCTAGTTAGCAAGCTCTGTATACTTGTGGTGTCCTTCAGGAACATCACACTAAGAAACTTCTCATAAGAGGTCAGGACTGCTAGTTTCGACAAAAGCCTACATGGAAGTTCCTTTCAGGTGCTTTGAAGTGGTTTCTTTTCTATTTTCAGCTAAAAGTGGAAAAGGAAAACACACAAGTAGAAGGATTACTGTTTCCCACGGAGGGCAATTGATGAGAAATCACCCTTAGGGCAAATGCATGGTGCTGTTGTCACACGCCCAGCTTCCTTCCTGTAGGCACCAAGTCTGGAGTTTAAGCATCTCACAAGGACAGTCAGAAGACACTCCCCAGTGGGACTGACCTTGTGGTTCCCTGTCAGGCAGTCTATTTCAACCTCTGAGCAGGCAGCTCCAAACACAAAGTATTCGAAAGGATGGCCTTCCCCTTTCTCCCAGTTTATATTCGACTCATAACCCTGAAAGAAACAGCAGAAGGTCTGAAGAGCACTGTTTAGTAGTCTGACCAAATCCCAGTCACAGTGATGACAAAACCAGACTAAGGGGAGCTGTGCTAGTCTGAAGCATACGTGTGTACAGGGATACACCAACACATAACACGTGTTCAAAAATGTGTCCAATAAACACAGCTTGTTCACTTTGAACTGAGTAGTTAAAAACTCCTGCTTATCCTTGAGTGGCAAAACTTACTCCTGAGGTTAGTTTCAGACTTTTATGATTATCCTGTTGCTGTTAGCAGATATTGGATTATGTTATTATATAGTTATGAGATTGGAGGATTCAACCTGCATCGTATGCCAAACGGTGTTTCAAATGGGGTTTATCTGCCTGCTTTCTCTCTCTGGCTCAGTAAGCACTCTCCGTGAAAACATTTAACAAATGCTTTCCTAGAAGTTGTGGTTCTCAGGGCTCCACAACTGAGCCCTGTCTGTCTGTCTGTCTGTCTGTCTTTCTCTGTCTCTCTCTGTGTCTGTTTCTCTCTCTTTCTCTGCAATCCAGGGGGTGCCTATCTTGTT
This sequence comes from Mastomys natalensis, assembly GCA_021653895.1. Lineage (NCBI taxonomy): Eukaryota > Metazoa > Chordata > Mammalia > Rodentia > Muridae > Mastomys > Mastomys natalensis. Next base: position 32,246 of record JAJTUV010001442.1, read on the forward strand.
TTTTGGCTTAATTTCAACCTGAAATTCACCCCCTGCTGTTGTTTCTTAACTTTAGGAATAAATGACATTGTCAACAGAAGGCCCCAGCTGTGGATTCCAAGCACAAATTCCCAGGAAGCCTCAACATGGCCACGATATGGTCCGAATCAGCTTTCCCACGTGAATTACTTTCCCCAGAAAAGGTCTTTCTGGATACCTGGATTAACTAGAGGATAAAAGTTCATTTTAAAACCAGGCTAACTGAAGGTAATGAGCTATTTTGGGAGACAAAATTGCAAATAGAACTGAAATTTTTCTTCAAGCTCATGCTTGCTATTTTCCATGATATATGATTGAAGGGGCATTTTTACCTGAAATACCCAATAGCTGAGAGACTGATGCTCTGGTCAAAAGCAGTCTGAGCCTGTGGGAACCAACAGAACATGATATGATAAGGACTTCTGAGAGAACTGCTGAGGAGTTTAGTTCTATCTGTACTGTGTGTTAAGTAAAGCAACAATGATGAAGGCCCAAGATGGACCAGTCTGTCCTTAGGCTCCACCTACATAAGCATCCGTGGCTTGCTGTGTGGAGTAGCAGCATTTACTCAATGCACATGGTTGTAATAAATGTCTGCCATGATATGTTATGCTCAGAAACTGAACTATAATGGCCACCACGTCCTGCTTATGAAGAGATTCATTCAGTTATCTGGAAGAACTTGGGCTATTAACACAGCCAATTTTTTGAAACAATGGTTGAAAGTTTAATTTTATATTGTGTATCCATAACAGTTTCAGTTGAGAGAAGTGATTTTACAAAATTGTACGACTTACATCAAATGGGCTCTTGTTTCTGCAAGTACATATAGCTGACTACTAAACAGAAAAACAAAGGTCTCAAGTCTAAGAGAATGGTGGAAGGCACAGCATTATAGCGGAGGTGGGCTGTCTGTCGTGCAATGGATGATGACGGAGGGTGCTCCTGAATTATATATATCTGGATGTTAAAGTTGTCAAGACAGCCATTTTCAACCTTTCTCGGCTCAAGCAACACTAGGCAGGGGAAAGACAAAGATGCCAAGAACAGATTGTAAAGTTTCATATTCCGCTAATTATTATTGATATCATGAGCCTTTATGAAATAGCAGAAGCTTTTGGGTGAGAAAGGAGTGGCTGAATTGAGCCACCAGAATTCTAAGCATACATGCTCACAGTGAGGAACCTCAGCACTGGAATCTTTCCAAGCAGAACTCTAAATAACACATTGCCAAACCTGTGTTTTGATATTGCACAACTAATAATCTAGAGTGGCCAGCATGACAGCTGCGCCAGGGTAGTATGACATGTTCCATATCTTCTAACACTTAATAACCTGACATTTTGAAAAGTTAGCAAGTTGATGTTAGAATGTGTGTCTTTTCCTCTAACTAGACTGCCGGTGTATCAGAAGAAGCAGTGGTTGTTTCTGGTCCACTGGGTATCTATGATTTGTAACTAGATTTAGAGACAGTTCTGAGCTGCCATGTTGGGAATTGAACCCAGGTCTTCTGGAAGAGCAACATGGAGTCCTCTTAACCTCTGAACCATGTCTCCAGCTTCTGGTTTCCCACCTCTAAATGAGTGTCTACGTGAGTATTACAAAATGATCCCAGCACTGTTTTCTATTTTAGGAACAGTGAATGCAAAGGAAAAGAACAAACAGCTGTTATCCAGTAAGCACCTAGGTTCCACAGGACGAAGCATTCATAAATTGTAGCTTAAGGCAGGAGTTGCAGCATGCATGCCATCTTTCTTTGTAAAAGAAACATTCCTGGGCACACTACTCCCCCATTGCATGTGGATCCCTGCATGCCATGGGCAGCGGGGCCTCTTATTTGTCATTATGCAATGACGGTGTCTTTGAATTGCCCTTTCCACAAACATAATTCACACGCACATCTGCCCTTCTTCTGCATCTTGTTAGTTTCTATGATAAAACATAGAGAGCAATGAGTCTCACCCAATCCTTCCAAGTTCCCTGAGGATTCTTGCTGATGATGGGTTCAAGGCGTTTTAGAAGGGTCTGGCAAGCATCCTGTAAATGATTTTAAGTTAAAATGCTAATAATTTAATGAAAGCATCAATGTTAGAGCAACACCGTATAACATCCCACAGAGCTATCTTGGAAGTATATAAGAACAAAGAGACATAGGGTGTCAAGGTAGTAGAGGATGACATGAAAGGCTGCATGCAAGGATGTCAGTGTATGTGAGCCTGTCAGACATGTACTGACATGCCTTACACACTACCCTAGGTCAAGATCAAGACTTGACAGAAGGACCATTAGGAACCACCAACCACTGGTTGTAAAGTATTAATTTTCTGGGCACATTTAAGGTTTCAAGAAGCCAGAGTGACAGCAATGGACAGGGCACATCATCTGAAGCCTCTGGGAAGAGAGAGGTAGGTGGCTGACTGGACACAGAAGGAGGAGGATATTGGTGAGTAGGGGGTGGAATTACAAGGGCTTGCTGCCCAACTGCTAAGTGCTATGTCATCTGCTGAGTCTGTGCCCTGCCCTGCCCTGCCCTGCCCTGGATGTAAGAGATGAATGACTCTTCTGTCCTGATCTCCAGCTGTGGACTTGACCTGGAAGGGTTAATGAATGATGTCATTACAGCCAGTTCTACCTTTACTGCCAATCCATTGAGATCTGCCACCACAGATCCTCCAGAGACATTTGTGTTGGGGACGGTTTCTGTGCTTGTCCCACGCAGGTGGACACTGGACATCGGTATCCTTAATTCCCGGCTGACCACCTAGAATTTTAAACACAGTTTCATTTCAGACTCTTTGATTAGTTGCAGCACATGCCTGACTGGCATAGCATGTGTGTGCAGCCTTCGTACACATGACAGGGATGAAGGAGCAGAACCACAAATTCCTTCGGATACAAAATTCCCTCTCTCAAAATCCTGGAAGTTAGACTCCAAGTTTTAAACACATTTCCTTTTCTTTTGATTATGCTCACGTGAAATAACATCAGGAAAAGGCAGTAAAGCTCCAGGCTACTGCAGGGGGAAAGCTTCATCAAGTCTCTGTACTAACGAAATCAATGCCGTTGAGCTTTGCAGAATTATAGCAAAGTGGACACCACTTTAACAGGGGCTGCATGGTTTCTATCCAGAGCTCTGGACACACTGCAGGACCAGAGCACCTCTCAGGAAGGACAGGACCCTCAGAAGCACAAGCATCACTGGGGCTGGGGGCCAGCACGGGACTCAGAGGTTTCTTTAGTCTATAATTTTAGTACTGGAGACATTTAGTTGATTCAAAATTCCTCTCTTTCTAGATAGTAGTATGCTTGGTAGAGTTTTTCCACAGCTTGCCCAAAGACACAGGCATTCTGAGCCCTTCCACAATGGGTGGTTCTCAGAAAAGCAACTAGACAGAGCACACAGGCTCTCAACATTAGTTCTTTGACTTAAGTAAGAAATCACTGAACTCTCACTGAAAAGTTGTCACCGGACAACTCTCAAGTATTAGCAGCATAAAACCAAAACCAAAACAAATCCTACACATCCCAAGGCCCTATAATTTAAAAACATCTAAATTACATCATTGGATTTGCTTTCATTCACCTGACAAATTATCTAATTTTTTTCAATAATTCATCAAATTAAATGTTAGTTCAGGGTAAAATGCTACAGATTCTTTATGGAAAACAATTTAATGATATGTGTCAAGTAATTCCAAGTACTCGTACCACAAGATCCAGCATGGGTCACTTTTAGGAAACAATCACTGGGAGGATTATATATTTATTTTGAGGGCTATTCATTGACTTGCTCAATAACTGGGATTATAGGCAGGCACACCATGCCTGGCAATGTTAGGAATTTGCAATGTCAGGAAGCAGTGGTTATTCTTTGTAAGCTAGTTGAAAAAAAACATGACAAGGAACAAACTTACACTAGCAACATCTTAGCAATTTTTATTGGAAGAGAATTGGACAAAATAGAAGGACTCTAAAGTAGAACTGCTATAAACACTGGCTAGAGATATCAAGTCTGATTTATGGTATTGATTGTTCAGAGTCCTTAATATAAAAAGGACAAGAAGCATTGCAATCCATCAGAATTTACACATCTTTTCACTCCCAGCAAAAACTCAGAAAAGGACACTTCAGTTGTTACTATATCCAAATGGACATGGAAAACAAACATGAACCTTCTTTAGCAATAAAACAAGCCTGTCTTTTGGCACATGCTTTTCTGGCATTCAGTAATAAAATAGACTTGTTTACCCTGTTTCTGCTAATAGCTTAACATTTAAGCTGTCAAACTGACACGTTCCTACCCATTTATTTTGGGACAGAGAAATCACGCTCACGGTCTTCCCTCATGAACACACCTGTGAAGATGTAACCAACTGAACCCAGTGTTTATATTCTTACCTGAATCATTTTAGTGTGGACACCCTGCCCCATCTCAATCCCACCGTGAGTCACCAGTGCAGAGCCATCGAGATAAATGTGAACCAGGGCAGCTGCCTGAGGAGAAGACGAAAAGAGACTACTCAGAGAGGTACTCTGACCAGTCACTGCAACTAAAACACCTTCAGGGATTTGTAAAGATAAGAAAGATCTGTAGAACATACTGGTAACAAGGTAATTTCCACTCCTTAAGCCTAAAATTCTACCAAGACTCTACTACTCTATTTGTAAGCAGCCCTAGTCAGTCAGAGTTCAGGAACTGCAAGTCAGTCAGATAAACCCACTTAAAGGACTGTTTTCCTAGATCAATTCTTTGCCCACGTTCATATCCACTTGTGACCTGTGGACCACACCTGGAGAACTGCCTCTTTATCCAGCATCCAAAGGTGTGTGCATTACCCCAGTGAATACGCTGAAATCACCACCATCTGAAGGAAGATACATTGACAGTGGATGCAATCTCCGTTTTCCTGGTTCACAAAATAAGGATAGCCTGTATCTTGAGGGCAAAGGTTCAGTGCCCAGTGCCCAGACAGTCTTAGAATATCAAGCCATAGTAGTATCTAAGAGCCCTGCAGAGATGTGACAGACTGAGCTTTCATGATTCCTGGAGACACCGTTTCATGTTCCTAGCATTTCTTCCCCCCCAAAAAAGATAAAAAGCAGTGTCCCCTTCAGAGAGCACAGAACTGATTGTCCTGAACGGTGGTACCAGATGTGGCAGTCACATCTGGACTTCGCTCTATTATATTTCACCGTACTCTGGTAGGGACACACCCTGAACCTCCTTTTGAATTGGACACAATGTCTCAGATGTACTATGCACTTGATGTGTTTGATACATAAACTTGCTAGACCAGTGATTTGACTTATTCCGTAAGTTTACAGGTTTTGTATTTTTCCTCGTTGGCTCTGGTGAATGTGGGTGGAACACAGAGGTGGGCTTATTATGTGTGACTAAGCTACAATTACACTGGATTTCATGTGCTCTCCATTGTATGAGCCTGGTGGTGACGGCATTCTGCCTGCTGGTCCAGGGCAGCGTTTTTATCAGAGGTTGCTGAGTAATTTGTTCCACGCAGTGTTGGAAACTCCTCTAGCCATTAAAAATGTCAAATCTGGTTCCATTAAGTGGCACCACTGCATGGTTTGCTCTCAGCACCACAAAAGATAATTCTACAAAGCTCCAGCTATAAAACTGGCACAACTGAGGTGAGCCAGATGGTTCTCCAATATAGAGGACTTCATTAGCTTGACAAGAAGTTAGCTGTAACCTTAAGAATCCCTAAATGCCTTAGCCATGCAACATCTGGGCCCTACTCGATGCCACTGTGATAAGCCGCGGATACACAGAGGTTAACGAGATACCATCTGCATCCTTCAAGGTTCACAGACTAGAAACTGAAGAAGAATCTACAGGTGAGGCGTCTGAACCATTGAGCACTGGGTTGAGAATGGCTTATGCTCAGGAAGGCAGCATGAGGCAAGATCTGGGGTTTGGAGCGCTGAGGTCAAATCTTTGTTTTGCCACTTGCTAACAACCTAGGTCCTCTTCAACCTAGGTGTGCATACATTCACATTTAAACAAAGTGTTTCCACACAGAGACCCGAAAAGTTGATCTCCCCAGGGACAGGGAGAGGAAGAGATCCATGCCCTTAAATGTCCCTAATTAGGAAACAGCGCCTTAAGAAACAAATCCCTATGGCCCCCTGCTGTCTCTTTTGGGGGAGGGGTGTAAGCATTTGGATGAGATCAAGGCCAGCAGGCAGACAAACCCACCACCAGACTTGGCCTTCCAGGGATCATCCCTAGGTCCCTCCCCTGTTTTGCTGCAGAACAAGTTTTCTGGATGCCCCTTCCAGCAGCATTCTGTGTGTAACAGATCCCAATCCCCCCACTCAGCCCTAAGTGAAGCTTTTGAGCACAAAGGGTCCACATGGAGACTTTACAGCTCTCAGGATGAAGCTGCAGTGCTTTCCTCCTCTCTCCTCAGGTCAGCTGACTTCCACCCCACTTCCAGTCATAAGGTGCTTTGAGAAGAATCTCCAGAGCTGCCTGGACCAGAGTGTGCCTTGGCCTAAATACTACCAACTGTGGAGCAGTGCAGGGAGTTTTTGAAACTCCCTGAATTTTAGTGTTCTCACTGTGAAAATGAGAATACAAATGTTATAGGTTTTTCCTAAGGGTGGAATGAGATAAAATCTAAAGTTTTGTTTTAATTTTTATGTGTGTGTGTGTATGACAGATACAAACTAAACACCATATACCACACACATACTTGTGCACATGTGCTTGTACACACACACACACTCACATACAAACTCATGTGCATGCACAGGCACACACACACACACACACACACACACACACACACACACACTCATGCACCTGCAGGAGACAGAAGAGGTTGCTAGACCCCCTGCAACTGAGTTCCAGGCAGCTGTGTGCTGAGCAGCACAGTTTCTGGGGATTGAACCCCTTCCTCTGCAAGAGCAGCAAAAGCTCCTCACTGCTCAGCCAGCTCTCAGATTTCTCTGAGAGGAAATCTAGACAGACTTATAGCTCAGTGGATAGCTGATAATTAGTTTTCAAACTACCTTTTGAGATAGGTCTGGTGGAAGAGACATTATACCATGGGCACCATTACCTACAGGGAATCTACCCATACCTATGACCTTCAACCCAGGATTCAACAGGATCCGTGCTGTTCTCTGTGCTCCTGTCTGCTCTCAGACAGATTGCCTGGCTGAACTCTTGGCTAGCTGCCAGCTAGGTAGCAATACATTTGTCCCCCACAATTCACTGCTCACAAATCATTTTCCCAGTATTAGTTTTTTCCTCCCTTCCTTTTCAATAATTGTGCTTTTGTCCTCAACCACACCTCTTGAGTATCTCCCTTGTCTGAGAAAATCTTGTGCAGATGGCTAAGTGGCTCTGTGTTCAATTTCATTTGTGCAACCAGGCAAGGAATGAGAGGCTCCAACAAGACAGCCATGTATAACTGTCCTCTGTGCCTTCGTGTACCTACTTTAAGTTGCCTGCAAAGGATGCAGGCTCTAAGGATGATACAAGCTCAGCTGGGTTGGTTAGGTGAAAGGATAAAGCTGAGGAGATAGGAAAGGTCTTCCTACCAAGTGCTCATGGTCTTCAAACAGCATAACAGCAATGAATCCCCATTTCACAGATCCACTCAGTCCTGGTTATTCCTCTAGGAGACACATCCATACATGGAGGAAATATCAAGTGATGTGAGAGCTCTGCTGCATCTGTGTGTGTGCATCTCTGTAAGTGCATCTCTGTGTGTGCATCTCTGTAAGTGCATCTCTGTTGCTCTCGTGTGTGCATCTCTGTGTGTGCATTCTGTGTGTGCATCTGTGTATGTGCATTTGTGTGTGCATTCTGTGTGTGCATCTCTGTGTGTGCATCTCTGTGTGTGCATCTGTGTGTGCATCTGTGTGTGCATCTTTGTGTATGTGTATCTCTGTGTGTGCATCTCTGTATGTGCATCTGTGTGTGTGCATCTGTGTGTGTACATCTCTGTAAGTGCATCTGTGTGTGTGCATCTGTGTGTGTACATCTCTGTGTGTGCATCTCTGTGTGTGCATCTGTGTGTGTGCATCTCTGTAAGTGCATCTCTGTGTGTGCATCTGTGTGTGTGCATCTCTGTAAGTGCATCTCTGTGTGTGCATCTGTGTGTGTGGGCAAATCACATGTATGTGTAAAAACTTAGATAAGGGGTCTGCATCACTGCTCCACAGTAAGTTAGGATACAGCAGCCCCTCACAAGTTATTACACACAAATTTCATTCAAAACCAGAGGCAAAAAACAAGTAGGATTTAGCAGCTAAGCAAAGACTTACTTAGTCAGCTATAGAAACCGCAGCAACAGTGCCCAGTCCCTCTTAACAGTTATGAAGAGAACACACTCCAAAGACTTTGTTCAAAAAGTTGCATAATTTACTTTTCCAGGTTTAGTTTACCCTCCCTAGCCAGGAAGTCAGGCACTCAGTGCCCCACAACTTCCCACAACTTCCCATTTCATGTCTAGACACACTGGATCACACAGCTGGAAGAGGAGTCTCAGCGGCCTTCTGCCCCTGTCCCTTACATGAACATCTGGGACTCAGAATAGTTATCTCAGCTTCTTAGCACCAGAGCCAGGAATAAACCACAGGTCCTCCCGCCCCATTTCCCACCCAGAATGTTTCTATCTGACTGTTAAGACACTCTCAGGTTGTGCAGAGGAGTTCTTGTGTCCCAAATTAATACAGGTTTTGCCATGCACAACCCATGTGGGGTTTAACAGCTGGGCAGGGCCATCATATGGCTAATTCAACTTGGGGGAAGTTTCCTTGACACCCTTGTTTCCCCAGGCTTCTGCCAGGTGACATTCCCACATGTGTTTGAAGAACTGACCTGTCCCATGGCTACTGAGCCAATACCCACAGGAAACTTCAGGGGAATCACGGCCATTCCCCTCTTCTTCCAGAAATTCTCTGCGTTGAACTTTCCTACAGCTGTTTTCCTCTCCGAAGTAGAAACACTTGGCCATGCACTCTCTCCAGCACTCTGAGAGGGTCTTGGCGCTGAACTTTTGCTTGTAAGGGGTATTATCAACTTGTTTGTACATATTTATGGTTCGAACCTATGGAAGGAGAGATTAAAACATGAGGAAAGCTCAGAAGACAAAGACTTGTCCACCTACTGCCTTCTTCCTCTACTCTGCCCATCCTAAAGGGCCATGCTGGGTTCTACCCAGTTATTGATAAAGGCATAGCATCCTCTTCATCCTCCACTCAGAACCCCGATGGACTATGTCAGTCTCACTTGTTTCTGTGATGTTCCTGTGCCAGTTTATAAGGTGGAATCCTAAACCTCTATGCCTGTGACTCTCAGTATGGTCCAGGTTCACTCCTGACTCTCGGTTCTTATGAGCATCAGTTGAAAGGTGTCCAGGCTAAGCAATCTGGATTGTGTAGATGCTATGGCAAGATAGAGCTACTTACTCCCAAAGCAAACCAATAGGAATATTTGTTTAAATATAACCAATGGCTAAGGGCAAGGACAAGTGAGATTACTTTTAATCTTTTTTGAGAGTTTCATGCAGGCGTATTAATAATCTTCCTTGTTTTCAGTATCTGATTCCTTCTTTCATGCCCCCTCCCTAGTCCCATGGAAACCCTTCTTCTTCCCAGCAAGCTTCCTTGCCTTTGTTTTTGTAGTATGAACTACTATATATAATCGGGATCCCTTGTGCAGACACGGGTGGGACATTATTTTCTGAAGCATGGGCAACTGACTAATGGATATATCACTGAAGAAAGCCATTAACATTAGTCCCTCAGAGCAGGGAGGAGCCTCATGAGCTCTTTCCTCTAACCTCGATGGCCTGTCGACTGGCTCAGTCTTGGGTAGATCTCATGCAGGTAGCCACAAATGAGAAGATTCTATCCCCAGATGTGTGATGCCCCATAAAGACTGTTACAGTATTCCCAGAATTGGCAACTAAAGCCTCTCAGCAGAGACCAAAAGACACCGACTGCCTCAGTTACAGCCAGCTCCCTCTACAAGCAGATAGAGGCCATTATAAACACACACCTTTCCCAGATCACTCCCCCAGCAATTGCTCAGATCCCTATAAGAGGGAAAGTAGAAACTGATGCAACATGCCATTCTAGAGAAAGTAGATGTTTAAGAGACTATTCTGGACAGAAAGGGATGTCTTTGTGTAATTCCCCCTTTCCTTTCTGCTGCCAAACATAACAAGGGTAGAGGCTGTGGTCAGCAGTGAGGACAAGGACCCCTACAAGTTTAAGAGACATAAAAAAGATAGCTCCTATCTCTGGTCTTAGAGTTTAGTGTTAAAATGAACTGAGGGCTTGGGCTCTCCGAAGCCTCCTGGAGCAGGAGGCCAAGGGGTGTGGTTACCAGAGGTACTGCTGCATGAGGTCCATTTGCATAAGGTGCCAAAGAGAGGATAGGCACGTGCGTGCGTGCATGTGTATGAGTGCACGCATTTTCCCAGGTACTCCTTTTCATCCCTTGCCTCTCGGCCCCAGTGCAGAGAAGAGAAACAGTTCAGCATGTCTCCCCTACCTAAACTCCACACTGGAATCTGGGGTGGAGGAGGCAACGGAGGGAGAATTATCTTTGTTAATGAAGTTGAGGCTGAGACTTAAAGAACTGACAGGTGACAACTTAATAGCTGAAATGACAAACCTTGTGACAGCGACCTGAGATGTTAGGGAACTAAGGAAAGGGGCTTGTCAGACTGAGGTGGTGGATGTGCTGCTCCTGTGGTTTGGATATGGTTTATGTCCCAAGGACTGGGATGTCTGAGGTCATCTCAGCACAGTGGTGTTAGGATGGTGAACCTCTCAGAGAGGAGGCTAGGTGAGGTCCTCACCAGAGAGTAAGTAGTCTGCATGAGACCCTGGTTACTTCTCATGAGACTGGGTGACTGGCAAAGAATGAGCTTGGGATCCTACAATGCCAGCTGCTGTGCATCAGATCAGACCCAAGTAGATGCTAGCACCATGACATCTGAAGATGTGTGTGTGTGTGTGTGTGTGTGTGTGTGTGTGTGCATGAGCGCAAAAATTTACTTTTATATGTATTGGTGTTTTGCCTGCATGTTTATCTATGTAAGGGTGTCAGATCCCCCTGGAACTGGAGTTACAGTTGTAAACTTCCGTGTGGGCGCCGGGAATTGAACCCCAGGTCCTTTGGAAGAACAATCAGGGCTCATAACCACTGAGCTAATGCTCTAGTCCCTCCAATTCATGTTCTTAAAATAATATTTCCTAGATTTTTTTTTCTTTAGTGGAGTATGGGTAAGGTAAGGAGCACTAAACTTGGTTACTGACTCTATTAACTAGTTGGCTGTAAGCTGAAGCACATAATTTACTCTCTGAATCTCCTCTCTAATTCTTTAACCTAATGGTCCCCATAGCCTTCCCAGCTCAGATACTCAGCATTTTTATACATGAGACTGGAGTAGGGTTACCTGCTCAGGGGACAGGCCACATTTGATGGCCACTTCTGTGATGCAGGCTTCGGTGACCAGCCCTGCCTGAGGAAAGCCAAACCCACGCAGAGCGGTGTTGGATGGAAGGTTGGTTCTGCATGCCCGGCCCCGGCAGCGTAGGTTGGGAAACTTGTAAGCATTGTCCATTTTCAGAAGGCCCATTTCTACCACCTGAAGAAACCCAGAACCAATGTGAGCGATGAAGCGATGCCGTCTTTGCACTTCCTAACCATGCAGACACCTCAGAATGAAGCCACGTTGGAAACAGCGCCTCTCCTTATTTCTCAGCAAAAAATGCCAAAAGACCTCACGCCCCAGTTAGATATATTCTGCTGTGAGATAATTTTAAAGGATTTGAATTATTCTCAATTACTACCTTTAATTTTCAAAGCTCGGCCTAATGCTTACATCTAGGTATGGGAAGCAGACACACAAACAAGGGCTTGGCTGAGATCTCTGCGCTCCGTCTACCTGTGGTTTTCAGGAACTCTTTGCTGTCCTGCAGTGAGTCCTTTATTAAATGCTATGTAAAGAGTGAATATTTCCTGAGTTGAATCATTTTATGTACTACTCTCTGAAGAATGAAAACTTCCTCTAAAACACTTACCCACAGTGACTCATCCAGGGAGCACCCTCCATTGCAATAGTGCTCCACGTCCAGGGCCAAGATTCTGCCGTCGTTCATGAATCCAGCCTGGGGGAGAGAACTGACTGCTGATACTGGTTCAGGAGATCAAAGTTGGCTTATTTGTACTTTGGAAAAGCTTCATGGAGTTAGATTTGACAGCTGTTTCTTGGATACAGAGCTGGCTTAGTGATATTGGGAAGACTCTTTGTGATAGTCGGTGTTTAAAATGATCAGCTTGGCAGATGTAGAACTGCCCATGAGCAGTCCCAGGGAGGGATTATCTTGACTGGGTTAACTGAAGCGAGAAGACCAGCTTAACAGTGGGTGGCATCATTCCCTTGGCTTAGGTTCTAGGCTGCATCAAAGGAGAACAGAAGCTGGGCACAACTCTCACAGCAGGTGCTCCTTAGATCAATAATCAATGCTGTCATATAATTAATATATTAATATATAACTAAGATAATTAATCTCATTTCCTGTCCTCACACTTCTCTCCATCAGCGACCATCGCTGCCATAGCAATGTCCTCCACAACTATGGTCCAGTCTTTTGAGTGAAGGATCATTTATTTAGGTGAAAGACATTTCTGTCTCAGTGTCCTGTTTTCATTTCTCCCCCAACACTTACGAAAACAAGATCATCATTTTCCTTCCAGAATGCTCACTGCTTCCAGACTGTTTTTTTTAGAAAGCTCCAGGTTGTGTTTTGTGGCTTTACTCATCATGTGATGCTAAGTTTTTCAACAAATACTATTTTATTTATACAACTGAAGCTCTGCAGCTTGTCTGCTCCGTAACTCACAACCATGTCTCAGACTCAGCTGCTTCCTGTCTGTGTTCATCCTGCACTCCCCGGGGGCCACCTACTCCACACTCACACGGCTAAGGCCGTCCTATCCACAGAAGTCATATCACCCTCCTGTAAGGGTTCAAGCTCAGTTACAGCATGTGACGAGCCAACAATCCACTCAGTATTGGGGGATGGTTTTATGTACTGTGTATGCAGATGCTGATCGATGAGTGCCAGTCTGGATGTTGGCACTGCCATGATACTTAGAGCATCTCCTTTCTCAATGATGTGTAAAGACTATTTTCCACCAACTGTGATTGGTTAATAAAGAGCTGATCAGCCAGTTATCTGGGCAGAAGAGAATAGGGCAGGACTTTCCATCCCAGTCAAGGGGCCCCAGGCAAAAAGAGAGAGAAAAGGGGGAAAAAGCCCCAGAATTACATCTGCAGCTCTGTCTCACTCTTTTGTGTGAAGTCAAATTTAAACTCCTCATTCTGTGGCTCTAAGCCTCCCTCAGGCTGGCATCTGGCCACATAAGACTGCGTTTCCTAGCTATCCCCAGAGCAAGGTGGCAAAGTCAGTCCCTAGATGTCTGGACAGAAGCAAGATCTACCATTTACAGGCTTGGCACCTGATAGATTGTCTATATCAGTATTCTGTTGTCTATTGCCTGCCAAAGGAGGCTCTGTGGAGGACTCAGGTCCCTGCACAGATTCCAATAGAACTTCCGGGGACAACAGCAATACTCCATGTCTACACAGTTACAGGGGCACTGTGTACTTAAAACATTGTTAATGAAACTGAACTGCATAATCCTAGTTTAATTTTATTTTGTTAATTTAATGCAAATTTAAATAATTGTACACACCCAGTGGTTATTGGATAGCACAGTCTAAAGGCATAAAGGTGCTATTAAAAAACAAATCCTTGGATGATTGGAGCAAGCTCTCCCTCCCCCAATCCATGCAAACTCCAAGACTCCTGCCTGAATGAGAAATAACAGAGTAAAGGCTCAAGATCCTGAGAGATTTGAGTTATTTGTTAAAGTCGTCAGTCAGCTTTAAAATGCAAAATAATCTCTTAAAAGGCAAAAAGATAATTATTTTCTTCTATAGAAACTTTTGTAGAAATTTCTGGGTCATAGGTTTTCACAATATGCTTGATATATTAAAAAATGAGGAACCATTTGCAAATAATTACAATTTCATATATAGCACAATTGTTATAGGAATTATTCTATTTTTACCTTTTATGTGTGAAAAGAACGGTTATCAGATCGACTCTCAGGGACATACAGTCACATGTTTTCCAATCATTCACTCTGTAAGGCCTAATTCTAGTCCTTTCTCTCAAACTGGCATCGCTGAGCAAAGCAGGAAATCTCATTGAACTGGGTGGTAATTAAACTGGAGCACAAGAAGTAGAAAATCTGACTACCATTTGCTTTGGCTGGTTTTTATGTCAATTTGACACAATCCAGAGTCATCTGAGAGAAGGGACCTTCATTGAAAAAATGTCTGCATAAGACTGGGCTGCAGGCAAGCTGTAGGGTATTTTCTTAATTAGTGAGTGATGGGGAGGGTCCAGCCCATTGTGGTGGTGCCATCCTGAACTGGTGGTCTTGGGTGCTATAAAAAAGCAGGCTGGGCGGGCCATGGTGGAGCTAACCTCTCCCTCATGACCATCAAATCCTGTCCCCAGGTTCCTGCTCTGTTTAAGTTTCTGCCCTAATTGCTTTCAGTGATGAACTAAAATATGGAACTGTGGGTGAAACAAACCTTTCCTCCCTAATGGTGTTTCATCCAGCAAAGGAAACCTGACTAAGACACATTTGCCGATGTGTTTGTTGTTCTTTCCCTGTCACGGTAGCCAAACATTGCCATCTGCCTTTATGAATGTTCTAATAGCAACATGAATCCTTTCCTGACTTGTTCTTCTGCTCACTTTGTATTTTCCAAGGTAAGGATGGCGGCCTCCAGTTATTAACATGTCTTCTCCTCGTTCCAGAATGCAGCGGACTGCGCGACCATGTCTGAAACAGAAAATAAAAATGAATCAATCAAACATATGAGCTAGCTGTTATTCCACAATCATAGTATGCCTTCTAGGTGTGTTGGTTCCAAAGGCTATTTCCTCTGGTGAGGTTTTTAAATTCTCATCGAAAAACAGTAAGATAAATAAATGTCAGCCCAAAAAACATCTATTTAATTCAAGAGAGAGGAAAGACAGAGAAAGACAAGCAGACAAACAGACGCAGTCAGGGAAGCACAGAAAGAGAAAGAAAGGCTAATTCATTTTGGGAGATTAAGTGAGTTACGTATCTGATCCATAAGCATGTACTCAGACTATCAATGCTTAGGACAACTCCACCCACACGGGACCTGTTTCTGTTGCCTTTCCAAGTATTGCATATTTTATTTATTTGTTTGCTTGCTTATCTATCTCTCTATCTCTCTTTGAAACAGGGCTTCTCTGTGTATCCCTGGCAGTCCTGGAATTCACTCTGTGGACCAAACTGGTCTCTCAAACTTGCAGAGATCTTCTTGTCTCTACCTCCCAAGCACTGAGTTTAAAGGCTTGCACCATCACTGCCTAGTCCATGCATTATAGTATTTTTACAATTACTTTCATCATATTTTCAATGATTGGTACTTATTTTGCTTCTTATAGAACTTGGCAACAAAAGACAAAGAAGTTTAATAAGCTGGCATCTTGCTCGAGTGCTGGTTTGTAATGTGTGATCTTAAATAGCCTTAGTCTAGATTCTTCCTCATTCCATGTCCCATTATTAAGATTTCACTTCACATTCGGTTTGTTTAGCAGATTTCTCCCACTTACTTGCTGGCGGCGAATGCGGTGATGGCTGTCATGATGCTGGTCTTGCCCACCTTCCCTCCAAACGCCCCGCCAACACGCCTTACATGACACATGACCTTGTTGACCGAGAGCTTCAAGGTTGCAGCAACTATGTCCTGTCGATGATAACGGTTTTCATTGATCCGGCCCATCTTCAGCAAGACTTATGGCCATCAATGTCACACCCACAATCCTAACAGGAAGCCTGTCCCCTGAGTGTCACAACTATTACACATTTTGTTTCCATGGTGTTGAACATAAGACACAAGCCATGTGGTTCATATGGTTATGATAAATGACAAAAAGGAAAAGTGTCCAATACCCTTACCATTACCATCAACTATTCTCTTGGCTAGAATAACATTGCTAAAGTCACTGTTAATATGAACTAGATCTTTCCATAGTGGTGAGATAATTCTGTGCCTGCTAGAACCACAGCTAGTGTATCCTTTCTACAATAATCCTTCGAGTGGTGTTTCCTGAAGCAGAAAGATGCTGTGGCCCTGAGCCTCTCAACTTCTCAAATCCTTACTAGGTTACTGTGAACACTGACCAATCTTCCCAGGATGTGGGTTCCTGTTGTGGTCATCCCATCTTAACCAGCTTTTATTGAGGGGGAGCCCATTGTTACACAGCAGTTATCTGATCCCTCTTGGTATGACTCCTTCCCCAGTGTTGCTGTTCACATCCTCACACTCGTCCTCTGGCTCCTTGGTACCCATCACATCCAGATCCCTTTACTTTGCTTCCAGACCTTTCCCTCAATGCTTAGACCAGTTCAGACAGGAATCATCTCCTTTCTTGCATGTGAGTTGCCTGAGACACAGGATATAGGCAACAGATGTTTTCAGGAGAGACAGGTGGGTAGATGAAGGAGAGGTTTGTGCTGTGGAACTGCCAGGGATAGCCTCTCTTCCCCCATTTGACCTCATTGTACTGTAGAGGTAAACGAAGGCTACTAGCTTAAGGTTCTTGGACGATTCTGACCCTCACACACTCTCCTTTCTCTTAATTCCTCCACTCATGTCATTTTTGACTTTGCTGGTTTAATGCCTTGCTGTTTCTTTTCCAGTACGGTTTCCTAGCTGCTTTTTGTAATGAGGTACTATCAGCTTGAGGGGACAGGCCTTTACCATTTTCCCTTTGTTTCTTAACAGCCAAGAGGACATCAAGAGATGCCTGCTGGTTGCATAATTGATTTTAAAGCTATGGATCCACAAGCAAAGACTTCTCTTTAATAAAAATAAAAAGCTCTCTTCTAAGTTAGGAAAGTCTAGGGTTGTTAATATCCAGTTGTGTATGAGTATAAGTACTTAATATGTTGTTGCCTGTAATTGTTCTTATACATTTTGCTGTCAGAAAACATTTAGCCATGTCCCTGCCTCAATGACCCCATGTTACCTGTATGTATCTGGGGAACTGTGTGGACACATAGATGTCAATCTCTCCATCCTCTCCTTTGGGAACAACAAGCATGCTTTGGGTTTCCATATAAAAATGTTCCTGTCCGCCTATGTGTATTTCGCCTGTTACAAGAGAACACACAGAAGTCAAATGCTGACAGAGAGAGCAGGTCGTTTTTCCACTCTTATCCTCCCTTTAGCTTGTTGCACAGAAACTCCACTGACTGAACTCTAAGCCACACACTGAAGGATGACAAACACCAATGTTTAGCTTTCAGTTGAAAGCAGAGTTGTAGAAGAAACTCTTGTCCCTGTCAATTCGTGTAGCAAGAGCCCTGAGGAAAGATGTCTGAGTTTCTAGATTCAAAATTCCGTGACAAGGAGATTTCTAGTTTCAAGATGGGGTGGAATATTGTGTTCCTCCCTGTTTCACCCATTAGATCTGTCTAATCATTTGACTCTTAAAAATAAACAGATCCAAGAAGTATGATGGTTAATTGTGCAAAATAGAGTCATTCATGTCATGTCCAACAAAAATGGCGTCAAGAGGCCACAGGAGCAAACACCGATTGTGTATACCTGTTTCAAAATGGTCTCTCAAGCTCAGTCCAAAGTGACAAGTGCCTAAGTGTAACTCATAGATATGTCTTACCTACCAAATATTGAGACACACCAGTCAGAATGTGCCTGTGTTCTGCCAACAATGTTGCTAACATCACTGGGCCTTCTTAAGACAGAACTTGGATAATCTTTTCTTCACCAATAAACCCTAACCTTTTCCTTTGTTCTCTGGGTAAGAGAGTAGCCCTTTTCTACAAGAATCTCCTATATTGCATTTCTATTTCTTGTATATTATTCCCAAAGAAGTCCATTCATTATTATGTCTCTGTCTCTGTCTTTCTGTCTCTCTTTGTCTCTGTCTTGCTCTGTCTCTCTGTCTCTGTCTCTCTCTCATTAAAAACTGACAAAAGTTCATGAAAGGCAGAGAAAAAAAGCAGAATGAGAAGGGACATAGGATGCAAGTAAAGGAGCCCCACTAATGGTTGGCTTTCAGAGTTACTGCTACCATGCATCTCATGTGTGCCAGTCTTGGTTCTAGAGAAGCCAGATCTCAAAATACCCACAAGAAAGCAAGCTTGCTCTCTCTCTTTCTCTCTCTCTCTTTCTCTCTCTCTCTCCCTCTCTGTCTCTCTGTCTCTCTCTCTCTGTTTCTCTGTGTCTCTCTCTGTGTCTCTCTCTGTTTCTCTCTCTCTGTCTCTCTGTCTCTCTCTCTCTGTAAGGTTCTTGGGTGATTCTGACCCTCATACACTCTTAATTTCTCTACATTCCTCCACTCATGTCATTTTTGACTTTGATGGTTTAGTGCCTTGCCATGTCTTTCCCAATATGGTTTCCTAGCTGCTTCTTATAAACAAGATACTATTGGCTTGAGAGGATGGGCCTTTCCCATTTTCCCTTTGTTTCTCAACAGCCAAGGAGACATCAAGAGATGCCTGCTGTTGCATAATTGATTTAGAAGCTATGGGAAACAGCCTCATGAAAGCCAAAGGACCAGAGAAGCCTAGGAAGACAGAACCCTTTTAGACGAGAAGTAATTGACACCAACCAGATACCACAGAAGGACCTGTAGCCTCACCCCTACCTGCAGAGGTTGAGTGGGGAGCTGAGATTCCCAGCCCTGTCAACTGTCATGAGTACACTGCCCAAAGTCTTTGCTGGGCCATGTGTGTGGTCCCAGTGAGAGAGCTGTACTTTCCCCTCATGTGGCAGTAACAAGGCACCATCCCAATCCTCCTTGCGTACCTACACCCGGTCAGTTCTAGTATAGAAGACGTTACTAAGAGATATACTATTATAAGACTGTATTCAAAAGGTCACAAAGTCTATAACAAGTCACCCATCAGTCCAAGAACCAGGAAAATCTCAATGTCAGTGAAGAAAGACCAACACCAAAATGGCACTGACGTTTGGATCATCTGACAGCTGGGCAGCTATCATAAGAATGCTTCAATGAGAAATAATCAAAATGTGGAATCTTAACAAGAGAAAGATATAAGCATATCAAAAGGAAATTCTGCAACTGGCAGACTCAAGAGCAGAAATGATTAATGAACAAGAAAAAGAACCATTAAAGACATCCAGGCATGGTGGTACACTCTTTTAATCCTAGCACTCGGGAGGCAGAGGCAGGCGGATCTCTGAATTCTAGGCTAGCCTGGTCTACAGAGTGAGTTCCAGGGCAGCCAGGGCTATACAGAGAAACCCTGTCTCAGAAAAAAAAAAAAAAAAAAAAAAAAAACCCTGATGAAGATGAAGATGAAGATGATGGTGATGATGATCATGCCAATCTCAAAACAATGAAACCATGTGCTAGGAAGAGGGGATCTGCCGTTTGAGTCACTGAAATCAAGTGTTTGAAAAATAATGGCCAAATACTTCCCAAACTTGGAAGAAGATATAAACCTACAGATTTAAGAAGCTGGGTGACCCCAAACTGGATGAATCCGAAGAAATCCTTGTCACCACTGAATTTCAAAACACAAAAGACGAAACTAAGTGCTATCCTGAAAGCTGCCAGCACCTGCTTTAAAATTAAAAAAAAAAAAAACATTTCTAAGAGGACTTGATGAGCCCCTGGTAACCATGGTGACCAAAGGAAACAGCACAAAACTTTCTCATGTAGTCACCTCAAAATTATGTACTTGGTGACAATATCCGTCAACAATGAGCAACAGGGCAGGCTGGGGAGGCAATGAGAAGCGCTGTTTCTGGGCTCTCCACACTGCTTGTGGGTCTAAGGTACTCATTCTCCAGGAGTAGCTGAGGCTGTTGGATGGTTTCTAGAAGGCAAAGGAAGCCCTAGACTAGACACGCCCACAAAGCCGCCTGCTGCTCAGTGTTGAAGACAGTTTTACCTTCAAGAATTTGATCAACGATTTTAAATGCTTCGTCGACGTTCCCACACTCCAGCTTCCGTTCTGACTCAAAGAAGGACTTGTGTTGTATAGCTTCCTGGAAAGAGAATAGAAAAGTGAGGCAGCCTTGATCAGAAAGCCTGCCTCTGGAAGTCCCAGGTCCTGTGGGAAAATCTGGGTAACAGATTTCTCATGTGGGGTCCAGGTTCTCTCCCCCTGGCACTGGGAAGCTCAGCTGAAAGCCAAGCTTCAGAGGTTCTCCAAGGAGAAAATGCAGATGTACCCAGTAATTCTAAGCATATCGAGCCTACTCGGAAAATACCTACTACTAGGGGATGCAGAACAGAACTACTGCTTTCCAGGCTGACAATTCTCTGGGATTAATAACCCATTTCATGTAGCCAAGGCCACTTACCTGACTCAGACCCAGACAGAGTTATCTATCCATGGCCACTTCCCCACTTCCTAGTGTTTGACTATAAGCCTCTCTGAGCATCACATAGCAGGCACAAAAGCAGCTTACTGTGAAATAAGACAAGGGCCCATGGCATAAATGTCATATACACGCTAGCTAAAACCACTAATAACTGGGGTCACAGACTCTGCTTGCTAAACTCCTGCTTCTCCTTCAGGGCTCTGAGCATTTTATTTGCACAGGGCACTGGAATGACAGGGGATGCCTGCCCTGGACTGATGGTTCACATATGGCTTGCCTGAGCACCACAAGTCCATTTACACACTGGCTTCCCTGGTGTCCAATTGAGAAGTACTTCAGTAGACACGGTCAGGGGCTTCAGCTACAACCCAGTCTCCTACCAGCATTCTCTACCACAGGTTACCACCCATCTGTGAAGCTGCTGGCAGTTGAGGTTTCTCCCCATTCCAGATCCCTCTGGCCACCAGAAACTGAATAGATGCCTCCTCTCCCTGCACGTTACAGATACTCTTCTGTGCTTGTGCCATTTCCCCTACTGAAGGGCTATGATCTTTGGTGGAATGTTTGCTCCATACCCTTGGGCAACCCTGTTAGTTTCTGGTAGGGCTGATAGATATCTGACCTCATAGGATTGCTATGAGCACTTAGTGAGGTAATGTGAACTCAACACCAAGCCAAGCATGCATGCAAAGCGCTGTCCCTGCATCGATCATTGATCACAGATCTATCGCCGCTGATGGTTACAGACAGGTTCTGAGAAGAGCAGTTTTTTTTTTTTCCACACTTGTTCCAAGAGTTTGAGTAGACTTTCTCCATTCATAGTTCTAAGAAGCAGAAGCTGGATGAAGTCTTCAGATTGTTTGCAGCCCCTTTCCCTGAACTGCCATCAGCTTGAGCTCATACCTCAATCGTTAGGATCAGAGGCTCCAAGTCCCGGTAAACCACCTTCACATGCTTTGCCGCTTGCTTTGCCCGTGTCTCAGAATCTGCAATCACGGCACAGACAAGATGGCCCACACAGTGTACCTGTGGCACAGAAAGGAGGGCACACAATGGACAGACTCCTGCCATTTGCTGTGGTCCTCTCTCCTATTCAGAGAGGGGTAAAACTTTGCTTGTGTGGGGGTAGACTTCAGAGGACAGGTGTCACATGCAGCCTGGAACTCTCTTGTTTAGTTAACACTTAAAGGCCGTAATTCACATTGCCTCTGACAGCGTACACAGTCCTGCCACAGTGAGCTTCAATCTTGACTTCAGACTTGGGAGAGTCAAGCTTTCAGCCAGGGAGAGCCAGAGGTAGGGGCTATTTAAAATGATGAACTTCTTTTGGATAGAGAGTGGATTGAGATATGCAGAGAACCTGAATCCTGCTTTTGTTGTATTGCAGGATCTAGTAGCCAAAGTTGATCATTTGTTAGAACAGCTCCTCTCGGTCTCACTGTTGTATGGGAAGCAGTACATGGAATATGTACATAAACTAAGCAAGAGCCTGAACTGCAGGAATTGCAATAGGGAGCAGAGTATCTGCACTTGTAAATGAATTTAGAACAAGAAGAAGGGCTGGGTCCATTAGGCCTTCTCTGGAGTGGAAGTTGTGGTGAGGGCAAGGACCACACCTCTTTGCTGAGCATACTTTAAAATTCCATGGGATATATGATGGAGTGAATGAACAAATCAGAGTTCAGAGAGGGAGAGAGGATTTTCAGATCAAGAGACAAGGAATGACTTCACACTGGAGAGGCTAACTGAACTCAAAACTTGAGCTTGGGACACCTCGGAACTGGGGTAAGCTAGAAGTGCTCAAGACGGGGTTCACAAATTTATCTATCAAATTTATAATTCTCTGCCCATGTATTCGCTCATACTTTTTAGCAGCATAATGTTACAACTTGACAATATAAGACATCAAAGTATCAGTCTTAAAGACAGCACCTCATGTACCCCAGGCTAGCCTCAGACTCTTTGTGTAGCCTGAGGATGAGCCTGACGTTTTGAACCTTTCCCCTCTACCTCTCAAGTGCTGGATTTACGGCATACACAACCATGTGCAGTGTATGTAGTTCTGCGGATGGATCCCGGGGCTTCCTGCACACAATATGTCAACAACTGAGTCCCACCCCCAGCCCTGAGAACACCTTACATCTTCAATCAACTGTACTTAAGTGGGAAATGAATAAACTTGAGTTCATGGCTATTAGAATATTTGTGGTTCCTGATTACTGCTAAAAGAATACTGAACTTTTTGTGATATGACAAATTAGACACCATGCCTAGGAAAATATGAGGAGCCGGTAACTGGGAAAGTTGTTCAGACAGACAGCAAGAAGGCAGTACCTCATCCATGGCCAGAAATGTCTCTGTGCCGAAGGTGTTGGCTTCCTGAAGATGATCTGCAGTAATGATGTCCACCACACCTGGCAGGCTGAGAGCTTCTGACAGATCAATAGACCTATGAGAACATATCAGACGGCTCACAGAGCAGCCACACAGCCCGAAGACACTGAGAATGTGGCAGTTGGAAACTAAGGACTGTCAGAGAATTAATCGCTTTGACAGTTGTCTGCCAGGCAGTGGAAGAAGCCGGGGCACCGTAAAGTTACTCATGCAAGATTTTGTGAGGAATCCTACATTTCAATGCCATTTCATTTCTAGTCCGGGTGCCTGCCAGCCTCCATTTACTCTACTCTTCCTTCACAGGACAGAATCAGTCAGCAGAGAGAATCTTCTTCCTACCTGTGCGGGAGGACACTTACACAATCTTAGCGTGTGCTCTTGAACTCGTTACGAAAGTCAGGAAAAGTTCCCGGTCTACTGCAGGCATGTCGTCACAGTAGATGGCCTCACCAGTGGCATGCTTAATACCAGAGAGGTGCATGATGGGACGCCCAATTGGGTCCTGAGGAAGCTGCGTTGGGTCTACATTCTGTTTAGTGAAGAACCGACATATAACTCATATTTCTACAGAGATCATCGTAGGAATAATCACAGAATGTATGTCTCCCACCAGAGGGTAGCTGTGTAAACTCATGCTTAAGCCAGAACACTTTTGAGTGTGAAAACAGTCACTCATTTTCACTACTCCAAACAGCTTATGAGAACAATTTGGCAGTCAAATTGAAATGTATAAACACGATGCATTTTTTTTCTTAGTTTTTGAAATATAGATGTCAAATATCTCTAGTGGAAACTCTTCTTTGTCCAAGCACATAGATTCAATCTCTCTTTTCTAATATGAAATCAAATTTACACGTGGGGATTCAGGTGTGAGCAGGGATCTGAAGTGGCCCCATCATCCGAGAGCTCCATGGATCCTACTCACTGCTCTGCTCCCCTGACAAAGGGCTCCACAACTCCCACCCCACCCTCTCACCCCCTAACCTTTCACACACTTTCACCCCCATGGCCACCACTAGAGAACTGCATGGTAATGAAAGGACAAATGACAGGTGTCAATCAGGCATGTTTCCTCAAGTGTTGCAGAAGGTAGAGATTATTTCTCTGAAAAACCTACCCCAAAGTACCGAAAATCATGTTAGACTCTCAGCTCACACAATATTTGAGTGAAAGAACGGTCCACATCTCTTTTATGTTTTTATAAAATACTATCAGAGGTTTTCTGTTTCCTTCCCGGAAAGCCAATGTGTAGGTAAGTTATAGGTTTGGACACTGGGCGAACATGCTAACAGGCACCTGGAGTTTTCTATTATTAATGCTAACACCTTTTACTGTAAATAATGGAACATTTCACAGCCACGGAGAAAATCTTAAAACTTTACTGTGCCAGGTATGCCAAAAGACAGAGACATTCCCAAGCCTGGGATAGCCGAATGTGAAAACTGATTTCTCAGTAGCCACCAGGTGCAATGGACTGCAGGTAAATGCTACCTCCTTTTTGTTACACGGTTAAAGACACAACGAGAAAAGGAGGATAGTCCTCAATCAGGTGATCTCCTGAAGTCACATGGACAGTCAGCCACCGGAAGGAGACAGATCGACCGTTAGGGGAGTGTAGCCCCTGTCTTTCCTTTACTTTCTGGCATGAGGTTCACAGTTTGCATTCCTCGGCTTGCTGGCTACCCCCTCAACCTGTAGCTTAAGCAAGGATTCACCTCATCAAGTACTGTGATACCAAACAATTGTTCTCTCTGTCATCTGATGACCTCAGTGTTTTTGAGGACAATGAAAGAGAACTTTAAAAGCAAGGAAGTGATTTGGGCAAAGTGTTGGTTGTAAAGGCAGAAATTGCTCTGGACACTGGGATGCTCGTGTGTGTGTGTGTGTGTGTGTGTGTGTGTGTGTGTGTGTGTGTTTGTGTGTGTGTTTGTGTGTGTGTGTGTGTGTGTGTGTGTGTGGAAGAAAACACGGTGAAATGAAAACAAAATTTATCTCTGTGGAAATACACTGTACCCAAACCACTGACTTAGAACCCAGCATGACAGAGCCATTTCAAAATCAATCACTGAGAAGACTTTCAGTTTCCTTTGGATGATCTGACCGTCCATTACTTGGCTTTAGTTCCTCCCTGGAATGGAATCCATTGCCAAGGCGATGTTAAGGCCGCAGAAGTCACAGACTGTGGCTACAGTATTTTACAGAATGCCAGGGGAGAAGGCAGCTGTTTTTAACTTTAAAAATGTTCACTTCTAAAGCAGTTTGGCATATTTAAATTTTTTGAACATATTGAACTCAAAACTTCAAGGGACATACAGCAACTTTAGTGCTCACTGGGACAAGACGCAGGGTTTTGTAAGTAGGTCCATCAACAGATCTGATGCAACGCCATTTTAAAATCTCTTCCCAGTCCTGATTCAACAAAACTCTTGGTCCATTTTCTTGACAATTATTTCAGGAAAACACACATTAAGTCTTACCCAATTTACTAACAGAATGGCTCCATTTTATGTTTTTATGACAGTATGACAGAAACTCCATTTGAAAGCTCTGAGGAGCTCCTTAATTTCTGGAAGCCTTCATCAGGAAATCTAGAAAATAACTCGTAGCATTCACGTTTGACTTCACAATAAAATGTCATTTGAAGAAAGTCATGAAGATAGGAAGAACTTGGAAAGGAAAGTATTCCAACACTGGAACAAAACAAACTAGCAGCTGCTGTAACATCTGCACCTCCGAGGTCCCATGGCCCCCAGGGCAGGGCATGCCCTTGGTCCTTTGAAAGGAACGAAACAGTTCTTGGACCAACTCAGAAGTTGCCTTTGTTGTGCTTCAATAGTCACAAAGCTAGGGTAAAAAGTATATAGCAACAGCCAGATTGTTTATGGCCTTGGCCTAAAGCCATAGTAAAAGAAAAACACAGAGCCTTTTAGACTAAAACAGGCATATTTGTTTAACGTTTTCCAGGTTTCTTTTTAATCATGATTTCTAATTGGTTTTGATTTTTTTTTTTTTTCTTTTTGAAGTATTGGGGATCAAACTCGGGACTTGTCTATGCTATACCATCAAACTTCACTCTCAACCTGGTTTTGAAGCTTCACTGAACCCTGAAGAAGGTAATGTGTCACCAGCAGGCAAGAGACTTGAAGCCCTGTCTTTGAATTTAAATACACGCATGCATGCATGCACTAACCTGGTGGGTTAATGTTCTCCAGTGATGTTTTGAATGAAGATCTTCTAAAGCACTCTCATAGTTGCCTGCCAGGCTAGGATAGTGACCTGGGTCCTTCAAAGGAAAATAGTAGACATTTAAAATGTACCAGAATGTTCTGGGAGGGAATCCTGGTATAATTCTCAGCAGACATCTCTACCATAACATCTAACATTGACTAAGCATCCACCCTTTCAGAACCCTGAAAATTTAAACAACCCCCCGATCCCAGGACATGAACCCTGAAAGGTGCATATCCTCCTTGTGAGGTGATAAACCACATGAAATTAGACTGTCATTGACCTCTACCATCTGTGTCACAGGATTATTTCCCAAGAACTAGCAATTTCCCAATTTTGCAATCATTATTTTCTCACCCTTGTTCTAGATGTGACTTGGGAACACATATAACAACAAAAGAGACCAAATAAAACAGAGAAGACCACACTTAAAGCAGGAAAAGTCAAAACTAGCACCCATTACTGCAAAATGTCAAAAAGCTGCATGGTAGCATCTGGTCAGGCTCTCAAGTGTGCAGAGGTGGCCCAGCCACTGTCACCCCACAGGAGAGCGCCTTCTGCGGACAGAGGAAATGGGCCGCGGGCTCCTTTAGGTGAGATGTTAAACAATATATTTTATGATTATTTTTATAACTTACACAATTTTAATAGAAAGTAAAGCTAACAACAGCTATTGTTTTCAAAGAGAGGACGCTAAATAGAGCACAGAAGTGTTAATTATGTCAGCTGATTCACCAGGAAATTGTGTTCTTTACTGTTTATTAGGAGAGCCTACAGTTGGCCTTGCTTTTTCCACTTTTGATCACTTGATAGATATATGTCATATGTTTATATATGACTTCAAGCTCCTCATCTCAAAAGTTTGATACAACCCATTGGTTCTTATTCTCATCTATATTGAGAAGACACCTCTAAATATCTCCATAAAGGAGGATTTCCTGTCTTCTGTTTATTTATTTATGTATTAAGTTTTATTAATTATTTGAGAGCTCTATATGATGCATTTTTATCAAATCCGCCGCCTCTCCCAACTATTCAAGGTTACTGGGTTGGTTTCTACATAAGGCAAGGGGTCATGGCTTCTCATCTAGCTGGGCTGATGGTAGCATGAGGCTCATGAGGACAATGGGTCCAGGTTCCTTAGAACCAGAAAACAGTTTCCAGAGAACTTTTTCCCATTGTGTTTCTTTAGGCAACAATCATGTGGCCCTTTGGTAAGGGAAGCAGGCAAACGAATGTCCATGCATTGCTAGTGTTACTAAGTATGACCGTTAATACCCAGCATCCCTCTGAAGCACCTGGCACAATGCTAAGCCTTTTCCTTCTGATGACTCTCTTCATGGTGCTCCAGTGGTGTCCTCATTTAATGAATAAAGGAAACCCGGACAAGAAAACCAAGCATAAGAAAGTAAGCTTCATTTATAGACTTCAGTAAATGAAAGAAAATGCATTAAACGCATTAATAAGTTTTCTCAGAATTATTCAGACATGCCATATGTTTGTTATGAAGCGGTAATAACTGAGTGGTGTTAGGAAAAACCCTGTGCGGGTCTGAGACCTCCTTGGAATTCTTCCTCAAACTCACAGCTATGCACAGGAGAGGCCAGTGGACATGCACCAATAGGATGTGATTCTAGCTTTTCATCTTCGGTAATGTACAGCTCCCCAGCAGGAGCTGATACCTCGGCTTTGGGCAGTCCAGTCCACAGAACTCGTTCCACTCACCTCCATCTTCAAACTCTGTGACACCTCCAGGTAGAACTTGAATAGGAAGCTGATGATGAGGGTTCTCTTGAACTCTACCTTCCCACCAGGAGCTGAGCCTGCAAGGGTGACTTCATCCAAAACCAGCCTGCACGCTGTGTCCAGCATCTCTTCATCCCAGGGCCTGTGAGAAGCAGAGAAGGAGACTCAGCTCAGCAGGTTCAGCTGATAGATAAGGCTGCGGTCTTTACAGGAACCAGGAGTGCAGGCTGTATAGCCAGGCAACCCAAGTTTAGGTTGGTCTGCTGCTCTCCAAGTGTCTGGACCAGGTCCCGCCACATCCTCCATCAGAGTCAGGATACGCTCACTGCCCCTTCTACTCCTATGACACTTCTGTATGGCAGGTCCTGAATGAGCCCTGTGTTTATTCACTTACAGAACCCTCTCAGCTACTCTATAAGGTGGTTATGGTTCTCTTCTTTGACAGAGAAGGAAACTGAGATCCCATAAGGTTAAATCGACTGGATGAGTTCATGGAGTTAAAAGAGACTGAACTATGACATGCATCAGGCAATCTGACTCATTAAAGCAGTGACTCTCAACCTGGGACTCTAATGACCCTTTCACAGAGGTCACCTAAGAACATCAGAAAACACAGATATTTACATTATTTTCCCCACCAAAAAATATGGAAATTTATAGTACAGGGAATGGACGTCCCACCCCCCTCTGTCTCTGTCTTACATAAATACATGTATGTCGGGAGCCAAATTCAGGAAACTGCCTCCCTTGGGAGAACCTGACCTTCAACCAAGGAAGAGTCTCCTGTTCTGTCAGGAGCCTAACCCAGGAAACTACCCGCTGTTCTAAGAGAACCTCAGGAAATTACCTGCTGTTCTGGAAAGATTAATCAGTACCAGGTTAAGAATAGGCTTCCTCAGATCTCAGGTCTCAGTAACTTAAAGAACGTCTGGCATTTCCTGGGGGCTAGATGGCGCCAAGCAGGGACCTTTACCCTCCTTTCTTCCTTGCCTAAGACTATATATTGTAAACTGCTCCCCATTAAGTGAAGCCTTGACAAAGTTCTATGCTTGGTTTTCGTCCCCTTTCTCGCCCATGTTTTCTTTCAGGTGACGGTTCCCCTCTGAATCCCAAGAATAACCAAGACCCGCGGGTCGGGTCACATGTACACACAAACACAAGCACACATACACTTGTGTGCTTATACACACTGCATACACAGATTCTATAATGCTCACTTGGGAATTTGCTAAACGAAACACATGGAACTGGTTCTGAAGTTGTGTTGGAATTCCCAGCCATCAAACTGTGAGATCCTAAAGCATTTTTTTCTCTTTACAGCTTTCCCCAGGGCAGGTTTCTCTGTTACCTGGAAGCTAAGGACACAATGTCTTACCTTCCGATGAGTCTCTGACAGGAGTTCTTGGCACTGATGGTGGTTGGACCGACACCTCCATACAAAATGGATAACTCTTCAATGACGCCACCCCCTTCTTTAAAAAGGACTCTCATTCCAGAGTTGACAATCGCTAGTGCATTCTGTTGTCTCTGGGCTTGTCGGAAGGCTGACACAAACTCCCACTGAAGAAAAGAGGCACAAACAGAGCTCCCCTGAGAGACAACACCATGCCTTAAAGGAAGCCACCATCCCTGCTGACACCTCATTATCAGAGTTCCCAGAAAGTCAGTCTCCATTGTTTGAGCCATGAGTATATGGTTCTTTAGGATGACAGTCCCCTAAACCACCACATCTCGTGAGGTAGGCCTGATTCTACCACTGTGCAAACCAGGAGCCTTGGGCTTGAGGTAATTCAGTAATTAGTTCAGGTCTTGAAATCAGAACTCAAGCCTCAGTCTATCCAACTCTCAACCCCACCCTTTCCCCTCTACATTCCACTGCAAATGTCTTTTTTTAAAAAGCTTCTTTCAGGCCCAGGATCTAGGAAGACCTGTCTCACTCAGGGACTAAGTTTGAAAGGACAAAGGATATATTAAAAACTGCTTAAAAGTAACCTTAAAGCTTGTGGCAGAGGAAGAGAGGTGTCGTAGCTCTAGAAACTTCAGGATACTGCACACCAGCACAGTGACTGTGCTGAACACATGCCCCTTGTCACTTCCTGGGTAAGCTCACTCAAACTGATGGGAGAACTGGGAAATGAAGACAAAGGGCCATCCTTGCCTTCCTGGAACACGGGACGTTCACTGAGACCAAGACTTCCTGAGGCTTAAGATCCTCTTCAGGACACCTGCGGAGAAACTGCTCACTTAAAGGGATCTGCCGTTCTCCATCTGTGGACAAAAGGACACCTTCAATCCCTTGAACAAACTTGGGGAATAATTCTACTGCTTGTGGTGGGGTGGCAGTGGCGGGGTGGCAGCATGGGTGTTGTGTGTGTGTGTGTGTGTGTGTGTGTGTGTCTTCTCTGACAGCATCCTTCAATGTTTCTCCTAGCCTATCCCCTCCTCCCTCCTTTTGTCTTATAATACTTGCTTGCAGATAAAAACACACCCAGAGTCTCCTAAAAAACAGAGACCTTAGCAGTCTCCTTCCCAATGGCACAGTTGGCTTAAGGCTTTGCTACCAGGGAGTAGATATTAATATCCCTTTTGCTATTTGATCAATTCAATCCATAACCATTGCATTTTTCTATAACCAGGAGCTTTATTATCTATAGAAGTGAATTATCAAAGCAACCTTTTAGTGAATTTGGAATTTGTGCACCAGTTAATGCTATTTTATTTGGTTATATCCCATCCACAGCATCTAAAGAATTTCAGTCTTTGGGTCAATGGACTGGTAGCAGGAATAGTTTAAAGCCATAATAAAATATAGCTTGGGAGGAAAACTCTAAAAAGTTTTTGTATTTGTATTCTCTCATCTAACCTTACTTCTCATGGCAGGAGTTTTTACAAAGGTGTGCTAGTTAAATTGATACCTTGAATTTAAATCTTCCTCCTTAAGATTATTCGGTAGTTTAGACACTATAAGGAGTGGATGTTTTACAATATGTATAACAGAAAGCTAGCTCATATCTGTAAAAGCAACCTCCATATATTTGTAGAGGCCCAAATTATAAGAATTTCCTAATAATTATTAGACAAACTGGTCTAAGAGAAACAAAATCCCTGCACTGAATTTCAAAAATAACACTCAAGAACATAAGTACAGCAGAAGGTCCAATAATTATTCAGTTGAAAAAGATTTGTGTGCATTCAATGAAGATAAGCTAAGTACAAGTCCAAAGCAGGGCATTGGAATCAAATACCTGGTACCAGGGTAGAGTGTCTCCAACAGAGAGCTCGTTGGCTCTCAATACCCATGGTCTTCATCAAGGATCAACTCACATTAACCCAAGACATGAATGCCGGAGGCTCCTTGTCACATTAACAAACACAAGCATGTCCAATGTAGGGAAAGAAAACACCTAGCATGTATAATCTACAGCCGATAGGCTATATGAATCCCAGGATAGGTGTAAATGCAGCCAAACATATTTGTAAATATGTTTGTCAAGGTCAAATTGTTTAGTCCTCTGATAGAGCAAGGTCTCAAGAAGAAACAGAGAGAGACTAGCAGATAGTATTAAGATAGACCATTGAACCAATCAAGGGGTTCTCAATGGAGGAGTTAGAGTGAAGACTGAAGGAGCTGAAAAGGTTTGTGGCCCCATGAGGAGAGCAACAATACCAACCAACCAGAGCTCCCAGGGTCTAAACCACCAGCCTGGGAGCACTTAGGGAGGGATCCATGACTCTAGCTGTATATTTAAGGGAGGATGGCCCTGTTGGGCATAGGTGGGAGGGGAGATTCTTGGCCCCATGAAGGCTGGACGCGGGGGGGGGGGGGGGGAGGAGTTCAAGGGTGGGGAGGTGAGAGTGAGGGGATAGGTAGGGGCACATCTGCAGAGAAGTAGGAGGAGGGGCAATGGGATAGGGGGTTCCTGGGTGGGGGGTGGGGAGAATGGCGTAAGGGGATAACATCTGAAATGTAAATAAAATATCCAATAAAAAAAATATATGTACCACCCTAGCTGGCCGTGCAAATACATTTTAAAAAAATTAACAATTAAGAAATATAATACAGAACAACCTTAAATTTCTTTAATTTTTTTTGCCATTTTATTGCCATTGACTTAAATACATGTATTTTTGGCAAAATTATAAAAATGAATACCAATCATGACTATAGTTAAAATTTTTGACTACCTAGTTAAATAGAGAAAAACCAGAAAAGTCCCCTTTACTTAATCAAATCCACTTACATTTCTCTCACAAATGAAATTTGCAGAAGGCCCTTACCAAACTTCCTTCCTTGAACATACATGTTGGTGTGTGTACCACACAACAAATATTTACACTGACTTCTAAAAATGAACACTATTAAATTTTGTTCTGAAGCTTGCTTTTCCCCCAGATTGATAGTTTTGAATTTCTCTCATTAAAATAAAACCATCACTTATATTTCCCAAAAAAAAAAGAGAGAAAAAAAAAAAGACAGACTGACCAACTTTTCGGCCTCAAAAAGGCAAAGGAAATTATTATTACAGTGAATAGTCATTTTCCAAACTGAACTTCCTGCCTCCCCAGAGGTGATAGGAACAAATCAGGTTATAATACTGACCCTTGCCCCCAAAGCAGAAACTGCTGTTTACCTTTGGACAGTAAGTTGAGGGTACAGTTACCCACAGCCAGAAGAGGATTCAGATCTGAGTCCAGCTGTCTGCTCACAATGTGGCCCCCTAAAGACTTTTAAGAACAGTTTCTTTACTTTCACTTGTTACATAGTTACAAAGCATAAACACTAAGATAAGGCTCTAAGTCCTGCTTTAGAGAGTTTCTCTTCGTTTGCTTAAAGAACAGAAAGGAGTCACCCAAGACATGAATGCCCGAGGTTCCTTGTCAAATACATACAGCCATGTTCCTGATCTGGGCGCCAGCCAGAGTTCTCAGGTGCTTCAGGAGAGCGCGGTATGTCTGTGTCTTCTCTTCTGGAAGCTTCTGGACTACATCAGCCAGAACGTCCTTCACCTGATCCAGGCTGAGGCCAGCACCCAGGGTCAGCCCTGAAGTAAAGCCTTGTGTAAGTAAACCACGTGATCACTGATGGCCTCAAAATGTTAGATCAAAGCTACAGGCATGGAATCTTTATATTGGAGGCAGGTGATTGTACCTATCAGCATGGTGGTGACACACAGTGCTGACTGTGGTGACAAATGACATGGCAGAGATATTGATGGCGATGGAGGTGGTTGTGATGGCAGTGATGTGTGGTGGGATTAATGGTGGAGTTGGGGGTGGAGATCATGAAGTCTAGATTCTTTGAATACTGAATCTATCACATTTCACCGACAGCTTAAAAAAAAAATCTTCACAAATTAAAAACAAACCATGAGATATTAATAGGTTCATTTCATGGTCACAAAACTGAGATCCAGTTCAGTTATCTTCTCAAGATCTTAAAAATGCTATATGCCATGCCAAGAATTGGATTTCAGAGCTTTATTCCAAAACCACCCCAAGGTGACTGCTGCTTCTCACTGTCATTAAACCAATGTCCTTCACAGGAATGAAAAGGCCGGACTATAGCTGCTTGGTCCACACCCCTTTCCTCTGCTGTACTCTGGAGAGCACGAGCACGAGCACGGAGCCTGCTCAGGCAGCTCCACTTGATGCTCTACCCTCACAGCGCAGACTCTCCCTTGAATAGTCTCCCTGATCCTGCAGATATAAAAAGTTCTCAGTGAAAATCTGACTTCTTAGACAGTATTAGTGAACTTTAGAGAATTCTTCCTGGACTCCTTCCATTGTGGACTTCACCATTGTGTCTGAAGAGAAGCTGTGACCTGTGACTTAGAAACAACTCTCGCCTGTCGATCCGCCCAACTAAGCAGCTAACTTGATGAGTGCATTTCCAAAGGAAAAGAGACCTAAGAACTCACCATCCTGGGTCTGGCTTATGACACTCAGCTCTTCAATTCTGTCAGGAGAAATTATGATGGGGTGGAAGACACCTTTAAACTTTACTTCAGGCCCTAAGGGATTGTGGGAGAGACACAAGATTAGAACAAAAGGATGCTAACGACTCTCTTTATTTTGAATTATAATTAAACCAATGTCTTTGGACATATGAAAGTTATTTCCTTTTATTGGTCTGTTTATTGCAAAGCAGAGACAGTGGTTGATTAAATTTAGGGAGACTTTGGAACTGGTAGCTCTAAAACTAACAACTGTGCATTGTAGCACACTCAGATTTCACTTGGAGAAGATCCTGGAGGCCCTGCGAAGAGATGGGCAACCATGCCAGGCCTATATGGAAAAAGTGAAGGCTCCAAAACTGCTGTTTAAATAAAATATGCCATAGCCACTGAGAAGCCACCCAGAGAGGAAAGACGGAGCAGTTCAGGATGAGAGTCACCGTGGTACCCAAATGGAAAGCCAGGATACCTGCACCCTGGTGCTAGCTTACCATGGGACCACCAAGCCTGCCTCTGCTCCAGTGAGGCATAGGGCATTCCTGATGCTAGCTTACCATGGGACCAGCAAGCTTGCTTCTACTGCAGTGAGGCACAGGGCAGGCAGTCACCTAATGCTGTGACATTTTTTTGAACAATACTGGGTTTTCTGCTATTGTTCTGACATCAATGAATAGAACTCGTTCCCTTATAAGACGTCCCAGGAAGAGTCTACATACCCACAGAGGTGTATCCCATGACAATGGGGGCCTGAGGATGCTTGAATTTAGCTTCTACAAGTTCCTTCAGGGTCACAGGGGAAATCCACGTCACTCTATCACCATAAAACACTCTGGTCTTGGTGGCTGTTTCTCAGCTATTCTCTATTGAAAAAACAACAGGGATTTGAGAGAGCTTGTGACAAAATTCTCTTCTGTTTTCACTCTAGAGAAAGAAAATCTTCTTTTGAAGAAGAAAGAAAATCTAAATTTTGTGAGCTAAAATAGGGCTTTCCCAAGAGTCAGAGTTCATGGTTAAGGCCTGACAGAGTTTACACATGGAAGCAGCTCCCATCGGCTCTGATATCTCCCAGAAACTCATTTTGACATTCACTAACATAGCAACGTGTTTAATTTTGCCAAATCGTCTGACAGAAAAATGAATTCTGAGTAAGTGTGGAGGAGAAAACATGCTCATATTGAAGGACAGTGATTGCATGTCTGTGATCTCATGGCAGCTCCACCCTCTACCTCTTCCTCGGCCCACATGCTCTGGACTCTGAGGTGAGGACGACAGATGGCTGGCTGGCACCTATTTGCCCATCAGTTTTTTTTTCTTTGTAATATTTTATTCATTCTTTGAGAATCTTATATATGAATGTTATACACTGTTATTAAATTACTCCTTTTCCTCCCCTAATTCCTTCAAGATCCATCTTCCACACTCTCAATCTCCCAAACTCTCGAAACTTCATTTTCTCCTTTTTTTTTTTCAAAACCTACTGAGTACAATGTGTGCTATCCATATACACATGGACGTGGAGCCATCCACTGGGTCATGGACAACCTAGGTCATACCTTTGAAGAAAACTGACTGTAACACTCCTCCCCCCAAGCCTTTAACTATTGATAGTGTGTGACGTACGGGTGAGGGGCATGAGTCTCTCAACTCTCCATGCTGAATGTTGACTGATTTGTTCTTGAGCAAACAATGACTTCATGAATGCAGTGGTTCTGTCATGTCCAGAAGACACCTTTCCACCCCTTTCCCCCATGGTCTCTGAGTCTTGGGGGGTGGGAGTGGAGAGTGAGTATGATACAGAAATCCCATTCACAGATAATTATTCTCACACTTTGACAAACTGTGTCTATCTGCTCTCCCCTGCACAGTGTCTCTGAGGAGATCTAAGGGCTGCGCCATGAGCTTTGGCGAAAGCCCCTCCTGACATTTCACCAAGAGTTCCTCTAGATGAGCAACTGCCTTCCTTACCATTAGCTCTGGGGGAAATATCAGCTCTTGGGTTGGGTCCAGTGGCAGAAATTCTTCTTCTGAGAACAGTTCTGGATTTGTCTTTAAAAAGAGAAAATGACAGAGGTTATCATAGTACCCCCTATTCTCAGGAGAGATCTCTGTCACAACCCCTGTGGGTACCCAAAACCACAGACAGTTTAAATTTTAGGCTTTTATACACACTACATTTTTCAAAAATCATTCTTACTATAAATCTTTGCAACATACTCTAGTGTAAACATATCATAACCCTGTCTTTCACTTTTAAAAAAGGACTCTCTAATTACTCGTTGGCATATCTGAATTACCAGCATCACTGGTCTTGTGCTTCAGAGTCACTCATTATTAAATAAAGCAATGGTTATTTGAACACAGCACTGCATTACTCTGCTAGTCAGTCTGGTACTAGTCAGACGTCTACTTAGTGACAGATGGGTAGGTAATGTATGCCCCGTGGATACATTGGACAAAAGGGTGGTTCACATCCCAAGTGAGAGAGAGGAGAGCATAGTGGGGTTCATTATGCTATTCACAGTGGCCTTTAATTTGAAACATAAACGATCTCTGGAATTTCTCACATAATATTTTCAGAATATGGTTGAGCACAGGTAACTCGGATTGCAGGAAGGGAAACAGTTGGGAATGTGTAACTACTATATCATTGTCAAACACCTCTACTTTAAATTTTTTGTATGCTGAGACTGGAAGAAGATAGCCAGACAAGTCAGGTATGGTGGCACATGCCTATCTATAATCATAGATCTTGGGAAACAGAGGCAGGCATATAGGGAATTAAAGGCCAGTCTTAGTTATTTGACAAGTTTGAGGACAGAATGGGCTTCACATGATCAGTCCTCATCCTAGTTCCCAGTCAAGACTCTCGTGTAGACCTGACATCTAAGAACTCCGCAGACGTCAGCGGGCCTCTGCACTTGGCACTTCCTGCACACCTCCTTCGAGTTTGAGGACAGTGGAGGAGACAGGCGAGAGCAGCCAGACAATGAGAACTTAAGGGAGAGTTGGCATTGCCACCTCTTCTGTCCTTGGTCTTCCATCTGTCTCCACTTTGCTTCTGGTTCGTTGAAAATGACCAAGTTGGTGTGACAGTTAGTGTAATAACTGCATCTGTTTGTTGGTCAGAGAGGCACTGCGGTACATGCACAGGATGAGATCACGTTACTGCTTAGCATCTAGCATCTCAGACACGAATTGTTTCTGTGTGTTGAGGAAGATTCTGATAGTTACTCTGAAATAGTCAACATTGTCAACACAATTACTCTACGGTGCTACAGACACAGAAGCGATTCTCCATCTAACTATACCACAGTACTGTCAAGTCTCCTTCCTCCATTCCTCAATTCTCTGTAGGCTGAACTTTTAGAATAAAAGGAGACAGTGAGCATGAGAGAAGAACATGTTGACACAGTCAAATTCATCAACCTGGGGCAGCCACTGATTCTTCTGAGGATGACGTCAGCCACCTCATGTCTTGAACAACTGTGTAACAACCTCACTGTGCACTGACCTTATCTCCATCCTCAAGTTCTGCCAATCCGTTTATTCCTTGATCCAAACAGCACACTCCATTTTCTTTACCCTGACAGCAGCCAGAGGCCTAATGGGGGGAACACAAACACACACATACACAAAACAAGTCAGTAGAATTCCACAGGGGATTCTATTATTAACTGGGTGCCTACAATCGAAGCTGTAGAACCAATGTTGAAAGGTGTCATAAAAGAAAGTCACTTATATTTCAGCATAGCCAAGTTAACTCTACTGAAAAACTAAGTTTACAAGAAAGTCTGAATACCAGCGATTGTTTAATGAAGTTTATAAAGGTCTTAATAGATAATCCTGGCAAGTAGCAATGAGCATTAACCATTGCTATTGCTAATAGTAACAATATTTTAAATACTACTAATAATACTAACAAGAATTGGCATCTTACTCTGATCTTATCTATGAGGTCTTGATTCTGTAGTTCATCTTGCAGAAATGATCTTCCGATGGTGGAGGAGGACCAGCCATAACTATATGTGTTCTGAATGTCACGGGGAGGCTGTTACTTTGTATGGTGACTTAAAACCAAAGAAAAATAAAGCAATGCCTTTTGTGGTTTTTGTTGAGTAGTTCTATTAATATTAATGATTGAGTGTCTGCTGATTAGTAGGTGGTGACTGTGCCCTGGAGATGGACAGCCTCCACTATCCAGCAGCCATTCCAGTAAAACATGGACAACTGTGCCATATTGTGACCAATGTCATGTTGTGTCACGCACTTGCACATATCTTGTTCACAGAAGGTTACAGAGGACCCCAGGCAGGGTCCCCTAATACAGGTAGACAGATTGGGAGCAGCTTCTTGGAAGGAATGACTTGTGGTCAATGTCAAGCTGCTCAGGTGCTCACAACTTGACTCTCCAGGCAATGAGGTTGAGCCTCCCACCCCAGAATGCCACACAGGAACTGTAGACCTTGTGCCAAGAAGTGGTCCTGTATTAGCAGAAATGCCTGTGGCCATGATCACACCAGGCACTCCTACACTGATTTATTTTGGGGAAAATACATTTGACCATGTACTTCTCTCTACTTACTTTACAGAAAGTCTTGCAAGCATCAATTATGGGCCTGTATCCAGTGCAGCGGCATAAATTTCCTGAAAAGACAGAACTGCTTGGTTATCACCCAAGTGCCCTGGACGGAGGTGTGGAAAGCCAAGTGAAGCACGCCCATCCTTAGAAGAAAGCTCTGTTTGATGTCTTAATTTTGAAATCTTGTGTCTGAAATTTCATTTTACATCAGCATCTTGGAATATTTAGTCTAGAGTCCTGAAGTGTATTTTAATATCTCACATCTATACTTACTGTCTGTAAATACACCCTCTTCTTGGGACAGATGGTCAAGTGACACAAGAATTTTAAGACAAAAACTTGTTCTGCAGTTACAATCAAGAAGGAAACTTAAAGGAAACAACAGGCACTATGAGATGTTACCAACATAAAAATCCACATTTGTCTAATCAACGACCAGTGGTTGATGTATGCGGAGATATGTGTGCACCTGGGGATCCATCCCCACAATCATTACCCTGAGCTTACCCACCACCCTAGGTTTCCTCATGCCATCTATTTATTTACTCATTCACCAGAAAGAAGGTATTTTCCAAAAGATCTACCATCTCAGCGAGTGTTTAATATATAACATAGTATTGGTAGCTGTGGGATCCAAGTTGAGTTTATTGGACTTACTCAGTTTGCATAACAAGCTTTGTAAACTTTGATCTATATAATTCCTCATTTTCTCCTTCTCCCACCTGAGATAATCACTATTTGATCACAAGTCTATTCCCTGCTTCTACAAATTGGACTATTTCAGGTTCCCTGTGTAAGCAGGATGATACAAGGTTTGCTCTCTTGAGTCTGACTTGTTTCAACTAGCATAATGTGCTATGTATGGTCCATGTATGTTGTTAAAAGGGGGCCCATCATTCACTAAAGAATGATACCTTGGACTTAAATACTATGTAAATGCAAAGAGTGTTTTATTCTGCAGAAGTCCAGTATGATGGTATCTCCCATTCATTACCAAGGTAGATAATGAAGAGTTTGTAGGCATGATTTAAAGCACATTAGGGGATTCTGGGGTAGGTAACCTTTATCTTACTCTATCTCTATGGACATTCCATTACCAGGGTGTGGGGGCTGGAAACTGTTGCTGGGGAGGTCTGGAAACTGTTACTGAGGAAGTAGCTGAGGAAGTCTGGAAACTGCTGCTGACCCATTGTCCTTGCCTCAGGCCAGGTGGCTGGGACATTCCATCATTCCATTACCTGGACATGAAGGCTGGAGCCTAGGGTGTTTTCTATTAGTGATTGACTTGCCTGGGCTTGCCCAGTTTTTAGGCCTACTCTCCTTAACTGCCGATTTGAAATCTATCATGGAATCAGCCTAGCTTTCTCACAAGTGGCAGGATTTTCTCCCTCCCCACTTTTCAAGAAAGATTCCCTCCTTATTAATACTTACTGTGGCAGCTGTCAGTTTTTGACAGAGGCAGAGCAAAGGAAGTAAGGAGAGACAGAGAGGGAAGTTTCAGCTGATAGAGCAAAGTTACTCTGTAACAGTAAAGAAAAGGTAAGTAGTCTCTGAACTTGGGAGGCAACTAAGCACAAGATTTACCATAAATGCTTTGATCAGTGCTTTTCTTACAGTGGTTCTGTGTTCTTACTCCGTCCTCAAAAGAAGGTCATATTTTGTGTGTGTGTGTGTGTGTGTGTGTGTGTGATCTGTTGTGTGTGTTCCTGTTGGTTGTGTACACATGTATGTGAGTACATGTGGAGGCCAGAGGTGGACACTGAGTGCCTTGCTCAATTGCTCTCTACATTATTTTTGAGACAGGGTCTCTCACCAAACCTGGCATTTATCAATTCTACCAGGCAGGCTGGCCAATGTGTCTGCTGCCCTTCCTGTGTCTGATGCACGCTCCCCCAACCAGCACAGTGGTTATACACCATCGCTTGCAGACTCTTACACGGGTGGGAGGAATCAAAACGCAGGTCCTCACCATAAACACTGTACTGACAGCCATCCCCTAGCCCCTGAGGTTTTATTTTAGAAACAACACAGGATCAAGTCTCTAGTGATTGGTTCCCCCAAATCTTCATTGTTTATACATTCCCTATGCATATCTAAAGCATCCTAAAATTTGAGAATTCTCTGTCAGTGTTTACAGCCATAAAGCAACAATGTGACCTCTTGGAAATCAGGCAGGACCCAGTCTAGGTGCCATGTCACTCCTCTGTACCGGCGTTCCCTCCGAGAGCTGCAGAAGCATTTCACAGAGGAAGTAAACATGAGAGCGTTAGACTTGAGTTCTCTGAGCAGATAGAAAAGAGGTAAGAGACAAAGACAGACAGAGCAGGGAGCATTTCTTCTAATGCTCAAAACTTGTTCATAGTCTTATTGATGAACACACACACACACACACACACACACACACACAGACACACACACAGAGAGAGAGAGAGAGAGAGAGAGAGAGAGAGAGAGAGAGAGAGAGAGAGAGAGAGAGAGAGAGGATTGAATTTGGAGTGAGCACAGCTCAGAGTGGAAAGGTGTCATTATAATAAGTATCCGCTACAGTGAGGGCATCTGGACCTAGAAGCTGTAAGATCACTGACTCTTCACTGGGGCTTACTGGGGCTTACTGGCATTGACAGTCATTAGACCAGGATGACACCTGCCATCTCTGCCTCTATTCAGTCTGTCTCCTTTGTCCTACATTTGAATGAGATTCCTGATCCACTCTGCGTGCCTGCATGCAGATCTTTACAGAGTGTTTATCCAAAACTATCCTCTCCCTTCAAGGCTGAGCCCACCAAGACAACTAACATGTTTTTAAGAGGTACAGGGACAGTTCCAAATATCCTGTCCAGACTCTTGAAGTGGTACCTACAAGTCTTCCGTTATTGTCCTATAACTCCCAAGAACAGTGGAACCCTGCAGACAGACTGCCCAGGATGAGCCTGTCAGGTTAAGGAGCAG
Source organism: Mastomys natalensis (assembly GCA_021653895.1). NCBI lineage: Eukaryota > Metazoa > Chordata > Mammalia > Rodentia > Muridae > Mastomys > Mastomys natalensis. The sequence continues at coordinate 73,606 of JAJTUV010001442.1, forward strand.
CCTGAGACCAAATCTGAGGCTCACAGCTTGATAGATAAACCTCTGATGACATCAATGGAGATTACCCCTGAGGGACAGTAGCTTCCTTGTCAGCACAGGGGAGGCAACACTGAGGCCCAGCTGTGCAATCCCCTGCCTCTTGCACTGTGCCCTCTATTAAAGCCAGTGTTCCAGAAAGCAGGATTAGGAGACATTCAATCTGCCTTCTTTCACAGTATAATCCCACTGAAAATGTAAATCCCTTCCTGCCCTTCATCATTTTTCCCATTTGATCTCTCCAGGATGAGACCCCTGTTTGGGAGTGGAGACTCCCCAGCGTCAGGCCTCTTTCCTAGGACTCCACTAACACACTCAACCAATAGGAAACAGCAGGAACAGAACAGGATTCAGACATTACAGGTCTTCTCCAGGGTGGATGAATAACCCAGCTTTCTGACTGGAGAAAACAAGAGAATGATGTGGAGAGAGAGGAGGAGGCTCAAGCAATCCATCAGTCAAACACAATGTGCAGATCTGGTTTGCAGGTTGACTTCAAGAGATCAACTCTTTCCTACAGGTGGGATAATGTATAATAAATCACTCTCTGTAAATCTCAGCTTCTCCATCTGTGAAATGAAGATAATAATGGCAACTATCTTATAAAGTTATTTAAACTAATTGCCAAGTAGCATTTAATTTAGCACATATGATAGGTGTCCAATTATTACTGTCATTATCATTTAAAAAATAAAGCCATACTTACCACCAAGGGCATCGGTTAACTGATCCAGAGTGGGCTCTGGGTGGTTCCTGAGCAGTGCATACATGGACATCACCATCCCAGGAGTACAGAATCCACACTGTGTGCCATGACACTTGGCAATCCTCTCCTGGGAAGCACAACAAGGTTAGAAATACAGACCCTGTGCTCTGTTTCAGGCCTAAAACATCAAAGCGACTTCCACAGGACATTTTTGCATTCAGTGAATAATGGGGAAAGGCCTTCCAAAAGCCTTCATCTCCTTTGGACTGGTCAGTCTGACTTCTGAGCCCTATAAGCTGCCTGACTTTATTTAAGACACTAGTTCTGAGCTTTTGAATGACCAGGAAGCTTACCAGCTTACCATTTCTGATGGCCATTCCCAGTTGTCAACTTGACTATTTCTGGAATGAACTATAATCCAGAAATGGAGGGCACACCTATGATTCAGATCTTGAGACTAGAAGACACCTATTTTTGATCCTGACTTTGAGGACATAGTAGCCATGAAAAGCTTAGGCCCAGGCAAGGTGGTGCACGCCTTTATTCCCAGGACACAAAGGGAAGCAGACCTCTGAGATCAAGGCCAGCCCGGGACAGAGCAAATTCCAAGCAAATCCTTAGATCCAGGTGTGGTATACACCTTTAATCTGGGCCACACCTTCTGCTGCTGGAGGCCTACATAAAGACGAAGGAAGAAGAAAGGTTTCTTCTTTGCCTGCTGGCACTCACTTGCCAGCTCATCTGTTGGAACCTACTTCTTCAGTATAACAGCTAAAGTATTACAGAAGACCAGCTGAAACAACTCGCCTCGTGGACTGAACAACTACTAGATTCCTGGACTTCTCATTCACAGCTGCCCATTGTTGGGTTAGTTGGACTGCAGACTGTAAGTCATTCCAATAATTTTTCTTAATGTATAGAGATATTCCATAAGTTCTGTGAGTCTAGAGAACCCTGACCAATACTCCAGTCCCACCCCAGTAACACACCAGCTCAACTGACTTAGAGTGTCAGGGGTGAGATAAAACTGTGTCTTTTAAAGACTCAACATGCAGTAAAGGTGTGAACCACTATAGTAAAGAAAGTAGAAGAAATAACCAAATTATATTCAACTTGAAAACATGGAATACGTAGGCATCAACACGTGCATCTCTCTCTCACACACACATGCACACCACACACATATGCACACACCACACATATACACATGCACACACTGCACACATGTACATACCACATACATGCACACACACACATGCACACACCACATAGGCACAAACATTCAGTGTATCACGAATGACTTGATCTTCCCACAGCTGCATTGATGCTCTAGCATGCAGGAGTTTACAAAGCACCAGAACCCAGAATCCAATCAAGATAGAAGGACTGCCTTTATTTCTTCCTTGTTGTTTCCATCCCTAACATTTTCTCTTTGGAGTCTGACTTCCGAGAGAGGAGTGCACTCTGGCTACAGTCTCACTTCAGCACTGCACCAACGGGAGCTCAGCGCCCGTTGAAAATGAAAAGGGCCCCTTTGCTTGTGTGAGGGCAAGTTTCACAGGGTGTCCAGGCAGCATCCTCTTCTGTTAGCTTAATGGGTTTCACAACATTAAACCCAAGCTGTTTATCACATCTACAGAACGTGACATTTGCCTATTTTCTATGTGGCTCCTATCTCCCACCCACTGCACGGTTCAGACCGGGAGCGATGGCATGTTGGAAGGAGCATATCCACTGGTGAAGGGGTCTAGGTCTGAAGACAGCTCTCAGAAAGGCATTGCTCTAAGAAAAGCTGCAGACTCCATGACAGAGCCTGTCCTGGGACAAGCCCATGCTCAACACGTCTTTTTGGGGCTGAGGTGTGTGTGTGTGTGTAATATTTTCAATTCGGCCTTTAAATCAAGTTATCTTCCACTTTCCAACAACAACCTCTAAATTGCATGTGTCACTGAACTGGTGGGTGTCCCCCTCTGGATTTGGAGATGCAGGACGGAGAGTCTCTCTAATCAGAACACAGAGGAAATGACGCGGGTCACATCAGAAATTCCTTAAGAAGGGAGTCTTCTAGTCTTCCAAAGCATGTTCCCAAGAAGCCAGTTACTCATGTATCCCAGCATCCCAGCTTAACTCTCAGCTCCAGCTGAGCTTTATGAGTGACCAAGCAGCCCAGCCCAGACTTCCTGCTCCTTGTAACTCTAAGTCCCTTAGGGAAGCAGGGCACCCTCACCTGAATCGGATGAAGTCTGGTCCTTGTGTTGCCTATGCCTTCTACTGTGGTGACTGCTGTACCATAGAGAGCACAGATGGGAGTCAGACAGGCATTGACTGGATGATGCCTTCAGAATGCAAAAGAGAAGCACAAATTACAAATTACTCGACATCAGTGGGAACGGGGACTGAGCACTCCCGGGGCTCCTCCAGGAGGGGGTGAGGAGTGCTGGCCCAGGCTCTTTATCTGTGTTTCCTCCTCAGCACATATTCATTTCACAGACACAGCATCTGAAAATCAGAGTGATCTATTCAGGGTCACAGCTGGAGTGCCGGTGGCAGAATTAAAATTAGACCTTATAATTCCAGTTTCTGAGCAGTTTCAGCCAACTTAATTATTTTCCTTCCAGATCGGGGCTGACACTCTCTAATTGCATGCAACTGGCCATGAACCTAAGCTGCTCCCATCCCGCGGGTGGAGCTGGGCCACGGATGGTTGGGCAATAAAGTGAGTTTGATACTGCCCTTCAAGAGAAGACATAGTGTCAGGTAAAGAGCTACTCCACCCTACGGGACCACTGCTAAAAATGCCCAGTTCAAAGTAACACTTAAAATGTTCTCATTTACGAAATACAACTACAGATGGGCAATAGACACAAGAGGCAGATGTTCAAAATCCATAATAATTCGCAACGATTTGAACTGAACAAGGAGAAACACCATTTTATCGAATGAAATCATAATATTTTAAAAAATCATAATATCCATTATTAATAAAGACCTGGGGAGATGGGACTCCTACCACTCATAAGAGTGGAAATATGCTCTCTTGGAGTTCTCCTGGGAGACAGTTCATTTGGAAGTCATAAAAATAATTTTAAAATTCACATGCTCATGAACTTTGCAATTACACCTTTGTAGAAATATCATAAGTAAATGGTCATGGACATAAACATTATCCATAAGATGGCTCACTGATGAATGCTAAAAATAATCCCCTACTTGGGGGTTGGTTTTGATGCTTCAAAATGTTGTAGCACACAAAGCTATTAAAATTGCATTTATTGCTGGGCGGTGGTGGCGCACGCCTTTAATCCCAGCACTTGGGAGGCAGAGGCAGGCGATCTCTGAGTTCGAGGCCAGCCTGGTCTACAGAGTGAGTTCCAGGACAGCCAGGGCTACACAGAGAAACCTTGTCTCGAAAAAACAACAACAAAAAAAATGCATTTATTATTTTAAAGGTATTCACGAAAATTTAAGAAAAATTTGCATGTTTAAGCAGAATATAAAGTTTGTTTCCATAGAAGGATAAAAGCAAAAAGAAAAGAAAAGATATCACTCATTGATAAGTAAACATAAGAACTGGTGACTATCTATGCGTTTTGTGTGCCAGGCAGAGCTATAGTTATTGGGACTCATTAGTGAACAGAGACAGAACAATCTCAGCAAAGTATGCATTCTAGCCCAGGAAGACAGACAATTTGAAAAGTCACTGAGACCATGAGAAGGACTGCAGATAAATGAATGGCTCTTGCGGAGAGAAGGGATTTGACTAGTGTGGGGAATCAGGGAGAGATGAGAGTATCGATGCTCCTGCTAAACTCTGGATGATCTGAAGGAGTTCACCATGAGTGACAGATAGATAGCATATGTGTGGGCCCTGAAGTAGGAATGAGCTCAGACATCTACAAAGAGAAGGAGACAGAAGGAAAGTCAGCAGGGGTGAAGCCCAGTGGATGTGAGAGACTTGGTAGTAACCCAAGGCTAGACTCAGGCAGATCCCAGGTAGCAAGTGCCCAGGAAGGCTTCCCAGTGACAATGAGTTTGAACATTGGCCAAATCGTACTCAACCACAGAGTTTAAATGTAAGACCATCTTGCTTTAAAACCAAAATAAGCCAGAAAAGCTACAAAATCATACTAAAAAGAATTCATCTCCTCAGGAGTGCTTTTAAGCTTCTCTGTGCATGGGAAGAGTTTGCTTTTATACATATATATGATGTTTTAATTTAATTCTTTCAGAATTTCATACATGTATACCATTTATTATCATCATACTCCTGTCTCTTCTCCCCTAATTCCTGGATGTACCCCACTCCCATTTCATGCTTTTTTTTTTTTTTTTTAATAACCCACTGAATCCAGTTTGAACTACCCACGTCCTTCTGGGTGTGGGGCTGTCCCCTGGAGAGAATCACATACCACACCCTAAAGAAAACTGGCTCACCCTCCCCTGGCAACCTAGATTCTCTAGTGTGTCAATCCTAATAAGAGAGAAGATACATGAACAGTTGCTCTCAGTCCTAAGATGTAGTTGCTGTATCTCTGAAATGTAAGGAAAATGAAGAGTCCGTCTTATATCGGAGTAAGGAAGGAGAAACCAGACTGTTAAGTCAGCAGACCATTAATGGTCACATGTAGATGGATACAAAGGGTTAAAACACAAAGCTGGACTCTTCCTCACCAATGTGCCCTGGGTTGGGGGTTGAGGTAGTGGCTCAAAGTGGAGGTGAGGAAGGGACTGAAAGAATTTCCCCAGGTGTCCAGGCTCTGTAACAAAGATCAGAATGGGCTGAACTGAGAGAAAACTCTAGGCTTTCATTGAGTATAATGTTATCATGTAGGGGGCTAAGAATAAAGCAACACTGGCTGCCAAAGATTTCGTGACTCCTAGAAGGTAAGAGAGGAGACCAAAAAGGAACTTTTGGTGTTCTAAAAGGCTGACGGTCAGGCTGTGAAGCCTGGAGAGGTTTCTCACGGAATGCATAGCAGAGCCTGGCTCCTTCTTAGACTCCAGTCTTCACCTGGAATGTGGAAAATGAGGAAAGGTGCTTTAATAAACGCATGAGTGGAGTCCCAGAAGAAGAGGAGAGAGAGACAGAGGCGTCGTTAAATACAGAAAACAACAATGTGTTGAAGATAAATGCAGAATGTAAACAAAATAGGAAACCATGGTGGATTTTTTTTTTTTTTTAGTTTTCGAGACAGGGTTTCTCCTGTATCCCGGGCGTCTGACTCACTCTGTGCCGCTGCCTCGAATCAGAGATGCTGCTCTGCTCCAAGTGCATGGATTAAGGCGTGCGCCACCACGCCGCACTGTGGTTGACAGTAGGAGTGATCTGTCTAATTCCTTTCGGAGCAGAGCTCTCTGGCTTTCCATAGAGACGCATGCATGGCAGGAGATGTTAGGCCTGACTACAAGGGACGTGGCTTTATTTCCATTGTCATTCAAACAGCTTCCTCCAACAGACACTCAGGCTTTCATCCAAGGGGTCATTTTTTTTCCAGTCTATTCATATTCTTGTTTGTCACGGGAACCCCCTAGTGCTCAGCACAGTTTTTCCCACACAGTAGATGCTCCACATACAATCACCAAATGAGGGAATAAAACAAATGAGCAAGAAGTTCACTCACACTGGACTTGGCCGCACCTACCTGACCGTCTTGGTGCTGGGGTTGTACCGTGAGAGCATCACTGTGCAGGCGCCACAGCCCCCGCCTCCACAGCCATACTTGGTTCCTGTGAGTCGGACTGGAAGGAGCTCAGTTAAAGAGAACATTTTCTACATTTTTTTTCTTTCTAGAATAGTCCTGACCTTAGGAAGCAACGCCATCACAGACATGTATAGGCATGTCCAGTATGAATTCACCAGTGGCTGCCATTTAAGTCTTTTAATTTCCTGCTTCCTTTTCTATGTTACAGCTTACACCCACCCTTTGCATGAAGCTGGGAAATAGGCTGCCAAAAAGAGGGCCAGACTGAAGAAGGAAGAGCCTATGTGTGTAAGTATTTGAGAATCTGCAGGCAGGAGTGTACTGTGCATTTGCCCTGGATATTTGCCTTCATCATTATGTAGGTCTCTGATGAGATGCACAGTGCAAAATGTTGTAAAGACTTTATGAAATGTGTGTGTCACGCTGAAACACAGTAAATCATTTGTCTGCTTCTTCCGAGCCAAAACTTCTAACTGTGCCCTCCGATCTGCTCCCTCCGTATTCTATGGTAGTATACACCTCAAATTTTAGTCACACACAGAGCTGACCTATTGGAAACTTTCTACATGTGTGTGCCTCTGTCTCCTGGGATTAAAGGTGTGTACCACCTTGCCTGGGCCTAAGCTTTTCATGGCCTCTACGCCTCAAAATCAGGATCAAAAGTATATGTCTTCTAGCCTCCAGACATGGATCACAGGTGTGCCCTCCATTTATGGATTGTAGTTCATTCCAGAAATAGTAAAGTTACAACTGGGAATAGTCATTACAGTTGGTAAGCTCGTAAGCTCCCTGGTCATTCAAAGGCTCAGAACCAGTGTCTTAAATAAAGTCAGGCAGCTTAAAGGGCTCAAAGGTTACTTCATGGGGTCACTGATGCTGCTGGACAGTAGGACACAAATATAAATATTATTTATGACTTCCAGGGGAGGAGGGTCTTCAGGAGCAAGGAAACTTTTCTTTTTCCTGACCTCTTTCTATTTGCTGAAATTCAGTATAGAGGGTAGACCTCACTTGCTCATCTCTACAGGTAAAAGCTGCCTTCTGAGCAGGGAAGAGAAGACACAAAGGTACCAGGATTTACCATGGTTAAACTGTCATGTTAATATGCTCTAGAACCAGCTGGGAATGGGCCTCTGGGCATGCCTGTGGAGGTCTATCTTGGGTATGAGTATGTTAGCTTTTGGGCAGACCAGTCTTAATTGCAGGTGGGGTCATTCCCTGTGCAAAGGGGTCCTGAACTCTGTAAGAAGGAAATGGGGCAGAAGCAAGCACACATTCATCCACTGTTCTTTGCGTCTTTACTGTGGATGTAATGGGACCAGACACCTCAAGCTCCTCCCACTGTAACTTCCTTCCCCATGGCTGCCCCTTTGCTGTTATTGGTATTAGATGAGAAATGACATCCTTGGTAACCATTGCCAGCAGCTTTGATGTACATTCTTTGGCCTGACCAGAAGTCTAGGACCATTCCCCTCAGTCTTTTCGTGACTTTTCCAGGTTGTGCTTGCCTTGTACCTTAATGGTCCAGCAATCCTTCTCTGGCTCTCCTTACACATGGACATCTCTTCTAACAAAATACTCTCACATGCCAGTGGATTTTCTGGTGTCTGCTTCCTGGAGAACACAAACCAATACAGTGAGAAAAAAATTTTCTCCTTTCTATCCTGTTAGTACTCTGGGTTTCTAGCACTCACATCGCACCAACTCTAAGAACTACCACACGTAGGTACTGTGGCTATTCAGAAGGTCAGTACTCGTTGTCCTTATGGTTAAAGGTCTTGAATGGCTTTCTGGGCCATATTCATGTGTCTGAAAGTATTGATGCTTCTTCTATGCTCTTGCTTGGAATTTCCCCCATGCCCAGTGGAAAGATAGACTAACAACTCTCATGTTTTGCATATAATGTAGTGGAAAGGCCAGCCTCTGGAGTTCATGCATAATGGGCTATGAAATGCAGATAGGGTCATATTTTCAAATGTAATTTTCCGTTTTCATTTGCGTTCAGAAGACTTTGGTGTGTTCTTTCTCCAGTGGCATAAACATGAGTCATTGAAGATAAAGCATACTGTCTGTCAATCCTGCAGGATGCTTAATGAATGCCTTAAACATCCTTCTATTTAACTCCCCTTGCTCATTTCTCTATTGTATCCAATCCAATTAGTGCTACAGCAGAGGTTAGAGAATGCCCTGACTCGCTCAGCCGAACACACCACTCATCCACTGAAACGCATCACGCAAAATCACACTTAGCTTTCTCAAACTCGTACATTCATTACGTCCTCATACACTCAAACACACATACATACCCACCCAAACACTCTCACCTCTCTCTCTCTCTCTCTCTCTCGCTCTCTATCTCTCTCACACACACACACACACTCTCTCACTCTCTCTCTCTCTCTCTCTCTCTCTCTCTCTCTCACACCACACACACACACACACTACACACACACACAGGACAGTCATTCTCACACGACACAGATCATAGACTCTCACACATATGCACACTCATATAACATTCATGGACACTCTCATTGAAATGCTCTCTCAGACACAACCAGTACACACCCACATTCATTTAGGAACTCATGAACACATCACAGCCATCTGTGGTTCTGCCTTCTGCCTTGCTGCTGGGGTGTGGGAACTCCACCAGGCAGACAAAATGCGGAACTCTAGACTGCATTTATCCTGTGCTGTCATTGGGTGTTGGCCTTGTGGGAAGCACTGATACACCACTCAGTGGGTGGGAGAATGCACCCTTGGGTAAGGGCTTCAGCTTGAGTGAGAAACAGCATAGGCTGAGGCCTAGGCTGGGTTCCCAAGCTCCTGGGTGTCCTTCGCTGGTGGAAATCGCTGGAGTTGTCAGAAGGGAAGGGGCCCATGGGCTGAGGACAACAAGCATGGTTGGGGGATAGGGAACTCCGCAAAGCTCAGTTTCGTCAAGTCCTGAGCTTGGAAGGGCTTTCTGTAGGAGATTGCGCAGATCTGTAGATGAAGGCTTTCTCCATGCTCCCCACGTCAGTTCTTCATGAGAGAGACAATCCTTGATTCCAAACTGTTTATTGATTGTTCATTATGGAAAATGGGTCCATACCACCTCCTCAGGGTAGACCAGAGAGATTAAATACCTTTTACAGGAAAGAATGTTCGAGAAGGGAAGTTTATTGGTTAAATCCTCAGTGTCTATCTAGATACCTCATTAGCATGGAGAACTCTGTTCTGATCTACTTGAACTGTGCCAGGAAACGTGGGAAGGCGTGGTAGGCATCTGCCTGCTCCTACCAGATTCTTAGTCTAGAACACTCTCCACACACTCAAAAACTCTTACATATTCTCACTCCCACAAACTCACACACAAACACACTTGTAAACCCTTTCGTGCACACAGTCAGATGCTCATTAATACATACTCAAACACACACACAGAGGCTCATATGCATACATAACACATTCTGGCATGCATTCACACTCATTCACACTTACATGAATATACACATTCATGCACTCGCTCTCAAACACACACATTCTCCCACAGTAACACACAAAACACAGATACAGTCACATTCAACACTCACAGACATACGGACTCAAACATATCTCAAACACACACACACTCACAAGCTCACACAAAGATTCACACTTATCCACACACTCATATTCCTCCCAGACTCACACACAAGAACATACAAATGCATACTCAAACATGCTACAGACTTCCAGATATATGTATGTGCTCATATGTTCACATACAAACCCATAACACATAGACTCTCACAGGCTCAGGGACTTAACACACACAAACCCACACCCTCAAAATACACAGCAAAGGATACGATTCTTCCTCAGGTACGGTAAAAGCATCATTTCAGGATCGACATTTTTTTCTACCACCTGTGCAAGAGAAACATAGTTATGCACACGGAAATGAGAGCTGGTGTGGTGTTATGCTCACACCAGTAGGACCCTGCTGATTTGAGAGAAATGCTCCTGTGATATGCAAATGTCAACATACAAGTGAAAGGATAAATCTCTGACCCGACTATCCCTTATCCGGAACCATCACCGTTCCCTAAGGTGATGGCCGTTTCCACTCATGGGCACACTAGTAACTCTGTTCACTTCTCCTGGAAAGACACTGGGACAGAACAGTGGGGTAGGGAGGGGAAGCAGAAGCAGAGAGAAGAACTGCTGGAAGAGCAGAGTATCTGAGAGATGACAGTAGTAACTTTAAAGACCCCCCACCCTGACGTTGAGACCACAGCCAACCAAGTCCCCAAACACCCAAATAAAGCAGAAAGTGAAGCAGCAAACGCATGCGCTGAGTGAACCATGCATGGCTGTGCAGCCAGGCATGTACTGAGTGAGTCATGCATGTGCTGGGCGAGCCACGCATGTGCTGGGCAAGCCACACATGGCTGTGCAGCCAGGCACACTTAAGCAACTGGCCTGACAGCCAGTCAGGTGCAGAAACTGAAATATGACGGCCTGTCATGGAATCTTGTTTTCTCTATTTTGATTAAATTTTAAAAAGTTGTTGTTTTAAGCACACATGTACTGCACAGACATACATGTATAAGCAAAACACCCATACACATAAAATTTAAATGTAATCCTTTAGTTAGTACATAAAGAAATGGATTCGTGGCATTTTTGCTTTGTTTCTATTTATCCTCTCCCCCACTGTGGTCCCCCAGCTGGTCCCCTCTTCTGCTCTCACACCCATGCATTTGAGATTCCTTTGGCATTCACAGAACAGAGCAGAACAGAACAGAACAGAACAGAACAGAACAGAACAGAAAGAATCAGGGCTTGCTTAAAATATTTATATAAATCCTGGTCATCTTTCTCCATATGTGGTACTTTCCCTTTGGGGAAAGAAGGAAGAGAAGGCATACATTCCATTGCTGACTCCTCAGGCACTTGCAGGACAAAGCAAACTCTAGAGGAACATGCAATACATACATACATACATGTACACATACACACACACACACACACACACACACACACACACCTTCCATAGGATAAGTTTGGCCTTCAGATAAACTTGATGTTAATTCAAGCTTACCCTTGTTTCTCTTTTTCCGCAACCCACTCACAGCCTTATTCTTGGCCAGGACATGTAAGTTTGAAACCTGGGTTATTTCTAACTTTTTCTTTCTTTCCATCCACTGCAATCAGGGCCACCAAGTTCTGCTTCTTGAGTGTCTGAAAATGATTCTCTGAGTGCCCTCTATTACACTGTCACCACTAGCATGAGACTTCATCATCTGGAGCCTTCACAGTTACAACAGATGTCTCACAGGACTTTCTGCCTCCACTCTGCCATCTATAAGCCTAGCCTGTAGGAGTGGTGGCTCTAAAATATTAGTCTGATCATTCCGTGTACCTGCCATGCTGTTGGAGGATATTTGATCACACTGTGAATCCCGAGATTGTGTTGTTTACTGTTTCTAGTTGTGGTGTGGCTCATCCCTAGCACACACTTTTAATCCAAGAACTTTCTGCTTGAATGTTGTAAATAGGATTAAATAAATTCAGCCATAGGTCAAGAGGCAGAACAAGCAACCAGCTGACAGGCAGTGAACATAGAAAAACGCCATAGACTGGCAAGAGTCATGTTGTCTCTCCTGGGAAAGGTACAAGAATGTTCTGTAAATGACCTCCTTGAGACAAGGCCCCTTGGAGTCTTTCTCCTTCTTGGCAGGACTAGTGAGAATGATAACCAGAATGACTGTGTCAATCCTTTGGAGATGGAGCCATGATTCCTGCTTATTTAAAAGGTTAAGTAAAGACATGAATGATCAAGACCTTTAAAGAAGACCCCTTATTGGATGGTCTCAAAATTGATAGGAATATGAGGAAAAGGAAGGGCTTGGGTATGTCAACAACTTGTTCTGAGGATCTAATCATGCCAATACTTTGAAGAGAGAGAAAATTCAAAACTTACTTAGAGAAGATAGTGCCTAAAGAAACAGGGCCTGAAGGTTAAGAGGAAAGAGTTCATTCTCAGGCAAGTTAATTCAGCCTTAGGATGTGTAGGTAAGTAAAATTTGGTATGCTCTTAAAAGAAAGACAAATTGGATAGATTCATTTTTGCCTTAAGTAAGGACCTATCTAAAAGAAAGAAACAGTGTGAATTGATGGAAAAGTGTTGTTAGTTTCTACTCTTTATAGGAAAGTTGTATAGGGCAGGACCATCCTGTAAATCTAAGACAGATTATGACATAAAGACAACTTGCAATGCATTGTGAGCATAGTGAATTGGAAGATGAGAAAATACAATTTTATATTCCTGTTAAAGGTTTGTTTGGATTCTAATTGTCTTTTACTTTGAAACTGCGTATCTGCTGCTGGCCTATGCAGAAATTAGTTGTGCCTAGCTAGATATAATCATTTGCTTGCAATAAAATACTTAAATCATTTGGCTCTCAATATTCAGGTGTGCTTCACTATGGCATAATCATTTGGATTGTAATACTATACTGCTAAGATAGAGTAAAAGGTTAATCTCTGACCACAAGAAAGTAAGGGGAACTTAAAATAAATTTTAAGTATTTGTTGAGATTCTTGGATAATGATTAGGGAAAATCTGAAATCATATGTGTTCAAATGTTCTGAAATTCTGTATTGGTGTGCTTGTACACTAGAGAAGTCACATGCCATATTTACAGATTATTACAAAAACCCTTTACAGTGTTACTAGAAAGGCAGCTAATTTCCAATGGGGCAGGAACAAAGAACAGCTTTTGCAAGTGCCAGTAACCTCATCTCCATGAATGCAACCCTGACCAATATTGAACCAGATGATATCCTAATTGTGGATATTATGTTTATTGGTGAATTGGCAACTGGGACTCTTCATAGAGCAGAAGGATTCCACCAACATTTGCCTTTAGGCGTCTATTGCAAATGCTTTCTGTATACATAAACTAAATACTCTCTCTTTGAGAAACACATCTGGGCATTTTACGAGGCATGAAGAATTCATCCTCAGTCATTGCCAACCACCATGTGTCACAAGTGTGTTCCTTACAAGGATGGATTGGGTCTGTTTGAAGGCAGAGTCTCTCACAGGCTTAGTCATGGAAGAAAAGGTGTAACAGTGCAACTGGTACCTATGTGAATTCCTTCTTGACAGGATGTGGTAGCAAAGGGTCTGTGCCTTCCCACACTGAGAAAATAGCTCAGTTACCTAATCTGCTCACCCCCTGCTCCCCAAAAGAGGCACCTATTGAAGTGTGGGGACTGAGGGAATGGTCACAACATAGGGCTAATGCATGGTTTACTGATGATTTATCAACCACTGATGGAATCAAAACTAATGGAAAGTGACAGCCTATAGACTCAAGGATGGAATGGCCAATACTGAGGAAGGAACCACAAAATCAGCATAGCACTATTGGCTATAAGACAAACAACTTAGAAAGCAAACAGGAAATCTCTGTCTTCTCCAGTTCATGGTGCGTGTGCAGTGGCATAGCAGCTATATGGTTATCAAAATGGAAAACCATTAACAGGCAGATAAATGGCAAAGATATCTGGTCCTAGGAGGCATGAGTGGAAATGACAAAAGCTGGCAAAACTTAGCAAAGACATCAAATTTTATTCATAAATGCAAAACAAAATGGCCTGAAAATAATGAAATAGTGGACAAATTGGCATCATGTTTAATTAAGGATAGAGTATTAAAATTTGACAGGGAACAAATTCAGAATAAGTCAGCAAGAATGATGGATTGTACATTTGAACAACTTGCAAGTTTACCCCTAACACTAACAAGGGGTAATGGAGAGCCAAATTAAACCAGGGCAATGCTGTGAGAATAACTTTTATAAGGAATTCATAGCCAGGCAGTAGTTCACACCTTTAATCCCAACCCTTGGGAGGAGAGGCAGGCATGTAAAAATCACCATGCTTTAAATTTAAAAGCCACTTGCAAAAGGCAGGCTGAAATTCAAAGTGAATATCCTTTGTGATCTAAAAATAAATACTCTTCAACCTTGAATTTATATAGAAAGAGAAAGAAGAATATAGGTATATTTATCCATACACATTAAGGTATACTTAAGTTTCAAATTTTCAAAAGATTTTTTTAAAAATTTCAATTGAAGGAATACTTTTACTATTGCCAAAAAACATTTTGCTCTAGTGAAGACATAACATGCCAAAAAAGGAACCACCCAGAGTTAGGGTAGGGGCGGGGTTTTGTTTTTATCTTTCTAGGAGAATAAAAACATCCAACTAAAGAGTCTGGAGACCACTGGACAAGTGAGATATCTGAAGAAAAAGGATGGATCATCAAGAGAAAGTGTCCCTAGAAAAAGAGTGAATTGGCCAAGTGGCCACCTCCAGCTCAGTTCTGCTGCTCTCTACAGACATTGGTGGCAAATGATCTCTATGTGGTCCCAATTCAATTAAAAATAAAAGCTGGCTTTGGAGTTCGAGCATGGCTCTCTCCTTCTCTAAACTCATGCACGCTTGTTAAAGGAAAACCCAAATTCTCTATCTCATATCAGAAGAGCCACCTGGATTGGGACAAAGGAAAACAAAAATTATTGGGGCCTGCCCCCTAGCACTGGTGTAACCATTTTGTTTCATCCATCCAGCTATTTCATATTGTTGCTGTAACATGCCTGCCAGTCACTGACACGCAAAATAATTTGACTCAGAGCAGGGTCATGCTGACCACGTCCCCTGTTATGTTCTGTATGTTCTGAGGTTTACTAATCTTAAGAAATTCCACAAAGCTTTATGTAGGACTCATCAAATCAAAGGCCAGAATGAACTGTTGTGTCTAAAATGGCTTGAGTCAGAGCTAACCACCGGGCAGCAGTACCTGCACCTGGGTGTGAGCTCACTGTAGTTTTTGTGTTTTATTTTTTGTTTTTTTGTTTTCCTTTATAAGCTGACAGAGAAAGATGTGCATTGCTGTGGCTCAGTCCTGTCTGAGCTACAGTCCTAATCAATCAGTCTTAGAGTGTGCATTCAATAAACCATACCTGTCTGACTGAGATCAGTGTTTGTGTGGTTTGTGGGGCTACTCTTGGACCCCAGCAAAAAAATAAGGGACTATCCTATTGCCACTAATCTCATAATCTTTTTGTTAAGGCCTAGGTAACTGTTACCTGTCTATCCTGCCATTTTGTGCTGTAATATTATAGGAAAACTTTCTCATATATTGTTACTACTATTAGCGGATGTTCTGTGCTTTGGTATATGTGAAAACCAATCACAATAGAAGTCAGTAGAACTGCTTTGTAAGTTAGCCACAATAAGCTTGGACCCAAACCAACCACCCAGCAGCACTTCCTGCACCTGTGTATGTGCTTTTATGCTATTTGCCAATATAAAAGAGACCCCTGCACCAATATAAGAAGCTATTTGGAATAAAACTTCCATTCTGAGTAGGGGTCAAGTAAATTTAAGTTCCTAAGATCTCCCTGGGAATTAAATCCTACTTGGCAGAAAGAGACATGTACATGGGTAACTGACATTCTGGTTAGGAAGAGAAAGCAGGAATATTTGCAAGGCAAACCCACCCCCACTCTCTAAATCGTGATTGGTGGAATAACTTGGCACAAATGTTTGTAGATCTCAGCACAAAAGCCCTATGGTGTGGAGTGGTAGGTTGTGAGAGGCAGCTGGGTTCTCGGTCGAGCACAGGCCTCAAACCCAGAGACCCTAAAGGGATAGTAGGTGTTCGGCCTTGCTCCTGAGCCTGGTTCCTTTCACTTAGTGTCAGCCATCACAGCCCCTCCCAAAGAAAGGTTTGTGGCCTTCGGTCACATAGCACAGTAGAAGGCATGACTAGAGGCCACAGAGCCTCAAGAGATCTCCTTATTCATGAGATACCTAAAGGCCAGAGGTGTAGCCAATTGAGTATTTCTTCCCAGACCCTCCTCCTACTTGCAAAAGGTATTTAACCTCAGGCCTGCCTGAGAAAATGGGGTACAGCTTCATCCACTTTCCGCCATGACAATAAACCTTAAGATCATGGACTTCCTCTCGTCTTTGGGGCCCGCTGCGGGGGACCATGGAGAAGGTCTTCAACCAATAAGCCACTGCCTAATCTCCTGCAGAGGACTTCTCTACATTCCTGCCATGGAGCCTACCAACTCAAGCAAGCTAGCTGAGCCAGCCGTGACACAACCAAGCCTCGACCAAAGTCTCATCCACCCCTCATTGCCGCCAGAGCTTCTTCCTCTCGCCCCTTTCAGCTGTGGGCCGTCCAGCCGTATGCCCAAGGTCTCAACTCTTCCGCAGCCTCTCAGCAATGCCTGGGATCCCAAGGATCTGAGACCAGTCAATCCCCACCCTCTTCTTGCCTGGGGGTCCCCAACCCACGAGCTCCAGTCCCCCTCGGTATCTCAGACTGGGATCTCTCCACGCCCAGAGTGAAGCTCTGTGGCTTCCCATCGCCTGGTGTCTGCCTGGCACTGAGTGGAGTGAACCTAGTCCCTGAGCAGCGGGGCAGCAGACACGTGGGACCCACGACTCTAGTCCCTGAGCAGCGGGGCAGCATGAACACGTGGGCCCACTACAACTCAGACCAACAGGACCCAGTCCACACGCAAGCTATAGCCCCACACTAATAGGATCTTAACTTGGGGTCATAGTTCAGCTCCCAAGTCTGGACTGTTGGATCACTTCTGGGGTATATGCTCAATAAACTATCCTTGTCTGACTGAGATCAGTGTTGTGTGGTTTGTGAGGTGACTCCTAGTCTCTAACACTTTTGGTTTTGACCTCTTAAAGTATAAATTATTAAAGTCTAAAAATGTTTCTTAAAGTATAAATATTATCTCAAAATCTATAATATTATTATGTATATACAAACTTTCTGTTGTGATACTGGTAGTCATAACAATCATAATTCTAGAAATAAGTTTCATCCTAGTTTCCTGTATGTGTTTTCAGTTTGGGTCTGAAGCAGGTAACAAAATAGGAGCAAAGTTTGTGTACCTTAGATGTACTTAATAGACTGTGGTCCTCAAACCTGTCTGAAATCTGCTGAATATGACATTTAAAATGTTTTAAGTTTTCTATAGTAAGCCATGACCATTCCTAACAGTAACCTTTGAGATCGCCAAGAAGATGACGGGGCCCTGCAATGACTGATTAGTCACCTGGATTGTGGGAACACTAACCACTGGGAAAAACTGCCCCATGCCTCTTCTGCAG
Source organism: Mastomys natalensis (assembly GCA_021653895.1). NCBI lineage: Eukaryota > Metazoa > Chordata > Mammalia > Rodentia > Muridae > Mastomys > Mastomys natalensis. The sequence continues at coordinate 91,237 of JAJTUV010001442.1, forward strand.
ATAGGTTCTGCACAAACAGCAGGCACCTTTGAGTTGACCGCTGTGTTCTACTTAGCCAGGATTGCCACTAAGATGACAAACACCACCCAAAGATCAGGTTCGGACTACAAACTGCTCAGGGCATTTAAATTGATGAGTTCATATGACACTGACATGAACATTGTACAGGACTTTGAACTCAAAATACTTAATCCTAAAACTGCCAAATAAAATCAATATGGACATTGTGGAAAGCTTGGCAGAAATAGCTTCATTATTGTAAACAGTTTTACTGTGCTAGAGTTAAAATCTTTCCTTTTTATTTAAACAAAAGGAGGAAATGTTGCAGGATATTTGATCACATTGTGAACCCCAAAATTGAATTATTACTGAAAAGCTCATTTCTAGTTGTGATATGGCTCATTCCTAGCACACACCATTAAATCAAGGGCTTTCTGCTTGACTATTGTAAATAGGAGCAAAGTCAACCCTAGGTCAGGAGGAGGAGCAAGCAACCAGTTGACAGCAGGTGAGCATAGAAGAAACCATAGAGAGTAAGAGGAATTGAGGAGAACAGATAGATGCACAGGAAATGAAAGGGAGGCACATTCAGTTTGAGGGTTTTTTAGGTGGTATGGGAAAGAAGGCTTCTGCCTTTTGGGACTTCCTGCTAAGGAGGAAGGTCAATTGGATGCATTCTCTGCCTCTCTGAGCTAGCAGGCTTTCACCCCAGCATCTAGTTCCTTAGTCTTCTATGGCAAAATTGAACGATTGACATTTTGTTAAAACAGCATATAGAAGGAACAGCGAGGCCACCTCTGCATAAATGCCTGGGGCCACATAGCTGAAAAGGCATTTCCTTTAGGAGGACCTAAGTGAAGACTGCTTGAGAGACCACGGATAGCTGGTGCAGACAATGCCAGCCAGTAGGGAACTGATGTTTAGAAGAGATGCTTTCCTGTGGCCAATGGGGAGCGGGTGGGGAGTATTAAAGGAGCTTGCAGCTTGCTGAGCAGGAACTTAACTTTCGTTACATTTGCATTCAGAGTTCTTCTCAAGCAGAAAAAAAGCAAAAGCCAGACTCCTGCTGTGCAGGTAAGGAGCACAGAGAAGGTCTTCCAGGAGTCCTTGCAAAGGCAGACCTGAGTCACAGAAGTCTGACTTTTCACAGGGCTGTTCTCTCTAGTGACTTCGAATGCTTCTCCAAACAGCTCTCTGCTCCTATCCATGTAGCAAGTAGCATGAGGCTTGCTTCCCCGAGTTGGACATATGGTTCCCTAAACTTGAGAGGGACACAAAGGGAGGGAAAGCTGACACAGTTTTTTGGTTTGTTTGCAGGGGAGGAGTCAAAAGATAGAGCAGAGACAGAAAATGGCCAATGAATGGCTCAACTTGAGACCCATCCCATGAGCAAGAACCAACCTCTGACACTATTAATGATACTCTGTCATGCTTGCAGACAGGAGCCTAGCATAACTGTCCTCTGAGAGGCTCCACCCAGCAGCTGACTGAAACAGATGTAGAGATTCACAGCCAAACATTAGACAGAGCATGGGAAGTCGAAGAGAAGAGTTGAGGGAAGGATTGAGGAACCCAGAGAGGATAGGGACTACACAAGAAGGCCAACAGAGTCAACTATCCTGGACCCTTGCAGCTCTCAGAGACTGAACCACCAACCAAAGAGCATACATGGGCTAGACTTAGGCTTCCTGCACTTATGTAGCAGACGAACAGCTTGGTCTTCAGATGGGTCCCCTAACTGGAGTGGGGACTGTCCCTAAATCTGTTCCCTGACTGTGGATCTTTTCCCCTAATTAGGCTGTCTTATCTGGCCTCAGTGGAAGAGGATGTGCTTAGTCCTGCAGTGAGGTGTCAGGGTGGGTTGGTACCCCAGGGTGCGGGACTAGGATGGGGGTGCTATGGTCAGCATGTAAAGTGAATGAATAAACAAACAAACAATTAGTAAATAAATAAATAAACAGAAAAAATAAATTAAACCAGCATTTCTAGAGTGTTCATAGAACATTTGATCCCAGGAGCCAGTCCGAGGCACCTGGAGGCCCAGCAATGGTAACAGTGGGACTAAGAGGTAAGATGAGCTTCAGATAAGAAAGGACTCACTTAGGCTTCAAAATCAAGACAGCATAAACTGTGCTACTCATTATGAACCCTCCTGTTTGGAAGCAGGAGAGGGAGGATGAGGGGGAGAAGGGAGGAGACCTCAGATTCAATATGGCTGCTATCTTGCTCTGGACTCTTAGCATCATTTATAAAGCTGTATTCTGGCTCCTGACCACACCTCCAGCCCTAACAATCTATTCACAGTGCTTGTAAATATTCTCCTTCTCTGGGACCTTTGCACCTAGATATCTCTGCCTGAAATTCCTTTCCCCATATATGTGTGTGTATGTATATGTGTGTGTATTTGTATACACATATACATATGTGTGTGTTTGTGTATTTGTATACATATATGTGTATATTGTGCCTGTGTGTATTTATATACATGTGTATATGTGCTTGTGTGCACACACGCACACACACATGCACATGCATGCATGCTTGGCTAGGTCCTACTTCATCCCAGATACTGTTCCAGTGCCCCCTGCTCTGAAAGGTCAAAGCATCCCCTCCATCCACTCCTTCAGGTCCTGACCATCACTCCGTTTTCATTCCAGCAACTGCCACTTCCTGACACCACACTCTCTCCATTTATTTATATGCCTGTTGGCTGTTTCACCAGCACAGTGTCGACTGCACACCACCAGGGGTCGCATCGTTTCTGTGGTTTGCTGTATCCCATAAGCCTAACACAGTTTAATGTCTGTTAGGATGTTCATGAAAACACACATTGAATATTCGTGATTGCGCTTTCCGAAGTAAGGTGGTCTGTTAGTAGCCTTGGAGTCTTCCAAGAGGTTATCTCAGTGAGTGGCATATCTGCAATGGATTCCGTTTGTTTAGTAAGGACAGAACATTCTCCAGCTTTTTCTGTTATGCAAAAGAAAACCCGAAGGAGCAGGGCAGCCATTCACCCCATTATCCTAGCTAGCCTTCATGACAGTCCTGTGGGGCCCTAATGGATCTCATCAAGGATCTATCTATCCCACTTCAGGGCCATGAAGCAGGGAGGCATAAACTTTTTTTTATGTGGGCTTTTATAATTTGGGAGACCCTGTTCTTCAAGGAAGAAAACACATTACAAAACTACAGCTGTGTGAATCAACTCATAGCCTCAGAAGAGGCCTCATACACGAAGGGTCTAGTTGGTGCTAAACCTTCCTTGGCTTCCCGAGGGTCAGCCAGTTCCAGCTAGGACAAAGACTCTGGCTGTCCCTAGCCAGTCACAGGGAATCAGAGCAGTACTGACATTGTGGACAGCAGGTACTCCATCCCCCACTCAAAGTGCTATCAGTTTACACTGCGAACCCTCCGAATAACAGGGCCACTGCTCAGCCAGATGCTTTAAATGATGCCCTGGGGTGCTTTAAATGATGTCCCCAAGCAACAGGCTTTGCCTGGAGCAGCCATAAAGTCTTTCAGAGCCAAGGCACACACACAAATAAAAAAAAACCGTCACACTCAGCCGGGGTCCCTGATTCTGGCAAGCTGTGCTGTGCCAGGAACTTGCGGCTTCACTAAGTTACAACTTCATCTGAAAAATCACAGGGTAGCTAGAACCAGTGCATTTCTGTGGCCCTGTCCAGGCTGGGCATTGTTCACCCAGATAAGTTGAGAATTGAGGCTACTTATTTGATTGTGCTGGAAGATGTTATCAGCGGGGTCTTTAACCGAGGGAAGGTCTGGATGTTCCCTGTTGGGAACCGAGAGGCCCTGGGATTCAGACATTTCTGAAACTCTTAGTTTTCCATGCGCTGGTCTTGACGCAAAAGGTCTGAAAATTAATTTGATCTCCTTTGAGACTTGCCAAGTTTTATAATGCAAATTCCTATGCTGAGGACCCATAATAAGACCCCATGCTAAGGTTTCAAAGAAAGCGGGGCGCAGGCTGGGATGGGGCACGGGACTGGGACCCGGGACTGATGCAGGAGTCTGCCCGCCCTACCCGCGGGCGCTCACCTTCTGGCCATTCACGTAGAAGAGCAGCTGTGGGGGGTCCATGACGCCGAGGTCCCTTGCAGGTTCCTAGCAGTGCCTGTCCTTGGAGAGAATAAATTCCATGAGGCCACAGGGCGGGGCTTGCCTGCGCCCCTAGGTCTCCACCCTCCCAGTAAGTTCTGGAAAAACAATGCTACCAAGGTCCTAAAGGGAAAACTGTCCTGATACTATCGAGTGTGCCAGCGCGGGAGACACACTGAAATCTTTGGTTTTTAGCATCGATGGGACGGAGGAGTGGCTCTGCAGACAGCCTCAGGAAGTCCTGAGTCATTGCTCTAGTGTTCTGTGCCAATGCTTGTTTGTTGGATGTGGTTTCCAGTTCATTTGTTTAGGGAGAGGGCAGCTTGGATGTACTGCTGAGTCACTTCCCAAGAGTCCTGCACCCTTAACGTTACTTTTTGACTTTCTTTACATTTTAGAATCTGCTTTATAAAAACCTGGCAAGTCTCAAATGAAACCAAATTATTTTTCACACCTCATTTCACTTTGTATATCTCTCTAGATTATTTTATTCATGCAAAACAACATCCTCTCCCCCACCCCATACCCCACCGCCCAATCACATATGGTTTCTCTGGGTAACAGCCCTGGCTGTCTTGGAACTTTCTTTGTAGACCAGGCTGGCCTCAAACTCATAGCTCTCCACCTGCCTCTGCCTCCTGAGTGCTGGGACTAAAGGTGTGCACTACTACATAATATTTTTATTGTGAAAACTTCCCAAGTTTGTACGTAGAGGAAAATAAACCACATCTCAATAATTCAAGGAGTGGTTAACACCTCCTGGCTTCCTGAATATCTTAAGCACATTTCACATGCAGTGTTTTACCCCTAAATGCATCAGTGGAGAGAAAACATATGTGTGCACATATTCTTTTCTTTCTTCTCTTTTGTGTGTGTGTGTGCGCATGTGAAAGTATCACTATATAGCTATGGCTAGTTTGAAATTTACTGATTTTGAACTGACAGCTTCTATCAGCTGTCTGCCTCCTCCTGAGTACTAGAATCAAAGGTGTGTGTGTGAGCCTCCATACCTGTCAAACATTTTCTTTTTTGAAAAATACTTTGTTTGACAGGGGCTGGGGAAATGGTTCAGAGGTTAAGAGCTTCCAGTACCCAGGACTAGAACAAACCTGTTTTCTTTATAAAGTATCCAGTTTTGGGCATTCTGCTACAGCAATAGTGAACAAATTAAGAGTTAGAATTCTATCGTTCCCCTGACTCCAATAATCTTGATTCTAAAATCTTAAACTACAGGCTGGAGAGATGGCTCAGTGGTTCAGAGCATTTGTTTCTAACAGGTTCAATTCCCAACATTCACAGTCTTCCAAAACTCCAGTTCCAGGGAATCTGATTTCCTTGTTCTAATGACCCCGGGCCCCAGGCATGCACACACACACACACACACATATATATACACACATATACATCTGCATATATACACATGCACACACATACAAAGGCATACAGACACATAGGCAAAACACTCATACACATAAAATAAATATTTATTTAAAAAACTTAAGCTATTTTCTTTATTTTTTCATAAATCATTTAAGAATAAGAACATCAGTATTACAGCACCAGTAAAACTGGTGGACGTTTAAGACTTCTTTACAAGTCTTTTTTATCCGTGCAGCACATGCTGCTGAAGATGCAAACTGAAAGTTCTAGCAGTGGGCAACTGTGGTAACAAATGGAAGGGGTGGGATTAATTACAACCTAGATATCTGGGAAACCTCTGAGGGAGGGCACTGCTCAGTCTTTACCAGTACCTCAGGAGAGGGCTTTCAAGAGCTAGACCTGAGATTTCTAAAGAGGAGTGCAAGGGAGGAGTCTTGAAAAGACAGCTGTGACCTCTGACAGAGGTGCCCAACTGCAGATGTGAGCATTAGGCTGATTCTGGTAGTGCTGAAGCTAGCTGGCAACTACAACCAACTGGCACTGTTGGACAAAATGGCTTACTAAGGTGAAACCCACAGGAAGTGTAAGCTGTAAGGAAGGAGCAAGCGGAGGCCCTTTCTTTCTCTGTACTTTTCTCCTCTAGTGCCCTCTAGACAGGAGTTCAGCTACCAAAGAACAGAACATTTCAGTCTTGGTATCATACAGGCAAGTGTCAAGTGACAGAGTTGAGACAATGGCTGGCATGCATTAAAAAGTGGACTTTAGCCAGGCATAGTGCCTCACACTTGTAATTCCAGCTTCTGGAAGCCAAGATAGGGATATCATGTGTTTGAAGCCAGCAGATTTCAAACCACCCTAGTTACATGGTGATAGCCCCTTTCAAAGCAAAAGGCTAAAACACCACAAGGTTTCAGGACCCACAGATCCATGGGTGTTTTCTTATCAGTGCACTGACAAATATTCCTAGACCATTGTGGTGTTGTGTGTGTGTGTGTGTGTGTGTGTACTACTTATGTTACTCAGATTCCCACCCATACTTCTCTACTGTGCCTTAAGGCCAGGATTTTGCAAATCATCTTTCTCTCTTGCCAGGCCCCTTTTAGTCTCCAGCAATGCAGAGTCTTAGAAGTATGGAAGGCAATAAGGAAAATGTATCCATCTTGTTCTGGGCGGTGGGGACACAGAAGCAGTCACCCTGGCAGCACCCGACTTTTTTAACTTTTCAAAAGCCAAATAACAAGTTTATGCTGCAGTGCGATTACAGCACAAGTTTATCTGACCATAAGAACCACCATCTTTTTAAGGAGAGGCATTCTCATAGAACTCAGGAACAAGGCAAAGATGCTGTTTCCAGCACTAACACACACTTTGAGGAATCAGACATGACTAGAGAAGAAAAGCCACGAAAGCCTGGGGAATTATAATCAAGGAAAATAAAGCCTTTTTGGCTTCACTTGCTCTGACTTCATATGACTTAGTAAATGAAGTTGCAGGGTGGTTTAAAACTCTTTTGTTATTTCTCCCTGTTCTCCAGCAAAAAGATACTTTGCAGTTAATGGCTAACTCTTTGAAGGATCTGAAATCACTAAGTCTTCTCTAGATTAAGAGTCATGTATCTGATTCGACTGTAAAACTGAGCGGCCATTTGCGTTGTATTACATGTAAATAGTGATTAATTAGAAAATTGTTACTTAATCATGTGCGTCGCCATGCCAAGTTAAGAAACTAGGTCTTCGCTTTATTCGGACTCTTGAATAGGGAGGAATGAGGACCCGCGAGAGGAGGGCCTGACCCAAGCAGCGAAGGCCTATAATGCTAGGCGGCTGGATGTGTCTCGTAGTTGTGCATACTTATCATCGTAAGGGGAGGCGAGAGCTCAAAAACTTGTTCAGTTTGAGTGGCACTTGAAGCAGGCGACATCAGGAGTTGATTTACCTGTAAATCTCATCATTTGAATATTACAGGCTTGTTTTCAATATCCCCCCCACCCCTGTTGGTGGCCCTGTTTTGGCAGGTGGGTCTAGCTGGACAAAGTGGGTCACAGGACCCTAATCTGCCTTTTTCTTTTTGAGATGAACTAACTTTCTTTGCCACATGTCTCAACACTCTCATATCCATCTGCCTCAAAGGACAAGCAACTACAGATCAACTCTCTTTCCACTTTTAAGATGTTCTGGCAGGTATTTGGGTACTAATAGTGAAAAAGAATCCAAGGTTTCTTTTATTTAAAGAATATAGGGACTAGTCTAAGAGATGAAACTTAGTTGCTCTATCAAGATCTTCTGGCAAGAGAAAACATATTCAGGATGAAGACTGCCCAGAATATAGGGCACCCCCTGTCTCCTCTTCCCTCTCTTCCCACCCTGCCCTCTTGCCCCTCCCTATAAAGCTGAGGCCCCAAAGATGGTCTCTGTCTTGGGAGATGAATGCTTTTGTTCTACCACCCTCCAATGTTTCTGACCTTGAGCAAACTTATTTCTCACCAACTCATAGCTTTTGAGTAAGGAACTTGTATTAGTCATAGAATCACAAAATAGGATCAGATAGCTTGGTTCAAGAAGTATGCCTGGAAAATATTGTTATAAGCCGTAACAAGGTTTATTAATCAATATACAAAACCCAGTAATCTTCATATATGCAAACAGTAAATAGGAAAGCCTCGCTTGTGCCAACCCTACAGAAGGACAAAATGCCTAATGGTAAATTTATTAAAAGATTTGCAAAACTATGAGGAAAACACTAACATTCTAAAGAGAACTAGTCATAAAATGATATATAAGTGAATAGAAGACAGGAAAATCAACAATCGATACACACGGAAACATAACACTAAAAACTTCAAATCAGTAAATAGATATGAGCTCTTGGGTCAATAAATCACTTGATAAATAGTAAAATATTACAGGTATACTTCACATCATACAATAAGCTGTCTTAGTCTGAAACTTAAGTGTATGGCTCACAAAATGGCTCAATAGGTAAAAAGCAGATGACTTGGGTCCCACCCTGGGATCCCCAGGATGAAGGAGAACAGGCCTTCCATATGCTCCATAGCATGCACGTATGCACACACACTATTTAACAATTTAAAATTTAAGACCATGGGTACTTTTATAATCTGGAAACATTTTTTTAAGTGTGATCAAATTCTACCAATAGTAAAAGAAAAAGACTGGCTAGAAAATATGAAGTAATTTTGCATAGGAGAAAGAAATAAAGGAAAATCTCATAAAAGGTACAAGAGAAAAAAAAAAAAAAACAAAAAATATACTGTCAGAATTATTCCAGGAGGTCAGAAGTCTTCAACAGTATTCCTGGAGCATGAACAGACTGTCGGAGAGGCAACTTTCCCCAGTGTGCATGCTCCTTTAACAAGGCCTCCAACCTCCATTGCACAGCAGGGCGGTGTTCTTGTGTTTTAGCGTAAAGATGGCATCCTCTATGTTAGGAAGAATTCTGTGCCTTGTTCTCCTGCAATAAACAGGTCTCAAACTTGCCATCCTAGAACATCTCAAGAACTACATCAAGTGCTCACGAACAGATTAAGAGTCTATCCTGTTATTAGCCAGAGATTATCTAAGAAAGTGTTTATACCTCCATCAGCTAAAGCTTGCCTAATTGTGTGACTGTGGTAAACTATGTAGTGGGCTCAGACACAAGGACTATTACTTAAAATAGTAATAATAAAAAAAATGAAAATGGGCTAGACAGCTCAGTTCATGGTCTTATAGAGGACCCAAGTTCAGTTCCTAGCATCCATGCTCTAGAGGATCCAGTGTACTCACCTGTGCAGATACACATGTAATTTAGAATAAATCGAAATTCCAGGAAGAGAGAAGGCAGGACACTAGGTAAGCTCATCCCTCCTTACGTATCTGGGAGGGATGGCTCAGCGTTAAGAGCATCTGCTGCTCTTCCAGCGGACCCGAGTTGGTTCCAACCACTCACACTGGCCCATAATTCAAGCTCCTGTGGCTCCTCTTACCTACACAGGCAGCACCCCCCACCCCCATGGCATTCATTCACATTATGTATATAATATACATATGTATAATATACATATGTATATAATATACATATACAATAATAGTATATAATACTATTTAAATGTCTGGGTGTTATTTACTTTTCTGGTTGCAGGGACAAATACCTGATACAACATAATTTAAGGGAGTAAGTTTACAGTTTGAAGGGATAAAATCCATCATGGTGGAGAAGGCATGGCAGGAGATGGCCAATCCCATTTCACTAAGTTAGAAAAGATCAACGCTGGTGGCCAGCCTGTCTTCTTTCCCTTCTTCTATGGCCCAGTCAGTGGGATGGTGCTGCTCTTCCCACCTTCATTAGTCCGGAAAGCCACTCTCAACATGCCTAGAGTGTCTCCTATGTGACCTAAGTTCTGCAGAGATGCTATTAACCACGACAGCCACCTCTGCCTCAGTTCATCCCATCATGTGTAACTGAGAGAGGCTCCTGCCTAACAAGTGTTTCTAACATAGGCAGGATGGTGAGAGGAAACAAAAACAGGCTCGGACAAGAGATGATTTTCAAATCCTCTATGATCTGCATGTAACTGAATGGCTCAAAAGCAAAAGAAAAGGTAGCCTGATACACAAGGTAACCAAGGCAATACTATCTAGTGATACATTTACTCGGTTATAAGAATAGTTGCTTGGTTATATGAATTTGATAGAAACTTAAGTTAACAAGTTATGTGATGACCAATGTTTTTTTAAAAAGTTTATTATTTAAGATATATTTTATGCACATAGATCTAGCATTAATCCACAAAAGGCCAAAAAACAAAAACAAAAACAGAACACTTCTTCATGTACAAAACTCAAACAACTGAATACTTTGTTTCATGTCCTTCTTATGCTTCTGTTCTGACTTGTGCTTTGAGAACTCGGAAAAACTAAGATCCGTATCTACTTTACCTCGACTTCATCTTCTCATCTTACTGCAAAAGAAAAGAAAAAGCAAGATTAGCAATAATAATGGAAAGCTAATTTTTTTCCCATGAAAAGAAAATTTCTAGTAATGAGTTGCTTTAAACACAGCTTTGTCACATGGGTGAGCATCCGAGCTTTTCTCAGCAGCCACGACTATATTTCTAGTACTTGGTTTATCTACAGCAGGCCTCTGTATCTCAGTGACGTCACACTGTGGGTGCTTTTCTGGGAGTCACTGTTTTCATTCAACATCTTGGGCTTCACTGAAACCACAGACACGCACTACATACTCTAGATGCCCAGCATCTGTTTCTGCTGGAACCTGGAGCACTTGCACGTGGGCCAAGGGTTGTTGTGTGTTTCCTGTGAGCTAGTTACTCATTTCCCTCAGAACTGTACCTGTGGGAAATGCATGAGCTGGAGATGAAGGCGCTCTCTAGAAAATATTTACTTTGCTTCTTCTTCTTTTTTTTTTAATTGGTTTTTCGAGACAGGGTTTCTCTGTGTAGCCCGGGCTGTCCTGGAACTCACTCTGTAGACCAGGCTGGCCTCGAACTCAGAAATCCGCCTGCCTCTGCCTCCCAAGTGCTGGGATTAAAGGTGTGTGCCACCACAGCCCGGCTACTTTGCTTCTTAGAACAAAAGGAAAACTACAATTTATGGGCTTCTTATACTCCACTCTCGAGTCTTTATACTTTCCAGATATTACAGATTCCAACTGAAATCTGAATAAAAGCTTGGTTTATTTATAAATTCTAGAATAATTGTTTTGTCTCAAGTTCAGGACTACAGTTGTTTCCAGGGCTGAGAAGGCCATTGAAAGTAGCTCAACTTTATTGAAAGGATCTGCATTAGACTTTGTTCCAGCAAAGCCCTAGGATATTCATCCTGACCCTGACACCAAGGCTGAGAATGTTAAGCCTAATTAGACAAGCACCTCAGGCAAGCTTCTGGTCAATTTACCTTCTCACTTCTCCCTGGGCTGAGCCCCTGCTTACATTGATTTTTAGTATTTCATCAGGCATTCCTGATTTCTCAGTAAGAGGGTTGATCCATCCTCCTAGTACCCAGTGCTACAGGTGGCACTGAATTTCTTCTCTACACTACGTGTGCATGCACATGCACATGTGTAAGGGGTTATGGTTTTGGCTGAAATGTATACACATAGTCTCAAACTGAAAGAGGCAGAAAGGACAGCTGGGAAGCAGGGTCCCTTTTCTGCTGGACCTCATTTCCAGAGCCAATGACAATATCATTTTAAGTAAGTGACTTGATAAAAATGTTAAACAAAAATCACAATATACTTTCAGTACAAATTATGAATGGTGTGAACCCAGCTGTGAGTGTTGGAGACAGAGTACTTCAGCACTGTCCATTTCCAGTGGAACCACACCCGAGGACTGGGATACGGGAATCATAAAACACATAACAAAGGTATTTTAAAAACCTTTATCTGTCAAGTTGCAAAGCACTGAATATGAAAAGGAGATATTTTAATAGTAAAACCCATAATCTATAATGAATATATAATCATGCTTTTACTTTAGCTCAAAGAGCTATTATCTTTCTGAAACGAAGAGTAGATAGAAAAGATAGTCATATGGGCACACAGCAGCACAGATTTCACTGCAGCACAGTTAGAATAAGAAAGATCAGAAAGGGAAAGAGAAGAGAAGATGACAGAGAGAACCTAGAGATATTACCACCAGAACTGCAAATGCAACAGTGCCCAGATAGCATTTCTCACTCGCCACTGGCACAAATTAAAAAAAACAAATGGCAATACACTGTGTTTGGGGTATGTGTGTTCCACCACAGTGTAGATGAGAATGACATCAGTACAATGAAGAGAAGCAATAATGTCTGAACCTCAGTGGATTATGAAACCATCTAATCCACATTAGAAAGAATTATATATAAATCCAGGTGGTAAATTGGTTTTAACAGAGATATGAAATACTTCTGAAATTATATACTAGAATTGAACAAACAAGTAAATATTTTCAGATAATGGAAACTAGGCTTCTTACTGATTGAGAAATTACAAATTAAGCAAAGGGGAATGCTAAAATGAACCCTGCAGTATTAAATTAAAAACTAGCAGTATTAGATCAATTCTAATGTATCATGATTTTATTATATACATAATACATACAGAAATATAAAAGTGTATGCTTATATGGGTGTTGTGTAACAGTTTCCTCCAGGATTAAAAGATTCCACCCTGTGGGAAGCCCCTTAAGCAGTAAGCAAACAACTCAAAAATAGCTCCAGGAAGTTCCTGAAACTGACCAGATTCACTGGAGTAAGTAATAAAAGCTGAAAGTTCTCCTTGGACTGAAGGAAGCTGAGCTTCAAAGACTCTTAGATAAGCCAAACTTCAAAGAAGACTCTGAGATCAGACCAGCTGCCTGGAAGAATTAGAAACCAGCTGAGTTATCTTGAAGAGGTTTAGACAAACTGAGGACCTGGAAAGGACACTCTCCAGCTTGTTGTGCTGCCTGTAGGTTGTGCAGTGAGCTCCAAGTTTTCCAGCTTTTGTGAGATGTCACCCATGTTAGGGTGGGCTTTGGTGATACAGTTGTCTTTGAGCCACTCCTGCTCCAGTAAGTAACCTCTCATCCATTAAGTAACTCAAATAAAATTCACTGGTTCAATAAGATGGACTTTGGCCTATTGTGGGTTTCCTATCTGGTGTAGGTATATGTATGGGTATGTTTTCCTCCCAGTAAAGTTTTGCCACACAACAGTAGGAAACTAGGATGTATACACACATATATAGGATATGCATATATACATACATATGTATATATCCTAGAACTCTCTGTGAGAGGCTCAAACATAATCCCTGTGGAATACAGACTATAACAAGGACACTACCCACAATGCCCATCTACTGGCATTCATGCCTTTATATAAGTCCTTCCAGGTGATTATGAGCAGGAACAGTGATTTGTGTCTAACAAAGTGACAAGGGTTGAGAGGCCACCTCACTTTTGAGAGCACATTTCACTACAAAACACTATCTTGCTAAAGGGTTTTGCTGTAGAGTCTTTCTATAGCTGGCTTTGAGCAAGTGGCCTTGTTGGGAGGGAAGCCCATGTAGTATGGAGGTGAAAAGAGTCGACAGCCAATGTCAAGATGCTGAAGGCCTCTTCTACTCTCATGAGGAAATTCTACCAATAGTGTCTATGAGCAGAGCCTCCAGATAAGAATTCTCTGGCACTCTGATCACAGTATTAAGAGACCCCACCCTGAACACCAATTAAGCCATGCCGATATTCTGAAAAAGAAAATCGTGTTGCTAAACACAATCTTACAATCAAGAAAATCAGAATTCCTAAGAACTGTCTGATTCTAGGCCCAGGACAGGGAAAGTATGATGCTGAACATGGAACATCTGTGGTGTCAGAGAGTAATGAAATGGTCAAGAGTATAAAGTCTTGTTAAAGGAAATCAGAAGCTATTCTGAAGGGGCTCCTAATACCAAAGGTGGAATCACTTGAATAACGAAGTAAAGATGGACAATACTGGATTTCAAGGAGACAATAATGTGGGGCTATTAGCTCACAGAAGTACTTCCTCACAGAAGCAGGATGTCAGTAATAGTCTCACACATTACACAGGTGTTGGTTTCAAGCAAATCTACTAATACTAAAATCACTAAACAACATTTGACACACAAGATGTACAGACTCAAAGTATCTCCCTTAAGGAAGAGGTAAAATTTCACATTGCAGAAACCCAGCAGATTTCAACAGTAGTTAAGAGATCAAGGTTAGCCCTATCATGGTAAAGGAATAGACTAATATAATAAAGCCTTGATATGATGCTAGGACATATCTTTCATGTGGAATTCATTCAAAAATGCATAATTACAGTATGATCATGAGGGGGGAAAACGTAAAAATATCCCCGAATCTCAATTTGTGGATATTCTACAAATTAACTGACTGGTAATCTTCAGGATGCCATAAGAGAAAAGGAGTAAGAAATGATACAGGTACAATGAGGTTAAAGAGAAGCAAACACTAAACACAACACAGGGCTCTAATTAGTACTCTAAAGCAGAAAATGCCCATCAGTGGTATGCAGTTGGCCAGTTAGAAGGAAACAATGCAAACAGTCATTGGAGTGATTTTATCACAATTAGGAAAATTTGAACAGATCCGTCATTAAAAGACTATAAGAATTTATTGATAGTTTTGTGAACTAGAGCCTCATGCATGCAGGGCAAACTACACCTGAGCTATAATCCCAGACCTGCCTAATCCTAATGTGGTAAACTTTGTTAAGAAATGTGTGGTTATGGCCCGGAGCCTGGTCCTTTGGCCTGGGGCAGACACTTAGCTGGTCTGTTCCTGTGGAAACACCTGATCCTGAGACATCCTAGAGGAGCTACTGCATCCAGAGCAGAGGGTAAGACACCTTGTCCACTACCCCACGCCCCAGAGTTACAACCAGGAGCCAGGGGGTGTTAAGGAACTAGCAGGCACCCAAACCCCGCCCCTCCGGAATACCACCTCCCTTCGCCCGGAGCCTGGTCCTTTTGCCTGGGGCAGACACTGAGATGGTCTGCTCCTGTGGAAACACCTGATCCTGAGACATCCTAGAGGACCTACTGCATCCAGAGCAGAGGGAGCTTAGGATCACAGGAACACAGAGACATCTGGAATCTGAGGAGTTCTGACACAATCAAGATAACTGGAAAGACAGACTCCAGTCAGACACAGTGAGCACAGGTAACACTAGAGTCAACCAGATGGCAAAAGGCAAACGCAAGAACACAAGCAACAGAAACCAAAGTTACCTGACATCATCAGAATCCAGTTCTCCCACCATAGCAAGCCCTGGATACCCCATCACACAGGAAAAACAGGATTCAGAATTAAAATGACTTCTCATGATGATGATAAGAGGATTTTAAGAAGGACATAAGTAACTCCCTTAAAGAAATACAGGAGAACACAGGTAAACAGGTAGAAGCCCTTAAAGAGGAAACACAAAAATCCTTTAAAGAACTGCAAGAAAACACAACCAAACAGGTGAAGGAATTGAACAAAACCGTCCAGGATCTAAAAATGGAAATAGAAACAATAAAGAAATCTCAAAGGGAGACTACCCTGGAGATAGAAAACCTAGGAAAGAGATCAGGAGTCATAGACGCAAGCATCACCAACAGAATACAAGAGATAGAAGAGAGAATCTCATGTGCAGAAGATACCATGGAAAACATTGACACAACTGTCAAAGAAAATGCAAAATATAAAAAGCTCCTAACCCAGAACATCCAGGAAATCCAAGACACAATGAGAAGACCAAACCTAAGGATAATAGGTATAGATGAGAGTGAAGATTCCCAATTTAAAGGGCCAGTAAATATCTTCAACAAAATTATAGAGGAAAATTTCCCCAACCTAAAGAACGAGATGTCCATAAACATACAAGGAGCCTACAGAACACCAAACAGATTAGAACAGAAAAGAAATTACTCCCGTCACATAATAATCAAAAAACCAAATGCACAAAACAAAGAAAAAATACTAAAAGCAGTAAGGGAAAAAGGTCAAGTAACATATAAAGGCAGACCTATAAGAATTACACCAGACTTTTTACCAGAGACTATAAAAGCCAGAAGATCCTGGTCTGATATCATACAGACCCTAAGGGAACACAAATGCAGCCCAGAATGCTATACCCAGCAAAACTCTCAATCACTATAGATGGAGAAACCAAGATATTCCATGACAAAACCAAATTTGCACAATATCTTCCCACAAACCCAGCACTTCAAAGAATAATTGTTGGAAAACGGCAACACAAGGAAGGAAACTACAACCTAGAAAAAAGCATGGAAGTAATCTTCCAACAACTCCAAAAAAAGATACCTACACAAACATAATTCCACCTCTAATAACAAAAATAACAGGAAACAACAATTATTTTTCCTTAATATCTCTTAACATCAATGGACTCAATTCTCCAATAAAAAGACATAGACTGTCAGACTGGATACATAAACAGGACCCAGAATTGCTGCATACAGGAAACGCACTGCAGTGACAAAGACAGACACTACCTAGGAGTAAAAGGCTGGAAAACAATTTTCCAAGCAAATGGTCCCAAGAAATAAGCTGGAGTAGCCATTCTAATATCAAATAAAATCGACTATCAACCAAAAGTAATCAAAAAAGATAAGGAAGGACACTTCATATTCATCAAAGAAAAAATCTACCAAGATGAACTCTCAATTCTGAACATCTATGCTCCAAATGCAAGGGCACTCACATACATAAAAGAAACTTTACTAAAGCTCAAAGCACACATCGCACCTCACACAATAATAGTGGGGGATTTTAACACCCCGCTCTCTCCAATGGACAGATCATGGAAACAGAAACTAAACAAAGACACATTGAAATTAACAGAAGTTATGAACCAAATGGATTTAACAGATATCTATAGAACATTTCATCCTAAAGTAAAAGAATATACCTTTTTCTCAGCACCTCATGGTACCTTCTCCAAAATAGGGCATATAATTGGTCACAAAACAGTCCTCAACAGATACAAAAAGACTGAAATAATCCCTTGCATCCTATGAGATCACCACAGATTAAGGCTGGTCTTCGATAAGGACAGAACCAAGGGAAAACCCACATGCATGTGGAAACTGAACAATGCTCTACTCAATGATGACTTTGTCAAGGAAGAAATAAAGAAAGAAATTAAAGACTTCCTAGAATTTAACAAAAATGAGGAAACATCATACCAGAACTTGTGGGACTCCATGAAAGCAGTGCTAAGAGGAAAACTCATAGCTCTAAGTGCCTACAAAAAGAAATTGAAGAGAGCACACATTAACAACTTGACAGCACACCTGAAAGCTCTAGAACAAAAAGAAGCAAATACACCCAAGAGGAGTAGGTGTCAGGAAATAATCAAACACAGGGCTGAAATCAACCGAGTAGAAACAGAAAGAACTATATAAAATATCAACAAAACCAGGAGTTGGTTCTTTGAGAAAATCAACAAGATAGATAAACCCTTAGCCAGATTAACCAGAGGGCCCAGAGACAGTATCCAAATTAATAAAATCAGATCTGAAAAGGGAGACATAACAACAGAAACTGAGGAAATTCAAAAAATCATCAGATCCTACTTCAAAGGCCTATACTCAACAAAACTGGAAAATCTGGATGAAATGGACAATTTTCTAGACAGATACCAGGTACCAAAGTTAAATGAGGAGCAAATAAACCATCTAAACAGTCCCATAACCCCTAAAGAAATAGCAGCAGTCATTAAAAGTCTCCCCACCAAAAAAAGCCCAGGACCAGATGATTTTAGTGCAGAATTCTATCAGACCTTCAAGGAAGACCTAATACCAATTCTCTTCAAACTATTCCACAAATAGAAACAGAAAGAACAATATCCAATTCGTTCTATGAAGCTACAATCACACTCATACCTAAACCTCACAAGGACCCAACAAAGAAAGAGAACTTCATACCAATCTCTCTTATGAATATCGATGCAAAAATACTCAATAAAATTCTAGCAAACCGAATTCAAGAACACATCAAAACAATCATCCATCATGATCAAGTGGGCTTTATCCCAGGAATGCAGGGATGGTTCAATATTCGGGAATCCATCAATGTAATCCACTATATAAACAAACTCAAAGGAAAAAAACCACATGATCATCTCACTAGATGCTGAGAAAGCATTTGAGAAATTCAACATTCCTTCATGGTAAGTTTTGGAAAGATCAGGAATTCAAGGCCCATACCTAAACATAGTAAAAGCAATATACAGCAAACCAGTAGCCAACATCAAACTCAATGGAGAGAAACTTGAAGCATTCCCACTAAGATCAGGGACTAGACTAGCTACCCACTCTCTCCCTACCTATTCAATATAGTACTGGAAGTCCTAGCCAGAGCAATTAGACAACAAAAAGAAGTCAAAGGGATACAAATAGGAAAGGAAGAAGTCAAAATATCACTATTTACAGATGATATGATAGTACACTTAAGTGACCCCAGAACTTCCACCAGAGAACTCCTAAACCTGATAAACAACTTCAGCAAGGTGGCAGGTTATAAAATCAACTCAAATAAATCAGTAGCCTTCCTCTATGTGAAAGATAAACAGGCTGAAAAAGAAATTAGGGAAATAACACCCTTCACAATAGTCACAAATAATATAAAATACCTCAGGGTGAATCTAACCAAGCAAGTGAAAGATCTGTATGACAAGAACTTCAAGTCTCTGAAGAAAAATTGAAGAAGATCTCAGGAAATGGAAAGATCTCCCATGCTCATGGATTAGCAGGATTAATATAGTAAAAATGGCCATCTTGCCAAAAGCAATCTACAGATTCAATGCAATCCCGTTAAAATACCAACTCAATTCTTTACAGAGCTAGGAAGAGAAATTCTCAAATTTATTTGGAACAACAAAAAACCCAGGATAGAGAAAACCATTCTCAACAATAAAAGAACTTCTGGAGGAATCACCATCCCTGACCTCAAGCTGTACTACAGAGCAATAGTGATAAAAAATGGCCTGGTATTGGTACAGAGACAGGCAGGAAGATCAGTGGAATAGAGTTGAAGACCCAGAAATGAACCCACACACCTATGGTCATTTGATCTTTGACAAAGGAGCTAAAACCATCCAGTGGAACAAGGACAGCATTTTCAACAAATGGTGCTGGTTCAACTGGAGGACAACATGCAGAAGAATGCAAATCGATCCATTCTTATCTCCTTGTACAAAGCTCAAGTCCAAGTGGATAAAGGACCTTCACATAAAACCAGACACACTGAAACTAATAGAAGAGAAGGTGGAGAAGACCCTAGAATACCTAGGCACAGGGGAAAAGTTCCTGAACAGAACACCAATGGCTTATGCTCTAAGATCAAGAATTGACAAATGGGACTTCATAAAATTGCAAAGTTTCTGTAAGGTAAAGGACACTGTCAATAGGACAAAACGGCAACCAACAGATTGGGAAAAGATCTTTACCAATCCCACATCCGATAGAGGACTAATATCCAATATATACAAAGAACTCAAGAAATTAGACTCTAGAAACCAAATAACCCTATTAAAAATGGGGTACGGAGCTAAACAAAGAATTCTCAACTGAGGAAGTGCGAATGGCCGAGAAGCACCTAAAGAAATGTTCAGCATCCTTAGTCATCAGGGAAATGCAAATCAAAACAACCCTGAGATTCCACCTCACACCAGTCAGAATGGCTAAGATCAAAAACTCAGGTGATAGTAGATGCTGGCGAGGATGTGGAGAAAGAGGAACACTCCTCCATTGTTGGTGGGATTGCAAGATGGTGCAACCACTCTGGAAAACAGTCTGGCAGTTCCTCAGAAAATTGGACATATCACTACCTGAGGACCCAGCTATACCACTCCTGGGCATATACCCAGAAGATGCTCTAACATATAACAAGGACATATGCTCCACTATGTTCATAGCAGCTTTATTTATAATAGCCAGAAACTGGAAAGAACCCAGATGTCCTTCAACAGAGGAATGGATACAAAAAATGTGGTATATTTACACAATGGAATATTACTCAGCTATTAAAATCAATGAATTAGAGAAATTCTTATGTAAATGGATGGAACTAGAAAATATCACCCTGAATGAAGTAACCCAATCACAAAAGAACATACATGGTATTCACTCACTGATTATTGGATTTTAGCCCAGAAGCTTGAAATATACAAGATTCAACTCACAGACCACATAAAATTCATGAAGAATGATGACCAAGCGGGGGTTGGGGGGGCTGCTTCAGTCCTTCTTAGAAGGAATAACAAAATACTCAAGGGAGCAAATATGGAGACAAAGTACAGGACAGAAATTGAAGGACGAGCCGTCTGCAGACCATTCCACCTGGGTATCCATCCCATGTGCAGTCACCAAAGGTAGACGTTGATGTGGATGTCAGGAAGTACATGCTGACAGGAGCCTGATATAGCTGTCTCCTTAGAGGTCTGCAAGAGTCTGACATATTCAGAGGCAGATGCCCACAGCTAACCATTAAACTGATCATGGGGTTCCCAATAGAGAAGAGAGAGTGAAGACTGAAGGAGTTGAGAGGATTGGAGACACCATGAGGAAAGCAACAATACCAATCAACCAGAGGCCCCAGGGTCTAAACCACCAGCCTGGGAGCGCTTAGGGAGGGACCCATGGCTCCAGCTATATATGCAAGGGAGCTATAGATAAGTGGGAGAAGAGATCCTTGGTCCCATGAAGGCTGGACGTCATGGGGGGGGGGGTATTCGAGGGTGGGAGGTGAGGTATGGGGGAGGGTAGGTGGGGGTACACATCATAGAGGCAGAGGAGGGGGAAAGGGATAGGGACTTCCTGGGGGGGGGATGGGGTAAGGGGAAAACATCTGAAATGTAAATAAAATTTCCAATTAAAAAAAAAAAAAAAGAATGTGTGTGTGTGTGTGTGTGTGTGCCGCGCGCGCGAATGCATGCGCGCATGTATGTTGTGTGTGCATGTGTGAGAGAGTAGAGGCCTAATGTCACTGTCCAGATGTTTTCTTCAGTTATTTCTCTCTGAGATAGAGTCTCACTGAGTGGAACTTTCAGATCTGATTAGACTGACTGACCAGCGAGCTCCAGGGACCCTGCTCTCTCTCCTTTCCCAGTGCTGGGTTTACAGGCTCACGCTGCTGTGCCTGACTTTACATGACTCATGGGTCTGTGCACAGGGCCTCATGCTTGTTCAAGTGCTTTACTGATAAAGTTATCTCTCCAGAACCAGAAAAATCTTATTCTTTAAAGATACATATAGAAGTGTTTCATGAATGACATTACTCAGTATTAGAAATTTGCTTTAAAAGTACAACAGCTGAATCAAATAGAGCACAATGTTAATAATTAAGAACCTGAGAAACAGGTAAATTGGGAGAGGGCTAGAAGTCTTTCTTCACTACTATTTTTTTTTTTAATTGTTATTCTTTGGGACCAAAGCACACTGACTTCTAGGGAGCCACGCAGGGAATACATGTATGTGATAGCTATGAAAACAGTGGTTGGTAAATTGTATTCAACAAGTTAAAAAATTATAGCTACCAACTGAAGTTTTTAAAATAACAGTAGTAAGACAGAAATTAAATGAAGCTAAATTAATTTAAAACTAGAGAAAAAAAAAGCAAAAAGCAAGGGCTCATTTTGACTTCATCTCTACTAGATTCTACTGTGTAACAGATTCCTATGAGTCGGTGATATTCAGGAATGCTCAAATCCTAATCCAGACAAACCGTTCCTCACATCACATTAACAACACTGCAACACTTGCCATCTCAGGCTTGGCTCTGTCAGGTTGAGAGGCGTGCACTGTCTTTTCCTTCTCATCGGGTGTGCAGACCGCCCTTCTGGCTCACTCTCAGGATTAGCACTGTCACTCGAAACACAATTGGTATCCACCAAGACCAGGGACGTTCTGTTACCTAAAAAGAATATTTTCACAAATATTTGTACAAGCATATGAAAAGATATGGAAATAAGTATGAAGTCAATACAGTTTATCAGTCAAAGAGATCAAATTTTAAAACTTAAAATATTCAATTTTGAGAGAAAAAGGAGCTAAAATGTAAAATAAACCAATTGTAAGACATTACTTAGGGTTTTCATTGCTGTGATAAAGACTGTGATCATATGCAATCTAGAGAGGAAAGGGTTTTCTTCACTCCCAGTTCCACAGCACAGTCCATCACTGAAGGAAATTAAGGCAGGAACCTGGAGGCAGGAGCTGATGCAGAGGCCATGGAGGGTGCTGCTTACATGACTTGCTCAGTCTGCTTTCTTATAGAATCCAGGACCAGCAGCCAAAGGATGGCTCCAATCACTAATCTGGAAAATGCTTTACAGATTTGCCTACAAGAGGCATTTCTCAACAAAAAGTCCTTCCCCACAAATGATTCTAGCTTGTGTCAACTGGCATAAACTATCTAGGACATCGATAAAAAAAGTCTTCAGTGTTTTGTCTCTGAAATCACAAAAGCTCTTTATGGCTCAACTCTTCATAACCTACAGCAATCTCTGCACACTCATTCAAAACATACAGATCTGGTTACTCAGTGTGTGAAAGTCACCACGTGAACAGACAAAGGTCCTCTAACACACCTACTACCCAGACTTTTGGAATTCTTCTGTTTTGGGTCCCTTTTATCTAGACTAGCCTTAGTGTCAAAATTCTAGTGTTCTATAGACACACTGAGATGTTGGTTTCAAGTAGAAAAACAACGTAAGAAAGTCTCATGTTATAAAATCTTAATGACAAAGGAAATCCCATGACTGAACACTGAGGAATAAGTGAGAGAACTAGTAGTATAAAAATATTATTTCAAGAATGTGCTTAAAGATTCACAGATTCAGTCCATGTACATATGGTAAATGGTGATTGTCATTTTAGTGGGTTTTCTCCTGATTTTATTTGATTTATAATAATTATTTTAATAATCAGTTAAACAAAAGTAAACACTAATGCCAAAAAGCTTGCTTATCCATTAGTCTAAAATGCTACCTACTTGCTATCTTTGCAATTTCCTCTAATCAAAATTTCTCACTATACACCCTTAGCTTAGTGTCTGCTTTTAAAACCATTTACCACATACTGTATCTGTTAACCTTTACATTTATCTGATCCCTTTACATGTAAGCTGATGGACTGAGCCCCACTCTTACAAAATTTGTCTTCAGTAGAATAAATTCAATACATTTTACCTATACATGCATTTAAAACATTTACTTTCCTCCAAACACAGAAGAGAGGCCTTATCTGCCTAAAGCCAATATTAGATAGTAAAGGCTTACTCAAGTTTTATATTTCAAATGCCCAAGCTAATGTTACCTTCTCAATGCACAGACTTTCACTTTTGTTTGTATAGATGATGATATTAATACTATTGTAAAATTTTCACAAAAATGCCTTGTTTCAACAGAAAATAAACCACTGGTTAAGTGAAAAGAATACAATTCTAAAACTTTGGCCTACCTGGTCTCGACTTTTGTGTTCTGCAGTGGGGAGTATGAGTACCTTTCTTTATCTTTTCATGTGCATCATCACCTACTTGAAAGATGCATGTACTCTCCAGGGAAGATCTCTCTTCTAGCATCTGGGTTTTACTAGAAGAAATACTCAAAGGTAGAGAATTTTTACACATACTGTCCAAGGAAGAATTCTTTATGTTAGATGAACATGTCTGAGATAAAGGTTTCAACACCTTTGTGTAAAAGTCTGGCTTACTCTTGGCGATTTTCTCATTCTCCAAATAGTTCTCCTTCTCAGTCTGCTGGGAGTCAACGGCCTTAGTGAGGTCAGTGTTGGGTGTTAACTCCACTGTTCCATGGGTATCAGAACAACCTAGAGGGGGCTTTCTTTTCTTTGATTTGGATGCCATTTTATTAACTGCTTTGGCTGGGAGGCTTCCTTCTTTTACTGCGCTCACAGAGAAGGCATCTCCCAGTGAACTCACAGTGCTCTGTTTCTGCTTCTTTGGCAGGTTAGTCTGCTCTCCAGGACCAGAATCTGCTTCATTTTGTCCATGTTTTAAGCCAGAGTCTAAGGTGACAGACACCTGTGAAGAATCTGTTAACTGCAAAACACACCTGTTCTTATCTCCTGTCAAACTGTTCCCTGTTTTATATGAAGAATCTGTTAACTGCAAAACACACCTGTTCTTATCTCCTGTCAAACTGTTCCCTGTTTTATATGATACCTTTTTCTTTGTTGTTGTAACTAGTATGCAAGGATCTTGAATTGGATCACAGCTTTCCTTTTTATTACTGTTGATTTCCCCAAAGTCACAACTTAAAACATCTTGGCAATCTTTGATAGAGCTTTCAAAGCCATTCCCATCTTCATTAATAGTCTCATATATTTCTTTCATTTGAGAAATGATTTCTGATATATTAACCTTCTGACAGAGCTTCTTATTTAATGGGTCATGTGAACTTCCTCCATCATTTTCATGTATTTGGTTGATTTTAGAAATTATTTCTGTCTTTCGATTTACCTTTTGTCTAAGCTTCTTACCTACTTTTGAATCATCTTGACAAGCTTGTTGCATATTAGGGTCATGTTTTTTCAACCCCAAGAGTGTTTCAGTCTTATAATCATATGACTTTGCACTATCTTTGTTACAAAAAGCAGGCGTATCAAGCTCACTTAAGTCTTTTAAGGTTCCAGGGATGTCTTTATCCTTTTGTAGCAAGGAAGTCTTATCATTTTCTGAACAATGAACACCTTTGTCATTACTAAAACAATTCACTCCAGAAATTATTTCTGTCTTGCGATTTACCTTCTGCCTAGGGTTTTTGCTAATTTGGAACTCATTCTGAGCAGGGTATACACTAGTAATTTTCTTCTGCAGGTCCAGAACATTCTGAGTCTTAGAGTCACGTAAGCTTCCATTGTCTCTTGTGAAAAGAGGTGTTTCAAATTCTTTTGAAGCTTCTAGATTTCCACTGGTGGTTTCTTTATTCGCTTGGGTTTGGGAGGGAAAGTTGCCTTTTTCTAGGACGTGAATATCTTTATCATTATCCTCATACATTTGGTTCGGGATAGAAATTATTTTTGTTCTTCGATTTATTTTCTGCTTAGTCTTATTTATTTTTGTTTGATTTTGTTGAGCATTGACATACTTTTTCAAGTCCAACATTGTCTGAGTCTCATGGTCACATACATTTTCATTAGCTTTGAGGGAAAGATCAGCTATATGAGATTCATTTGCAACTTCTAGGTTTTCAGAAATGGTGTCTTTATCTTCTTGGTTTGGAAGTAAGTTATCTTTTTCTGATTTATGAATCACAAATGTCTGTCGAGAAGGCTTACTTAAATTACGATATAGGGTGTTCTGATACAGATCAAATTTACCATCTTGAAGGAATTTGACTGAATGTCTGGAAAAAGGGTATGTTTCCTTTTGTTCATCTGTCCCGTTGTTTGCCTCCTCTTTTTATTTTGAATGTTTTCCTGATCCAAACTGTTCTGGAGGGTTATTTTCTTCTGCATGTTTACCTGAGATGGCTGCTCAGTACTGGAAACACAGTTTGGATCTTCTGAATCCCCTCTGACATTTAGGACACCAGAGCCTCTTTCTGGTCTGTTTTCAGTCTTTTCCTCAGCACCTACTTCTGAGCTATCTTGACATTTTCTTTTTGAGCTTTCTCTCTTTTTATCAGAGCTTGTATCTTTCACTTTTCTGAAAGTCTCCTTTTTACAATCTGCCTTTTTCTTATTTTGCTTTTTATTGCTTTTTGAAATTGTTACAATCTTGCCTACGTCAGTAGCAGTTAACTCCATGTCAGCATCCTCATACACAGTTTTCTGCAAGTGAAAGTTATCAGTGTTCTTCTGTACTTGCTCCATGCACTTTGCATTAGGATCACTGGAAGACTCAGAAGCTAAGTCAGGAAAACCCTCTGTATTTCTTTGGGTGTTATTACTGGTTTCATTAGTACCATCATTTATCTCATTATTCCAATTTGATCCTGGACTTGAAATGGGTTGATGATCTAAATCTGTCATATACAGAATGTCTGCAGTTGAAGACACACACTTTTTCCTCTTAGTCACATTACCAAGTGATAATTTTTCCCTTCCGGGACTGGAAGATGAAGCAGTTTTCATCTCACTCAGAGAACTCTTAGGACTTTGATCTGAGTGGCAATGGCTCTCTACAAAATAAAGAAAAACAAAAATAAGTAATAATCTACAGTAAACAAAGCAGATACTTAGCTGTTTCACAGAGAGGACTTCTGACAATCTGTTCTTTTCAGACCCTTTATTCAGAATTCATGCTGATAGAATTAGTTAGACTAACTGGAGAGCCCATCTGACTCCATAGGAAATGCATGGTACTGAGCATTCGCTCAGCCTCGGCCCCAAGAGTAGAATGGGTATATACAACAATGGAGCCAGTAATTCCTACTTCTAGAGCTGAAGGACGACGCCATGAATTCAAATAATAGCAGTAACTCTGGGAGGGAGAATACCTAAGACTCTGGAAAGGAAAAATAGCATGCTCTAAGCTTAACAATTAAGGTTCTGTATTCTAGTCTGTTAATACTTAACAAATACATAAGCACCATAGATTATAGTACAGGATTATCAATTAGGAAGACCATGTAATGAAATTAAGCATCATCATGTTTTCTTACTAAGTCATTACTCAAGTTCATTAGCACTCTATGACGGTTTCATTTCTGTTGCTCTGGTAAAATACAGACAGTAGCATCTTAAGGAGAATGTCTTTGGGTCACAGTTCCAGATTACAGTTCATCATTGCAAGGATGTCAAAGTGGCAGGAACCTGAAGCAGATAGCCACATCCAGAGTCATGAGAAGAGAGCAAGGAATGATGCAAGCTTGTACTCAGCTTGCCTTCTCCACTCTTAAACAGCTAGGGATCTCCTGTCAAGGAAATGGTACCACCCACAGTGGACAAGTTTTCCCAACTCAATAAAATCAAGGTAATCCTCCTGTCATGCCCACAGGCAAACCTGATCTAGACTATCTCTCATTGAGATTCTCCTTCCAGATGACTCTAGACTATGTCAGCTTGATAACCAAATTTACCATCATATTCACTAATTGGTTATGAGCTTGAAAAAGTCACTATATCCATCTAGATGAACATTTTTCATATCCATGAAAAGGAGAAGCTGAAACTAAATAAATGTAATGATATTTTCAAATTACAAACTAAGCAAAATGGAAAGCTTAGTCCTGCTCATTTTTGAAGATTGCTTCTAGACTAACAGTATTAGGTGCCCATTGATCTGACATTTGTACTTCAAGTTGAAATTTTCACCAGTAGTTTTAAATGGTAGAAGTTAGATAGTACAAGCTAGCAATATAAGAGATCTACCTCACTGATAAGCTGTTAAGACATTGTTGCCCTTAAGAAAAGCTACATAGAGTTTTAAAAACAACCTTACCGTTAGGAAGTACATCAGCACTTGAAGTATGTTCTGAATGACCTGAACCACGCGTTTTCTGACTCTCTTCTTTAGGAAGGAATACTTCCAAATTATACTGATGTAAGGGTAAAGGCTGTCTTGATCTCGAAGAGGCGCTGTCAGGTGGTGTCTCTGACACAGCTCTGTTGCTACATTTTGTTTTCCATTTATCATCGGCATCATCATCATCATCATTTTCTGAAGTTAATGGAACCCTAACGGCGAGTGAGAGTGAAATAAAACATTCTGTGTTTCATAAAAATTACACAGAAAGAAAAGGTATCACTATACTTGTACCAATAATTTAGAAAAAAATGCAAAAATTATTTAAAGAAAAAGTAAAAACTTGATAAGCAGAACATAGGGATTATTTAAAAAATGGGATGGGGCTGGAGAGATGGCCTAGCAGGTAAGAGCATGTACTCTTCTTCCTGAGGACCTGAGTTTGGGTCTACCACCCATACCGGGCAGCTCACAACTTCAGCTCCGGGAAGACCACCCTCTAGTCCCCACGAGCACCTGCGCTCCCATACATGCACATGCTTATAAATACACATACATAACTAAAAATAAGAACAAATTTAAAAAAGAAATGACATAATTCTCAAAAACCTCTCTGCATGAAAGCTATTAGGTTGAGGTAACTTTTCTTAAGCTCTTAAAGAAAAATAATGCCACTCTGTAATATGCTTCCTGAATTAGAAAAGAATGTTTATCAGTCAGCATAACTGAAATTCCTAAACCTGAAAAATTGCAACAAAAAATTAATAATTATCATTGTAACACATATGCAAAATACCTTAAAGCAACAATAATGATTTTGTGATGGAGAGAAGGAATTTGAAAATAGATCATAGAGAGATATGGCTCAGCAGATAAGGGATTTGCCTTGGAAAGCCTGATGACCTGAGTTCAATCCCTAGAACCCATGTAAAAGTGGAAAGAGACTCCACCAAGTTGTTCTCTGACCTTCACAGACATGCCATGGATTTGCACCCACATATATACATCACGTGTACACACCCCATATACATATCATGCGTACACATACATCCACTAATAGTAATTAACTAATTCATTGTATTTTATTATGTGAACAGAAAACATTTAAAATTCATTATACTAATAAAGGAGTATCTTTTCAACAGCAACAATAAAGTACACGATTAATTCAATAGCTACTCATGAAGAAACTCTCAGCAATGAAGCTCTGAGTTTTCCTTCTTCTGAGACAAAGTCTTACTGTGCAGAGAAGCTGACTTTGACCCACTATAATTTGACACTTTAGATTAAAAAATGAGAAATGGAAGGATTCTTTAAAGAAAAGTTAAAATCCTGACCAAGAAATAGGAAATATAAATATCCTAACTTTTAGTAAGAGAAATGGGATGTTATCAAAAAGTTTTTGACAAAAAAACCTATAGGCTTAGGACCAGTGAGATGGCCCATTGAGTAAAAGTGATTGCCATACAAGTCTGAGGACCTGAATTTGATCCCGAGAGCCCACAGTGGAAGGAAAGAAATGACCATTAAAGTTGTCCTCTGACCTCTGTACAAGTTCTGTGGCACGTATGCATCTATACTCAAACCCACCCACCATACACATCCATGTATATACAATAATAAGGAATGAATGAATGGAAACAAACAAGCTGTAGGCTTAGAGAACTTCAGCTTGTGATATTTTGTCTCAGCCTGGAACTTTCTTAATCTGACAAGATCTAGAATATCCAAGCATTCACATCATACCTAACAATGGAAGCACAGTAAGAATATCTGTTCTTATGACTTTTCCAACTTTGAACAAGTAGCTATTGCAATAAGAAAAAGAAAAAGATAAATGGCTTGCAAAGTGTAAAGAAAATGGTTCTTATTTACAAAGAACAAAAGTATATTCATAGGAAATTCAAAGAGCCCCAACAAACTGTTAGAATTAACAAGTTCACTGGAAACAAGGCCAGTATCTGAAATTAATTATATTTTTACAAGCTAACATCAAGAAGAAAATATAACTTAAGAAAAAGCTATATCAAGTATCCTGAAATATGCCTGTAATCCCAGCATTTCCAGCAGTGGAGGCAGAGGAACAATAATTAAAGGGCAGCCTCAGCTACATGAAATATTGGTTAAAACAATCAGAACAAAGAAATTCATTCAGCACAACACTAAATTATCAAGCAAGTAGGAAAGAACCCAGCATATGGAATAACTTTGTATAAAAAACCCACAAAATATAGAAGAAAATACACAATAGCTAAGTAGATCAAGTGATACAGTGTGTTTATAGATGAAACTATTACATAAAATTTCTATGTTCCTCAAACTGAACATATTCTCAGTTGTTGTTTATTAACATAATCTCAGATGTTCGATTTTACCAATAAAGACTTGGGAGCCAGATGCTGAAAAAGCCTGATAGCTCAGAGAAGCAGAGAGAGCATCTACCTGACTTTCTTCCTTAGCTGATGCTCTACTTTATCTCAAAAACTCTGCAAACTCAATGTCCCTTCTACTTCCTGTCTGTCTCTTTATCCATCCTCCTGACTTCCTCTTACTCTCTATGTGTTTTTTCCTATGTTCACTCCCTGTCAACTGGTTGCTTGCTCTACCACTTGACCTATGGTTGACTTTATATAATCCTGTTTACAATAAACAGAAAGTTCTTGAATATGAGTGTTAGGACTGAGCCACAATACAACTAGAAACAGGTTTTTCCAGTAAATAACACAATCTCAGGGTTCATAGTGTAATCAAATTACCCTACAATGCCTAATAAATTTTCCAACTATCTCTGTGTGTGTGTGTGTGTGTGTGTGTGTGTGTGTGTGTGTGTTGGGGGAGGGGGGTGTTGCAAACTGCTAAACTACTTACAAAATGCAAAGGACCAAAATACTCATACTAATATTGAGAAATGAAAGAATGACTAAAGTAAAAGACACAGACTGAAGCAACAAGCCTTATGTGAAAATGAATCACTTAGGCAGCATGGTAGTGATAAGACCCACATACAAGAACAAGAGTTCAGAAACAGCCTCTTCCATATGAACTGACAGTCATTAGGTAAAGGAAGGATAGTGTTTCCAATAAATGCTGCAAAACCAATGAAATCTCCACACTAAAAAACAAAACAGTAACAACTCTGACCCTTTGTAATGGTTTCTATAAACTTGGACCAGAGAGTGGCACTATTAGAAGGTGTGGCCTTGTTGGAGTAGGTGTGTCACTGTGGGTGTGGCCTTTAAGACCCTTGTCCTAGCTGCCTGGAAGCTAGTCTTCTAGCAACCCTCAGATGAAGATGTAGAACTCTCAGCTTCTCCTGCACCTTGCCTGCCTAGATGCTGCCATGTTCCCACCTTGATGATAATGGACTGAACCTCAGAATCTGTAAGCCAGCCCCAATTAAATATTATCCTTATAAGAGTTGTCTTGGTCTGGTCACTGTGTCTGTTCAAAGCAGTAAAACCCTAACTAAGACACCCTTCCCTCACATCATACCCAAAAATCTAAGTACTCTAAGAAGGCTGAAGATCTAAAGGGGATAGGGAAGCTGATGTGATGAATGAGTGGGTAAAGCACCCACTATACAAGGCTGGCGACCTGACTTCAATCCCTAAGGACCCATATGAGAATCAAAGGAGAGAACTTCATGAAGTTATCTTATCCTCTGGCCATCACACATGTGCTATGGCACATGCAAGTGCCTTTCCATCCCCATCATGCATATAGTAGTAATAATAATAATTTTAAAATAACAATGTAAAAGGGAAGTGTTGAAGCCCGCTTCTTTTAATATAACTGTAGCCATTTTGTATTCAGTCTCCATTTTGCTCATAAGGTGAAATTAAGTTCAGGTTCTCAGACTTTTCTTTCCAGAAGTAATTACCCATCTCTAACACTGAGAAATTCTCCTAAAAGGTCACAACACTATGGTTGTATTACTTATGCTCTGTCATCTGAATGCTCTGAAACTCCCCTGTTCACCACCCAGCCACCCCCCCTCTGCACTTACAACCAGTCAGCTTAAAAGTCAGCTGATAATACTTTGTCAAGTTAGCAACATGTAGCACTGCCTCCAACCTTCTGAACTTCTGAATTTGTTTTGTCCTATAAGAAGCCTGCCCTAACAGACTGGTACCACAATTAGGCTCCCAAGTTTTTTTTTTTGTGGTCCTGTTCAAAGTCTTGGGATGTGTGTTCAATAAAATATTCTTGCTTAATTGAGATCAGTGCTCGTATGGTCCGTGTGGCAATTCCTGAACCCCAAGAAGATAATACACTTGTGGTAGGAAACAGAATAATGACCTTGTAAACAGTAAAGATCAATAAAGGTCACAGAAAGTATTAATCAGACATTGGGAGAGAACACACCACACACACACACACACTGGGCTTTATAAAGAACTGTTCATTTAAATATCCCATTGGGAGAGAACACACACACACACACTGGGCTTTATAAAGAACTGTTCATTTAAATATCCCAAGAAGACAAAAAAGAAAAGCTGCAAGCCAGAGAGAAAACACTTGTTATGCACAAAGTAAAAATTATATACTACTCAAAAGAACACACATGAAGAAATATTTAACTTCATTTGTCATCAGGGAAGTATAGATAAAAACTTGAATTTAACACCACTACATACTGAAGATATAGGCTAGGAATGCTCACACACTGCTGCTAGGACCATACTCCAGAAACGATTTAGTAGTTTACACCAAATAGAATGTGGATGCATTCACCAAGCAGGAGGCATCTACGTGTCGCTATGTGGCGGCCTTGTCTGTGACAGACCAAAGCTGAGAATGCAGCAGGATGGCGACGCAGTGGGATACTACACAGCAATGAGGACGACTCACAGATACAGTACAGATAACTCCTACAGACATAATGCTGAGCAAAAGTCACATTTTTAAAAGTACTTTTTGATCATTAGAGGAATCACACAAAATTGATGTATGATGTTCTAAGGTCAGAATCCTTGGGTAGGCAGGCATTGGGTGATGATCAGAGAGAAAGCTACAGGGATATCTGAGATCATTGGTAACTTTTTGTTTTTTTCCTTTATGGTCTTCTGGATAAGGTCATATAATGCTGTTCACGTGTGAAAACCTGCCTTTAATATGGATAAAATATTTCAAACAAAATCTCATTAAAGGACACAATGAAATATTTTATATGGCAAACAAATATACTTGATTGTGGATTTCTGGTTTGTTTATTGAGACAGGGTCTAATTCTGTAGCCCAACCTGGCCTGGAAATCATTATGTAGCCCAGGCTGGCCTCAAACCCCGATTTTACTGCATTAGCCTCCCAAGCACTGGGATTACAGGTTTGTACCACCATACCTGGCTATAAGTAGACAACTGAAACAATAAATGCACGACAGCCAATGTGTTCTTGAAACTATAAAGGTATAAAATAATACAACTTACTACTTTAAAAATACAGTAATAAAATGTACTGGTCCAAAATGGTGGCAATACAGATTATAGATAAACCAATAGAACAAACTGGAATAAACAAAAAATTACATAAATGGCATGACCTGAGGGTTCTTCCCCTCCTGTGGTAAAGACAGTATTTCATATATGAATGCCTCTACTTATTTAATGTTTTTACTGAAGCACAAAGTTTCCTCCTTAACCAAACTACTCAATAGATAATCACTACTGATGCTTCTTTAAGTAACTTTCTAATTTTCTGCTATGCATTGGAATAGTACACATGCGTATACTTATACAAACACAAGATCTTTACACCTAGGCAATTCATGTCTACATATACATTATGTAATATACAGAGACTGTATATACTCAAACACATTAAACTTATGAAGTAGATGGAAAGATTTCAGTCACTGCTTGGGTCATTTCACATCTCTCAGCCTGAGTGTCTACTGTTTAATATGTCAGCTTTGAAACTGGGTATGAATTGATGACTTGTAACTAAGTCAATCAGAAAAGGAAAGAGACTTTAGACAAGAGAATAGCCAAAATGAGAGTTAACCTCACAGATTAGGACAGTTAGTATACATGATGTTAAGGTGGAAAGAGTTAATCAGATTTGCTCAGCAAGAAAAAAGGCCAGAAGAAATGTAATTAAAAGTAGCAACTACTACAACCTACTTAGTTTATCTGCATTTGAGGACAGTTTCCTCAAGAGTCCTGAAGAGCCAGCCTTAACAAGACACCACACGTAATTCCCATTTCCACCTTAATAGCACAGCTATAAGTGACAGAGGACACTGACTGTTTTATGAAGTCTGTGCTCTGAGCCAGTGTCAATCCAGCTCAGGTAACTAAAGGTTACTAAACTGAAGTATAAAACAGAAGTCTATGAAATTCAGCAAAGCAACATTACACATTATTTATGTCATTATCTATAATTGTTTTTTCTGTTTTTAGACTGTGAGTAAATAAATAAACCCACTCAAAGCCCAATCTAGCATCTTCTAAGGCACAAACAATGTCACTACTTAACGAAGTTGTAAACAGTTACCTGGCATATGGAAGAGGCGCAGGCTTGTATTGCTTACTGATCCTGTTTTTCTTGTTAGCTGACAGGAGAAAAGAACTTTGATGGAACTGTTTTTGAGTGAAACGAAGAAAATGGTAAGATATCTACTGTATCAGACTTGTCTCTAAAATAGCAAATTATACCAGGATACCAACAGAAACAGAACAAAATTCTTATACTGTGTATGTGTATTGCTGGAGAGTAACTCAGGACCCCGATCATGCCAGCTAACTATTCTATCACTGAACTACCCAGCCTTTACATTAGGTGTTAATAGTTAGAGTATAAAGATTAAAATATTGTATCCTTCATCAATACTTTCCAGTGATAATCACTCCTGACATTTTTGTTAAGTAACCCTTCAAAACTTTCTATAAATAGAAATACAAAGATATATACTAATATATATACAAGATAGTTATAACTATACATAATTTGCTCATGTCTACTACATATGTGTTATGTAGCATGTAAACACATTTGGAAGTGTATCAGTACAGATTAATAATTAAAACAAAGACTGGTAAAATTATCTAACAATAATGAGTATAGACAGAAAAGAGAAATCTAATAACTAAGTCTTGGGTATTCTGAAACTTAGCAGTTAGAAAAGGAAACAACAACAACAACAACAAAAAAAAACAGGCTGAAAGAACAGGCAGAAAGGTGAGGAAAGATCTGAGAGTCCTAAGATCAGCCTAAGGACCAACAGCTGTCCCTGGGATCTTGTCACCATAGTATCACTGGTGACTTACGGAAACATCATAGTGATGTAGAAGTCTAGAGGTGTCAATCAAAAGAAAGGAGAATGTGGGAATAAGTCTCTGAAAAAGTACAAATGAGACAGTAGCTAAGGAGAATGTGTTTTTGTTGGTGTTTTCAAGATGAATTATAATAAGCTTTTTGCATACTGATGCAAAATAATCCAGAAAAAAATATAATGATATAGGAGAGAACATACTCTACACTAACATCAAGGTAACAGCAAAAGACAACGCATGTGGCTAACAGTAGGAAATGGCTCAATGGGTAAAGGTATGGAGAGTGAACAAAGTCCTGAGAATGTGTATTACTGACACGAGGGACAAGACCTCAGCCCACATGAATGGCTAAGCCTTCTTTAGGTCAGGCTCAGTAGAACAGCACAACTTTCCCCTGACTCATGTATGGATGATACTGACTCTTATCTATGTCTGTGATTTATTTTGTGTCAATACTTTAAATGATCTAGAATTTATCTTACAGACTGGTATACAATAGGATCTGCCTATTTTTCACCGCAATAATTTTTCAATTCTTTTTATTTTAAAATAAATTCTTTTCTAACTTGAAATGTTCCATTTTTTTTTTTTTTCTTTAAAAAAAAAAGTTTACTAAGAATTTTTTTTTGCTTCACAAAGCAAATAATATTGAAATAGTGAAATCAAGTGTAAACCCAACAAAAATATATAAATTATAGTCCAGTATCCCTCATGAGTATACATACAAAAATTCTCAATGAAGTAGTTGCAAACTGAATACAAGAGATATAAAAAAATAATATTCCATGAATAACTGAATAACTGTTTTTTTTTTTTTTTTTAGAAGAACATACTCCATATACAGGCTGCATGTTTTGGGATAGCCCCACTCCAGATGTTTGAGACCTACATGAAAACCAAGCTGCACATTTACAACATATGTGCAGGGAGGCCTAGGTTCAGCCCATGGAGGTAGATCTGTGTAGACTAGGTATGCTCCACGGTTGGTGATTCAGTCTCTGAGAGCTCCAAGGGTTCAGGTTCGTTTACTCTGTTGATCTTCCTGTGAAATGTTCCATTCTACTAAGACTTTGTTTCTAAATCTTTTTGGTGGATTATGTTCCAAAGAGCAGTTTAATATTTTAAACAAAAATTAGATTTCAATTAAATAGTTTCAATAACTAATTGTAAATGTGATGCATTATACATGATGCTACTTAATCTCAACTATCTTTAGTAATGCTAAAAAAATGGCCCTACTCACGTGAATTCACTTACCTCAGAAAGACTGCTCATTTCAATTGCAGTTAACAAATTATTGCTCACATGTGATTCTATTTCTATAAGCTTCTTATTCTGTGCATGTAAAATAAAGACTTCTTTTAATTAAGGTTTAAATTTGTTATGATGATACATTTGTAGATAGCATCAGTGTAAGAAGACTCAAATAAAAATTTTTTTGATTCTATTCTCTTTTTGAGGTAAGTTCTCACACTGTAACCCACGGTGGTCTAGAACTAATAATGGAGACTGGCTTTGAGTTAGTGGCAAGCCTCCTGTCTCAGCTTCTAAACTACTGGGATTACAGACGTGAAATCACGCCTGGTGACAGTTATCAATTGAGATCACATTAAGCTCAAAAGCTACATTAATGTTCAGTCAGAACAGCCAAGCACACACAGATACAATGAACATTTGACATTAGTTATCAATTTTATGTCATTTTTCTGTTTTCACATAACCATATATCACATGGAAAATAAACATAGTTGGTCAGTAATATGAATTAAATCATCAAAGTATTACAGGCCATTTTTCTATCTTAAACAAATTCCTACTTATTTTAGACCTAAAACTACAAAGAAAGGACAACCTTCTCAATTCTATTTGGCTTGTAGCCAATGAAATGCAAGATTAAAGGAGAACAGAAATATTGTGGGGATCCCTTCAATTATTTAGAGCAAGATTTAAGATGTCTATTCTGTCACCAAGTGGTGTGTATCCTTTAGCATAGACTTACACAACATACTGACATTCAATAATTCTCTACAACAACTGAAACTTAAAAAACATTTTTAGAGATTCTATAGTAATATAGTTAAAAGATTCCATTTTAATGGTGAGTCCAAAACAATATAATTTCCATACCAAATTATTTAGTTTTAAGCGAAGAAAGGTATTCTCAAAATTGAGTTTCTCTACTTCTTTCTGTAATTGCATCTTTTCGGTAGTAATTCTTCGAGAATTCTCTTTCTCTTTACTAAGGGCCCGAGCTAATGCTCTGTTGTTGTGCTTTAGAGAGATCTTGAAAATAGAAGAATTGTCTGCAAAAATATTTTTAAAAAGTTAACACTCAACTTACACCATATATTTCTTTAATAAAATCTCACATTCTTTAGTAAAATTATTTCAGAAAAAAATCCAGTTTATAGATATCAAATGACAGGTGGAAATGAATGAAAATACAAATACAGTTTTAGAGAAAAATATATTTCCAGATTTTTGAAGCTGAAGAAAAGCTAGAGAGAAGACAAACGCTGAGAGGTACGCAGCTGGGAACAAGAGAGTGGAGCACTGCAGACAGAGCAGCCACAGGTGGACTGCGATGCCGTCGTCTGCCCCTCCCCACGACAGCTCTCACTGGAGACCCACAGGAGGTAGAGCAGCCAATCTAAAAAGTTTGCACAAGTTTCTGTGGCTCCACAACTCAACAAAATTACTTATGCTCCCAAATACCATTTCTTAAACTTCAAATGAAAGGACTAATTGTCTAGGACCTGTGGGGTCTTCACCTCTACCCAAATGATTAGACCTTTATAGTAACTGACTGCAGACTATGACTTAAATTGTTACTGAAATGGTAGCAAAGACATTTCGTTGAGGATTTAATGATTAAACTCACCTTAAAAGTATTATGTTACTTTAGTATGATTAAATCATAATTATATTTTCATAATTTGAATTTAGATTCTACTACATGCCAATAACATACTTACTCCACAGTAACTACACCAACACACACACACACACACACACACACACACGCACATGCACAGGCACACATTTGAGACAGAATCTGGCTAATGTAGTCCTCTTGTCTTGGTCTCATGAGTGCTGAAATTATAGGCAGATGCTAACATAGTTTACTAAAATAAGTTTTGTTAAGTATAACTTTTTTAGATATTCAGAGAAACATTTTGGGCATCTTTAAATATTCTTATAGGGGGCAACGGCTGGACTGTAAAAAATAAAAGTAATAAGAATAATAATTTAAAAAAGAAAGAAAGAATCCATAACAGGACATCATCTTTGGTACACAGTAGTTTCCCTTGGCATTCCTTGGCATACTCAATAGAAACAGACCACAACCAGTTAGGACTTCCAGAAGCTAAAATAACAACATTTTCCTGCTGTTTTCCAAATGTTCCTGCCAAATGAAGCAGGAAATAACCATTGTAGAAAGCTGGCTAATTCAGATTTACCTACAAATCCTGTTAGGAGCAATGAACTGATTTAAAGATACTTAGACATCTTGGCTCTGTCGTAAGTCATGGGTGTAACATCAGCAGGCAGACAGTACATTTCCCAGTGTAGCTAACTTGGGCATAAACCACTGAGATAATTTTTGGGAGCAATAAAAGTTTATCTTGGGGAGTTTCTGAACTTCATGGGTTTTTATGTTGTTGTTTGAGGTGTTATTTGTTGTCTGTTCGCCTTCCTAACACCTTACTGTCAGGATTCATAAATCTCATTTCCAAAGTGCAATGTGCTTTCTTGGTGAACTCTGGCCTATATAAAATCATGTACTACCACACCTGATCTTGGCCAAACACTTCTTCATGACTTACCACCTGACTGCCACAGACTGCTGAGCAAATATCTTACTCTATTTAGCTCTTTTCTAGAGAAGCCATATTGGTATTGTGTTTGCATGCTAATAGGTAGCTGTCTGGGGGCAGGCCAGCCACACAGGTATCACAATTGACAGATTAGTAAAACTACTCATCAGCATAGGTGGAAGCCACAGAACAGATCAAACAGGAAAAGTATCAGCTAACAAAGTAGTCATCTTAGTAGTTTTCTATATTTGCTAAAATAAGGAAGGTACTTACTTAATATTTTTGTTTTGATCTTTGAAGCAAGAGAAACATTCAACTTTGTCTTTGCAATTCTGTCCTTCACCCGTCTCTTAATTCCAGAAGCAACAGAGTCAACTTCTATCCCTGCATACTCCATCACTAAAGTGAAAGGAAAAGAAAGGGTGGGGTGGGGATGGGAGACTATAGTACTGATTAATAAGAGTGAAAACTGCAACGATCCATTCTAAAGTGCAACCACCATGACTTAAAATACTCTGTCAAAGTACTTGCAAAGCCCTTTGCATAGAAATCTCAAAATATGAATTTATATAATCAGGAGAATTAGTGAATTCCAAAAAGGTTGTTTTTCCATTCAAACCTGTATTATATCTACATGCCCAGAAGACACAATGGGCTACCAGCAGATGACAGGATAGGGTTCCTGCTGTCATGGCAGAAAAAATCAAGTGTGAAACAGACACGGTTCTGTTACTCTGCAAAAGTATAACCTTAGACAGGCAAGTGGACCTTCATGGAAGCACAAAAGAAATGACTCATCCAAGGAGTGAAAGAGGGCCGGGCAGTGTTGGCGCACGCCTTTAATCCCAGCACTTGGGAGGCAGAGACAGGCGGATTTCTGAGTTCGAGGCCAGCCTGGTCTACAGAGTGAGTTCCAGAACAGCCAGGACTACACTGAGAAACCCTGTCTCGAAAAACCAAAAAAAAAAAAAAAAAGGAGTGAAAGAGGGCTGGAACAATAGGAAATTATAAGCTTACTCACATCTAGATTTATGGTCTACACTGGTTAACAATGTAATAGAAACAGGGAGATAAAAAATTAGACAGTATGACAAGAACAATGACTAACACACAAGATATTAAAGAAGTGGTTAATGCTATCTAGGCAGAGAAAACAGATCAGAAAAAGCTTCACTGAGGTTCGGGTGATGATGCTGGGCTATGTGCTTGAATGGGGTCAACCAAACCTATATTCCCTCCACAAGACACCCCACTACTTGCTTTGAGTCCACAAAACAATCTCAGTATTCTTTTCATGTCCATCAAAACAATCCCTAGATTCCAACCATCTTTATCTTCCTCACCCTAACTGCCCTCCAATTCTTCACATCCTGGAAATGGCCCTACAGTAGACTACAAAGTGACCTAGTCCAGTACCTGCAATTCTCAATCTATACATAGTCTTCAGATTTAGTGTAAGGATCCAATGATGAGATTCTCATATATATAAGCATCCCTAATGCCATCACAAGCATCTTTACGGAGAAGAGCAGAGATTCGGTAATGCTGACAGACACAGTTTCTGTTAGTGCCTGGTACATAGCAGCTCTTGGATAAACATTTCTGATAGAAATAAATATGGACACATGAAAGAACTTTTCAGTAGAAAAAAAAAATCTGCCCAATGTTGAAATGGTCA
The DNA here is from genome assembly GCA_021653895.1 of Mastomys natalensis. Lineage (NCBI taxonomy): Eukaryota > Metazoa > Chordata > Mammalia > Rodentia > Muridae > Mastomys > Mastomys natalensis. The sequence goes on from JAJTUV010001442.1 coordinate 131,479, forward strand.
TGTTTGAAAGCATTGAGCAGATGTGGAAAGCTGTCAAATGACTGAGAAGATGGATTGAGGGTGAATTTCTGCAACAGGGAGGAAGTTCTCTAGGAACGTTTCAACGTTAAAGTTCTATTGTTCTGAAGTTTTGTCCAAGAAAATATAAAACCGCAAGGAAGCAAGGAGGCTAACTGCAGACCTTCAACTTTCCCTCCAGTCCAATCCCCCAGTCTCATCCACAGCTCTGTAGCAGACCTTCTGCTGTGACCTATTCTCATCCTTGGACCCCATTTTCCAGGGGGGAAATACACAGATCCTGATGAAACATTCTGCTTCCCTCCTTCCTATGGACCCCTTATGCCATCCCCAGCATATAGCACATTTCTATCCCTGAGTGTCATCCCCCAATACCCTGATCCGAGCCAAGCTCTTGGTTCTGTGATCTCAACAAGCTAGGCAGAGGCCCTAACCCTGGAAATAGTAGCCCTACTACACGCAAGCAGCCTTTTCAGACTCGGTCACAAGGACCTAGATCCCTTTCCCTTCCGGGACTGACCTGAAGCTAGAGGCGACCCCTCGCCCAGCTGGGAGCTCAAAGGCATAACAGAGGTAACCGCCCCGATCCGAAGCCGGCTCCGCGTTCAGGCTCCGCGTCCCGGCCCTGAGAGCCGCCGCCGGCGGCGAGGACTGAAGCGCCAGGAGAAGCTGCCGAGAAGGGTTTGGGCTCCGCAGGCCTCGCTGGCCGCGCCCGCGCTGACTGGAGACCCCTTCAGCTGTGGGTGCCCACACTTGCCTGGGGAGCTCGACAATCCGCCGCAGGATTCAGGTTTAAACTCCGCGACAGTTAGCGGTTGACGCTCCAGCCAATCAAAATCCGAGAAGGCGGCGCAAAGGCGCACTGCTAACCGGAAGTAGAAGCCGGAAGGGGCGGGACGCGCTGGGAGCGTCGGGTGGGCGTGCTCGGTGAGCCCGGGTCACCCCAGCCTGCGTGAAAGGGGCTCCTGGCGCTTCTGAACCTCTGGTAGCCATTTCCACGAACTCTGATGTAAAAGGTGATTCGCCACGAATAAGTCCGACACCCTAAAGGCTGACAGGCACTTCAAGTCTTTCGCAGGGCTTTGTGTTGTTCACTGTGAGATTACTTGCCTGCATCCAGTTTCTACATCCTTGCCTTCCAATTGTGATCCTTGCTTCTTTACACTTCTCTTAAAAGCCTTTCTCAGTTTGGCACTTGGAAGAGCAGCAGCAATACTCCATTTTAGCAGAATACACAGAGTGGTATTTTTAACTATCACAACTATATTTTAAAATGTGTTAGTCTCCTTATTTTTCAAGTCGGTTTGGTTCCTTTCACAAATGGTTAATAAAATATATGTAGAATTTTTAGAAACGATAAAAAAAAAAAAAAAAAACTGTTCTATTCCATCATATTAAAAGTACAAATAGGGAGTTAAAGAGATTGCCCAGAGGTTAGGAGCATTTTTTTGCTCTTGCAAAGGACCAAGGTTTCGGTCTCAGCAGTCACATAGTGGCCCACAACCATCTGTAACTACAGTTCCCGGGGATCTGATGCTCTCTTCTGGCCTCTGCAGGCACCAGATATGCCTATGGTGTACATACATACATACACGTGGGCAAAATATACATATAAAATAATCTTTAAAAAGAATGCTTGTCTTAATTGAATATAATGTAATGAGGTCAATTTCATGTTTTGACATGGTTTTTGATTGACATTTGAGAATTATGACTTTGCATCATAAAGAATCTAAAGAGATGGAAAGGTACTTGCTTTATACTTTCTTTTGGGGGGGTAATGGGAGGTAAGTATATATCTATAAAAATAAATTTACAGGATAAACGCTAAAAGTTCTAAAACCATGAAAACACTTGACCAAATTTTGGGGTAACAGTGGACAAAGAAAGCCTAAATATAAAGAAGGAAACTTTGAACCTTTACATAAATCATTCCTTAAATTTTTAAAAAATTGGTATCTATTCATTGCACGTAGTGGCAAGCTCCATAATGACGTATTCGGGTATATCATGCGTTTTGGCTGGATTCAAATCACAACCCATTAGCTTTAGTTTCCCCTTCTTTCCATCTCCCTTTTTTGCATTCTCCCTTCCCCTAGTCTTCCATATGATTTCATGTCATGTATGTGTGTGTAAATGATTTATGTAGCCATAAAGAATTCTAGAACCTACACATGAGAAAAAAGGGTGATTTGCCTTTCTTTTTTTTTTTTTTTTTTTTCTTTTTTGGTTTTTCCAGTCAGGGTTTCTCTGTGTAGCCTGGCTGTCCTGGAACTCACTCTGTAGACCAGGCTGGCCTCAAACTCAGAAATCCGCCTGCCTCTGCCTCCCAAGTGCTGGGATTAAAGGCGTGCGCCACCACAGCCCGCATGATTTGCCTTTCTATGTCTGACTCCTTTTTAATCTGCTTATCTCTAGTTGGGTTCATTTTAGGAAAACAGGGGAGAAACAGTTCAAGATATGGGCATAGGCAAGAACTTTTTAAAAGGATTCCAATGGCTCAGGAAGAACACTAAGAATGGACTCAGGATTGCATGACGTTGAAAGGCTGCTGCACAGCAGAGGAGGCAACTGAGTGAAGAGACAGCCATCAGCATGGACCATGGGAATTCTCTGCTGGCTGTATGTCTGACACAGGTTAATATCTAGGAGATATGAAAAAAATTTAAAAAACAGAATATCAATAAAAGCCAAAGGGACTAGCCAATAACTAGCAAAATGCATGGATAGTTCTCAAAAAGATGATGTCAGTGAGGTGGTTCAGTGGTTAAAGTTGCTCGCTTCCAGACTTGATCCCTGAGTCCAATTCCTGGGACTCAGATGGTGGAAGGAGAGAATCAACTAAATAAACAAGTATGTGCATATACCCTCTATTAAGATTTAGGTAATATATTAAGGCCTTGGTAACTGTTACTTGGCTAGCCTGCCATTTTGTGCTGTTGCTAATAATAGAAGGAAACTTTCTCATATGTTCTTCTGCTGTAACTAGGAAACTTTCTCATGCTCAAGTCAATTGCATATTCTGCTATATTCTGTGCTCTTGGAAACTAATCACAATAGAAGCCAATTAGGACTATTTTGTATAGTGAGCCACAATTTGCTTGGATCCAAACCAACCACCCAGCAGCACTTCCTGCACCTGTGTATAAGCTTTTATGGTATTTGCTTTTATAAGCTGCTCCTGGGCTAGATCTCAACATAAGAGAGACACCTGAACCAATATATGAAACTATTTGGAATAAGATTTCCATTTTGAGTAGAAGTCTAGGAAAGTGTAAGTTCTCAAGACCTCCCTGGGAACTGACATCCTAGTTGACATGAATGGTAAACAAGTATCATCTTGGTAAACAAGTTAAGACACGAGTGTTAGACAAGGCAAGTCCCCTGCCACAGCTGAATACCCCAACCATTGGGAGCAGGATAAGTGTACAACAAAGACATGTAACTAAGAAAGTTCCCTATTCCTAAATCCTGATTGATAGAATAACTTGTCACAGATGTTTATAGATCCAGGCTTAAAAAGACCTATAGGACCTTGACTCAATCCCACTGTCATCTGATTCTTACCCATGGCCCTAATTGATAAGTCTTGGAGTGTGGTGTTCAATAAACTATCCCTGTTTGACTAAGATTGGTGTTTGAATGGTTTGTTCAGCGATTCCCAGACCCGAACACACTCTAAGTCTTTGACATGTCCTCTAGCCTGCCCCGAGTTCCCTCTTCCCTTTTTAAAACAATAAAGCATAAATAGCCATCACTGTGAAAACAGGTCAACATCATTAGACATTAGGGAAAAATAAACTACAACTGTATTAAGATTACATCTTCCCCCATCACAATGGCTATCATTAAAAAAAAAAAATCTGATGAGAATAAAAACTCCTTATACATTGCTCATAGTAATGCAAATTGATTTAAACTGAAAAACAGAAGTTCATATGACCCAGAAGTTATACCACTTCTGGTTATACACCCTAAGAACTCTAATGTTTAGTAGTTAACTAACCAGTATCTAGTTTACCTAACCTAATTTATTAAATACACAGCACATGTTATAGGTTTCTTTTTTCATACTTGATGTAATTGCAAATTGACTAAGCTTACAGAGCTATTGAGAGCCACATCTGGATTCCAAAACCAAATATGCATGACCTCAATGTAGGTCTCACACTCAACATAGAGCCTGCATTGTTTCTCAAAACCAGAAATGACTCCTCTTCCTGTGCAAGTCCATCTCCTTTCAGCTGTTATGTCCACATACTTGTCTGAAGGCTCATACTTGACTAAGTGGCATGCTTTCATTTCAATGAAAACACTTTACCCTTTTTTAAATATTAAAAGTGTGGGGTATCATGACTAACACAGTTTTTATTGCCCCACTTTTTAGTTGAGGCCAGCCTAGACTCACTATGTGGCTACAGGAGGGTCTCAATTTTGTAGCAATTCTTCTGCTCCAGTCTCCCATATGCTGGGATCACAGGCATGAGCTACCACCCATAAGAACTCCTGTAAATATGTGGACTGGTTCACAAATTTCATGTCATCCTTGGATGGGACCATGCTAATCTCTTTATCCTTCCAATTTTAGTGCATGTGCTGCTGAGGTGAGCACCATTACATGTTTCTTAAAAGAAAGTGGCCCTTGCTCTACCATTTACTGGTCACTTAATTTTGACCAAGGCGTTTTATCTCTGTTTTGTTTCCTCCTTTATTAAATGGAGGCTGATTACAATATCTAAAACATTTTTAAGATGGTTCTGATCAACAGATTCCTTTGTTCAGATATTACTTTCTTCTGTGATGGTTAACATTATATTTAAATTTAAACTTACTGTGCTTGCAAAATCAAAAAGCAAAAATGCCTCAAATATGTAAGCCCCTAGCTTGAACTGTGGAGCCCAGTGGCTACACTACCAGGACCCATGAAGGAACTTCTTGGAGGGCAATCACTGCAATTCCAAGAGGATATTATTGGTCCAATGCATTGGGGGCTACTTGTTCACACAGGAGAAGAAGTGGCTGTGAATGTACTCAGGCAGAAGCCTATATACAGTTTGAACAGGGCAGGTGTTTTTGGCGATAAACTGGTCGGTTGGTGTTGTTGGGCTGTGGGAGACCCTCTAATGGGGAGCTATCTGTTGTCAGAGGGCTCCATATGTCTGATAACCCATGGTTTTTCTTGGAACCATGTGTCTTCACCCTTTTTGGAAAGAGAAGGATTTTGTGGTTTTTCTTGGGACCATGTGGCCTCACCCTTTGGGAAGAGAGGAGGTTAGGGGGTAATTTTCCATGTGCTTTACATTCCCCCCTTTTTTCTTGTACATAGCTCCAATCTTGGAGCTAGAAGTTCTTTAACTGAAATCTTCTGCCTGGCTGTCAGTATGCCCTTCTCTCAGCCTTGAGCAGGTCTGAGAGACCTTGTTTCCCACAGCAGACCAAAATAATAGGACTCAGGTGTTAACCACCTTGGCAGACTCACGACCTGCTACAGGAGCTGAGATGAATAGACCACCTGCTGAGCTTGCCTTGAGACACCTCTGGCCTGTGATTAAAGATGGATTCCTCTCACCCACACTGGGCTGAAGCAAGAAGGGGTTAGATGGTGGAGGTGGGGCTTCCCCTTTAAATTGAAAGATGAACATTAAAGCATTAAGCCTTGATCAGAGACCTTTGTCCTGGCTTCATTTCTTCCAGCCCTCCTGTCCCTTCTTCCATTCCCAGTCTCTCTTTCAGGTGATCCTGGTTGACTGTGGCCTCTGGCGCAACAGAATGGCGCCCAACGTAGGGCCTGAACGCAAGAGACCAGCTGAGGAATGCTGTCTTGGGTAGAGCTCTACGGAAAACGGAATAAGAAGAAGAGTATCCTGGACACTTGGTAAACAACAAACAACATTGATGCTAGCTGTTGGGAGCCGAAGAAGAGTATCCTGGACACTTGGCAAACAACAAACAACATTGATGCTAGCTGTTGGGAACTGACTCCTAGCAGAAATCGGCTATCATCTTTGCAGCTATCTGGAGCCATATACCCTGACAAGAGACTTATTTTCAACAGCCCACAACAGCTGAGCACATTCTGATAAACATCTTGTTTTTCTCCCATATCTTGTTTTGCTGTTTAGTGCCCCCAGCTGCAAGGCGCACATGGTCTCCACGCTGCTAGGCACATGACATAGTGCCTTCAGCTGTGCTTGTCCACGAGGGCAAGGCACGTGGTACAGGGTATAAACACTCAGGATTTCCTTTCAATAAATGAGAGAGAGACTTGATCAGACTCTGTCTTGTCTCCATTCTTCGCGTCTCTTGCCCCTCCATCCCCACTCTCTCTCTTGTTAGACCCTGACCTGTGGACCAGAGTAGCAGAACAGGCTGGAACAGCTAGCTATGGCTGTGTTTGCAGGAAGTGTGTTTAAGGGGATATGGTCTAGGTAGAATAGGTGTTGACCCAGTGCCGATTTTTGCCTAGGAGGTGACAGCGAATTATAGGTCAGGAGAATTCTAAACAGGCATTCGCCCACAGTCTACAAGAGCTGCTTCAGGCAAGAGGAGCAAGGTTAGAAGGAAACTGGAAAACTAAGAAAACAGGGCACTGAGGTGTACTATAAATAGCCGCCTGATACATCTCCTAAAGAAAGATAGAGTTATATCTTGAATATGAGAGAAGGGGTTTCAGAAAAGCAGTTGTCCTCTCTCTGGGCTGTATCAGCAAAAAAGAATGAAAAGGCTATTTCAGAGCTCTCCTAGGAACAGGAGGAAATTCAAGAGACGTCTTGAGTTTCTCTTTGGCTCCTAGAGGTCTTTCTCTGTTGTCTGTCCTTGGCACGCCAATGTCCACGTGTGTCAATTGTTTGTTTTTTGTTTCGTTGTCTAAATGTTTGTTCTATGTTTCATGTTCTAAAGACAAAAAACGGTTAAAACTGCTTGATCCAACCCTTGGTCTAGTTTAACTTTGTTCTAAAGACAGTCTTAATGTACACAGATGAGTTTCCTGTAGCTAAAAGTCGAGCTGAGCTAGAGAAGCTTTTCCAGAAATTGATAGTCGACATAAACTGCTCTTAAAGAGGCCAGCAGCTTTTTTGATTCTATTAAGAAACTAAGAGTTGTTTGTCCCAGAAAAATCTCTGTGACAAGGTGCTTTTCTCTTGAAATTACAGCTAGAAAAAGCAAGAAATTTTGTTTGGTTTAAATATATAAGATGTGTAGCCATTTCATTTTTGTTTCTAATTGGTTTTAAAAGTATAAATATGTTCTACATGTCTTGGTTATAGATTACTGGCTTATAAGTTATTGGGTGTGATTAGAAATTTACAACTTTGGTAACAGAAAGTTGGCTTAAAACTGGTAACTCAGGGTTAGAGTCATTCATAAACCAGATGTATAAAAGATAAGATTTAAAACAATGTCTCTTTAATGAGATGTTAAAAGCTACACTATCATGCATTCAAATATAAGAACTGACAACAAAACTTTGTAACATAAAGGTAATCTACTTGGTGTTGATTTTAGAGAAAATAGATTGTTTACAGAGGGAGAGATGAGAGAGGGGGAACATGGAAGCAGATGTGTGTGTGTCTCTAGCAGTCAAAGGTAGTTGGTATATCTAGGTTGGGTATTGGGTTACACCTCTGATTGTATGGGCATCTTGTTATTGAGCATTACCAAACATATAAAGCCTTTGGATATCTAAGAAAAATAATACAACTTTTACTCTTAGGTGAAATAGACTGATAGGAAATGAGACCCTAAAGCTTAAATATTAATCAAAGGCTTTATATATTTGGTAATGCTCAATAACAATATGCCCACATAATAATAGATATTTCCCAAATAACTAACCTAGATAAGTTGTTACCCAGGACTGCTCTCCATATCTGCATGGCTCTTCATCCTCCTACATCTCTCTTTCTCCCTTGACTTGCTCCTCTTCTTCCTTTTCCTCTTCCTCTCCTTACTCCTCCCAACTTAGCTCCTCCTACAACACTACCTCAGAAAGGGAAGTCAGTGACTCTTGGAGGTGGGTGATTGATTCTTCAAGCTTTTCTATGTCTAAATCTATGATAGCCCTGAGTACTTGATAATTTTTTTCTTGTAACACCAGGGAGGTGGCTCCTGTTGCCTCTCCTGCAGCACTTAAACCTAATAGGAGGGAGACTGTTGGAGCGGCAATAGGCTCCTGCTTGGCACGATAGCTACCACCCCACCTGTCTAACATTTCTTCATCAGAATGATAAAGTAGCTTGGGCACCAGTTGTACCAGGATGCAAAAAACTTCAGATAAATTTATAACTGTGAGGTGGACACGGGGTCAGTCCAGTGGAGCAGTCCCACCACCTGTTCTCAGGCGGGACTATGTAAGAAGCAGTTATGGGAGAGGAATAGGTCTCCTTACAGAGAAACTAATGTATAGAAGGGACTTGACCAAGGCAGAGTCCTGTATCTTTTACTTCTTGTAGGGTTAGTATACTCCTGATTTTTGGGCCCCAAAGACAGAACAAGGATTTATTGGATATACTAACAGTGGGGGAGGTAAAAGCAAACCCTCCTAATAGGGGGGAAGCTACATCATAGCAGAGCCAGCAGGATCGAGTCTTTTCAGGTCTAGACTCATTGAGCACTAAAAAGGTTTTGTTAATGAGTCCTCTCAGTGGTGCTAGTTCAGAGGGGTTGAAAGGAGGTTCCCCTTGGCTGCTGGGGGTTCTAACCATAGCTGGCGTTCTCTGGGTAGGTGCCAGGAGTTTGGGTTTGGGTAGCTGATGGGGGATTCCCGTGGCCTCTTTTTTTGGGGGGCGGGCTGATGGGGGTAGTGGGAGTCTCTACCTTAAGCTTGACTGTAAAAAGGAATCCCTTATCATGTCCAGACATTTATATCTGGAATCCCTATGTTTTTCCTTTTAACCAGTCTTCTCTGACTTTTTTTCCTTTCTGAGTAAACCGAACCTGTACAGGGTTATAGACTCCTGAACTCTCACACGGGGATGCTTGTACCTATTTATAACCAGCACAATTGGGGAAAATAGAAGAGTTTCTAGTGACAGTAATTAAGTCCCAGGAAGAGATTGTTTCCAATGGGCCTGTCCAGTGGTCTCACATCCCCAAGCCTTGCAATAGAATTGGTCCGCTCCCCCACATCTAAACTTTTCTGACCTACTGGGGTGGGGGGATCCCTGGGGTAGACATAGAAATCACTAGTCAGTAGGACACAGAGGGAAAACTTGCTACCACACCCCACCATGGCATCGTGAGCTTGTTGTGAGTTGTCATGTGAGGGGAGGTTGGACACATGGCAAGTGAGGATATCCCAAGAGTCCAGTCCAGCATCCAGCTGGCAAAGGTCAAACACCAGATCTGGCCACCAAGTATAAGGGGGGTGACTTTGAGACACCGTGGCTACTTCATTGCCAGTCAGGGTCAACGATACAAGTCAAGTTAGTTTTAATGGGTTGATGTGGGCTGGGCCTGGTGACCAATCTTGACTGGTGTAGTAGGATTAAGGGCTCCTACCAAGGTTAGGAGGATCTTCATTCTTGCTGGTCTGTTTATGATCTTGAGCTTTAAGGGATGGTCTGTCTTCTTTATGCTCCAAGATGGGTAATTCGCAGGGGGTGACAGGTCACTGGTTTCACATGGGAAGCATGTATCCAGGCAGCTATGCCATCTACCTTGATGGCTGTGGGAATCGCCAGCAGCACCAGGTAGGGGCCCTTCTAGTGAGGTTCCAGGGACTGGGTCTTATGTCTGTGGACATAGATGACTTCACCCACCTGGAACCGGTGTGGTACTTCAGTTATTCCTAGGGCATGAAGGGCAGATAACTGGGACCGTATTTCCCTTGGGACTGTCTCGAGGGCTACCAGTCTCTTTATAAACTCATGGTCACCTCGATCTGAAATTTCAAGGTCAGGACCCGAGGCCACAAGATGAGTGGGTCCTCCATAGAGGATTTCAAAAGGGGTCAAATCCATCTAGTAGGGGGCCTTCCCCACCCACAGGTGAGTTCCCTTTCCTGTGGTCTGAGGAATGTTAATCAGCTTTTCCCTTCCTCCTCTGAATGTTAATCCAGCAGGAGTCCTGTAGAGAGTCGCTATGCGCTGCACCTGAGGATGGTGCTGGCTGAGAGTGCTCCTTGTGGTAAACAAGTCCTCATTTGGATATACAGCTGTGCAGGGGCAGGGACTGGTCATATGTGGACATATGGAGAGATGATACGTGGCATATGCTCATTGGCCTTTGCTTAGATATAAGCCTGGTCCCCGGGGTAGGTGGGGCCGCCACCACCAGAAAGCTACAATCCTGAGTAAACTGCCTTGAGAAGGAACTTTGTTGTCTTGCGTCTAATTTCCTGCTGGCCAGGAAGGGCGCCGGACAGTGTCCTCTAACTAAGGAATGTGCTCCTCCTAGGATGTGTCCTGGGCAGTTAATTTTTAAGTTTAACCGAATTCCTACAACTGCTCTTTCTGCTTTCATAGTCAAACTTGATTACTCTGCTCAAAAGATGACTAAGATAATTGTAAGACATATGTTATGTTACGTAATGTTATGTTATGTCATGGGTCTTGGGTTGTTCAGAGAGTTACCAGTTTGACCATGAATAAATTTTAACAGAGAAGAGGCTGTTATTCATGTACTGGTGCCAGACCTTCACAAGGGACTTAAGATTCCCTAATGTATGGCCTGCCACCTCAGTCAGGGGTTTATAAAGGCAAACCACACAAAGTTACCTTCTGTCTAGTGCAAAGGTTCTCAACCTATGGGTCATGACCCCTTTGAAGGTCAAACAATCCTTTCACAGGAGTCTCAGATATCCTGTATATCAGATATTTACATTATTATTAATAATGGTAGCAAAATTACAGTTACTGAAGTAGCAATTAAAATAATTTTATGGTGGTGAGGGGTCACCAGAACATGAGAACTGTATTAAAGAGTCAAAAGCATTAGGAAGGTTGAGAATCATGGCTCTAGTGCAAGCAGGTCATCTCCTGCAAAGCAAGCTTTTGTTTACAGAAGCAGAAACAGTGATTTTGTTAAAGTCGCACAAGACCAGAAAATTACAAAATTAGCCCTTAAGAGTCCTTAACATATGGATGCCCAATTTTGCTTGATAGTTCTGTTAAGCACAAAAATTTTAAACTTTTAAACATTAAGTCAGCCGTCAACATAACATCACAATTAAATAAGACCCAGTTTACACATAGGCAAAATACATGTAATCTTGTGGGGTTTTCTTATAATAAGCCCTGGGCTGATATGCCTAGGTGCTGCATCTTGGAAGCATTCCTGGCCCAAAATTAGACACCAGTATCTAAAATAAAAAGCTTCTTCTTAGTAAAATTTATGTTTCTTGGAATTTGAGTGATTCCAGCCCCAAAACCCACTTTTTGTGTGTTTATTTTTGATTATCAAATTTTGGGTTTAGAATCAAAAAATATTTTGGGGCCCATTTGGGGGGGCCAGAAAGGGGGGAGGGAAAAGGCCCTTTGAATTTAAAACCCTTTCCTTAGAGGAGTTTTGGAAAAAATAAAGGGGGGGGCAACAAGCAGCTTTTTTTTTCGATTTTTTCCCGCAACTTGTTTGCTGTTTTTTTGGTTTTTCCCCGGGGTAAGCCTTTTTTAAAATTAAATTCCCCCTTAGGAATTTTAATGGAATAAAAATAAAAATTTTCAGGAGTCCCTGAAAAAATTTTTTTTTTGGTCCTTTCCGGAATCCAATAAAAACCTTGTTGAAAAGGGGGGTGCCGTGAGAAAAATTGGCTGAAATGAAAGGAAACTCAAGGGGGAAAATGCGTAAAAAAAGGCCCCCCAAAAAAAATTTAAAAAAGGGGGGCCCTTTTTTGTCCTGCAGGTTTTTGCTTGCCTGGGTTCCCTGATGTCACCCAGGGGGGGTTTTCCTGTTGGAAAAATTTCCCTGAAGAAAAAAAATTTGGGTTTACTTTGGTTTGGGGTTTTTTATTTGGCTGAAAAACATGTTTTTAGTTTTCCCGGAAATTTTTTTTCCAAAGATTGGGGGGGGGGGGGCCCCCCCCAAGGGGGAAAAAACGGCAGCGGTTGGGCCCCGGGGCACAAGGGGGTTTTCCCGGAAGCCCGGGCTTACGGAAACTTTTTAAAAAAAAAAAAAAAAAAAAAAAAGAAAAAAAAGTTTTTTTAAAAATTTTTTTGGGAAAAAAATCCTCCTTTTTTCTGAAAAAGACTGGTTGGGGGAATTGAAAATGTTTTGGGGTTTGGGGGTGGGGGTTTTTTATATTTTTCCTTTTTGGCCGGGAAAACCATTTAAAAAAAGGGGTTTTGGAATTTGTGGGGTCAATTTAAGCCAGAGGGCGAGGCCCAAAAAATTTTTTTAAATTCGAAAATAATTTTTTTTTTAATTCCGAATGCCTGGTTTTTGGGCCCTTTTCCCCCGTTTTCCTTTTTTCTAATTTAATTTTTTTTTACCTAGGTGGTTCCCGGAATTTTTTGTGTCGAGCCCAAAAACCAAAAAATTTAAAAAAAAAGGAAAAGTTTTAATCAGAGAAATTCCCTTTAACAAAACCCCTTCGAAAAAAAACCAAAAAAAAATTTTCCCGGGGCTAAGCAAATGCAAAAAATTGCCAAAAGGGTAGAATGATTTCCCCCCCTTTTTATTTTAAAAACTGTAGGGTAAATCCCTTAAAAATAAATTTTGGTACAAAATAAGGAGGGGGGTTTAAAATTTTGGGGGGGGGAAGGAAAGGGGTTAGCAAAAGAGGGGGTGAAATCAGGGCCTTTTAAAATTTTTCCCCCGTTTTTTTGACGGGGCCCCAAAATATTTTGGTTCCCCCCAAAAAAATTCCCTTTTTTCTTTAGTTTTCCATGTAAAAAAAAGGCCAAAAATTTTTTTTTTTTTAAAAAACCCCCTTTTTTAAAAAAAAAAGTTATTCCATAAAACCCGAGGTACCCCCAACCCCTGGTAACCGGGAAAAATTGAAGCCCCTTCACAAGGGACTTAAGATTCCCTAATGTATGGCCTGCCACCTCAGTCAGGGGTTTATAAAGGCAAACCACACAAAGTTACCTTCTGTCTAGTGCAAAGGTTCTCAACCCTTGCAAAGGTCATGACCCCTTTTAAGGTCAAACAATCCTTTCACAGGGTCTCATTAGATATCCTGTATATCATATATTTACATTATTATAATAATGGTAGCAAAATTACAGTTACTGAAGTAGCAATTAAAATAATTTTATGGTGGTGAGGGGTCACCAGAACATGAGAACTGTATTAAAGAGTCAAAAGCATTAGGAAGGTTGAGAATCATGGCTCTAGTGCAAGCAGGTCATCTCCTGCAAAGCAAGCTTTTGTTTACAGAAGCAGAAACAGTGATTTTGTTAAAGTCGCACAAGACCAGAAAATTACAAAAATTAGCCCTTAAGAGTCCTTAACATATGGATGCCAATTTTGCTTGATAGTTCTTTAAGCACAAAAATTTTTAAACTTTTAAACATTAAGTCAGCCGTCAACATAACATCACAATTAAATAAGACCCAGTTTACACATAGGCAAAATACATGTAATCTTGTGGGGTTTTCTTATAATAAGCCCTGGGCTGATATGCCTAGGTGCTGCATCTTGGAAGCATTCCTGGCCAAAATTAGACACCAGTATCTAAAATAAAAAGCTTCTTCTTAGTAAAATTTATGATCTTGGAATCTCTGAGTGATTCCAGACCCATAACACTTTTGTGATGTTTATTTTTGATTATCAACTTTACTGGTTTAGAAATCACCTAGGAGACATACTTCTGGACCTATCTGTGATGGTGTTTCCAGAGAGGTTTAGTTGAGGTGGGAACGCCATTCTGAATGTAATTAGCACCCATACCTTAGACTGGAGTCTAGACTGAATGAAAAGGGAGGAAAGAAAAAGGCAATCAGAGTGCCAGCTTTTTCTATTGTCTGAGTTCTGCTGCAACGTGATCGTTTGACTGATACTCAAGTGACCAAGCCTTCCTCGATGTAACAGATCTTCTGAGATTGAAACATTCCCTCCTTCAGGAAGTTGTTAAGTAGGAAGGTAAACAACTCAAAATTGTGTCAGGAAGTCCCTGAGACGTGACCAGATCTCTGGTCCCTCCCTGCCGGAATAACAACAATAAAAAGCCTCTTTAGAAGGAAGTTGAGCTGCCATGATGAGTAAAGATAAAGTAAGCTGAAATGCAAAGAGTACTCTCAGAGGAGGAAAGCTGCAGACTCAGAGACCAGACCAGTTGCCTGGAAGAGATTTAAGACAAGAATCACTTAGAAAGGACACTCTTCAGTCTGTTGAGCTGCCTGCAGGCTTTGTGCAGTGTGCCCTGGGTTCCCAGTGTCATGAGCTGTCACCCATGCTGGGTGATGCAGCTGTATTGAGTCATATCTGCTCCTGTAAGTAATCCCAATAAAACTCATTGGTTCATCAAGTAGGACTTTGGTGGTCTTTCCTATTTGGCATGAATAGACATGTGTCCTATGTCTTACCCAGGAAATGTTTTGTCACATAAGACTGTGTTGGAGAGCTGGGCGGTGGTGGCCCACGCCTTTAGTCCCAGCACTTGGGAGGCAGAGGCAGGCAGATTTCTGAGTTCGAGGCCAGCCTGGTCTACAGAGTGAGTTCCAGGACAGCCCGGGCTATACAGAGAAAACCTTGTCTCAAAAAAACCAAAAAAAAAAAAAAAAAAAAGAAAAAGAAAAAGCTTTTGAGAATGTACATTCCTGTCAGACCTCCTCTATAAACTGAAAATTATGACAGGTTGGGCTGAATTGAACCTGTTCTCAGTGAGGTTTGGAGCAGTAGATGGGCGTGGTTAGTTATAGTTTAGTCTCTTTAGCTGTCCGTTCCTTGTTGTGAATGCCTCATTTGTAAAAATAAATGGGTTACCGGTAGCTTTGTGGGATGACAATATTGAAGCCCATGATGTTTTTATCTGAGGCACAATTATTGTTAATTAAATTAACGAAGCTCACAGTTTAATTTTGACAGTCTCCTGAAATAGACACTGGTTTTGGTCCTTCTCCCTGTTTTCCTTTATTCCTTCTCTAATTAATTGTCTGGTTTTCTACACCTAAGGCTGGATTCCAGGCAATTAAATTTTGATTGTCTTGAGACACATATCCACACACCCAAAGAAGCTGGAGAAGATAAAAGAAGAGAAAGTTTCCTACGTCTAGAGAAATTCTCTTTAACAAACCAGCATTACTGAAATAAAAAGCCAGCTAAGAAAGATGGTCTCCTCGCAGGATCTAAGCAAAGGAGCCTGCAAATCAATAAGCCAATAGAACGAAGTAGCAGCAGTGTACTTGTCGCATTCAGCCACCTGCTCTAATTCGTACAAGTCTGTGAGGATGAACTGCACCATTAAAAACTACCTTTGGCTGACAAAAGCTAGAGAAGACTGTGTGGTGTAAACCATTTGTGGAGAGGACAGAGAGGGTGCCTTAGCAAAGAGGCGAGACTCGCAAAGTCAGGCTACCTGCATTCGTAAGTTTTCCCCATTGCTTTTTATTCGATCTGGGACTCCAACTCATGAATGGTGCCACCCACATTTAGGGAGTTCTTCCTGCTTCATGTAACTCAGTTGTCACAGCATAGTAAAAAAATGCCTTTTAGACATGTCAAAATAGCTTAGAATCCCCACTATACATAAGGCTGTACCTGATAACCTGAACTCAGTGATATCACTCACTCAAGATAACCGGACGCAGCACTACCCAGAACCCCATGGTACCCACCGGACAGTATATAAGCAGAGACCAAGGCTGTGCACACCAGGAAAGACGCCACCTTGATCTGCCCTGCTGTTGGAGAGTATCTTTCAGGATCCTGACCCTTGAATCGGAGACTTCTATTAGAGACTTGACATGACCTTCACCTGAGATACAATACACAGGAGAGCAGCCTTGGGGAGATAGGCTTAGGACCTTGGTTAGGAATTTAGAGTGAAACTTATGTGATGTTCCTCAGCATAATAAAACATACCTTCTGTTGTACTGACTACATTTGTCTGCCTTCTTGCTCGAGACACCTGTCTATGAACTCTCTCACAGGTACCGTCACAGATTGGCTCACAGGTGATTCTACATCATTTCAAATTGACAATACTAACCATCCCATGTTTAATCCTTGTCAATGTGATACCCAAATGCACTGATTTTAAGTCATAGCTTTCCATATAGACTCCCCATAGTCTCAGGGCCACTTGTGAATAGGAATGGTCCATATTAAGTGCCACTATTGGATTGTGGCCTTTTTGGTGGGCACTGAGGTCTAATATATGTTCAAAGTAGGACTAATGTGGCTCACAGTCTCCTTCTGTTGCCTGTGGATCAAGATGTAGAACTCTCGGCATGCACATACAGAGCTGAAAATTGTCCTGTCAACATCTGTAAAGAATTTTGTTGGAATGTTGATGTTGGGGTTGCATTGAATGTGTAGATTGCTTTTGGTAAGATGGCTATTTTCACTATGTTAATCCTACTGATTGATGAGCATGGGAGCATCTTTCTATGTTTGATATCTTCTTCAGTGACTGGAAATTTTAATCACACAAGTCTTTCACTTGCTTGGTTATACTTACCCCAAGATACATTTTTTGAGACCTTCATGAAAGGTGTTGTTTCTCTGACTTTCTTCTCAGTCTATTTGCCATTTGTATATAGGAAGGTGATTGACTTCTGTGAATTAATATTGTATCCAGCTACTTTGCTGAAAGTGTTCATCAGCTGTAGCAGTTCCCTGGGGGGATTTATTTATTTATTTTCTGTATATGAGTACACCATTGCTTTCTTCATACACACCAGAAGAGGGCATCAGACCCCATTGCTGATGGTTGTGAGCCACCATGTGGTTGCTGGGAATTGAACTCAGGACCCCTGGAAGAGCAGCCAGTGCTCTTAATCACTGATTCATCTTTCCAGACTGGAATTTTTTTTTTTAATTTTTTAACTGGTACTTTGCAAATTTCACATTATGCACCCTAATCCTACACTGTACCTTTGTATCTGCCCTTGCCATGTCTCCTCCCAACATAAAATTAAAATAAAAATAAACAAAACTAAACAATCTCTTCATGGAAGCTGTAGTGTGTCATGGTGTGCCCCACAGTATATCCCTCTGTCCACACATCTTATTGCAAATGTTCATTGCAAGGAGTCATTGATCTGGTTCGAGGCTTCTGGCTTCTGCTACACTATCAATACTGGATCCTTACTAGGACTTCCTTCAGTTATCCTGTTGTTGCCTTGTGTCATGGAGATCTTATAGGTTTGGATCTGTGGGAACAGCCCCTTCATGCACTGCAGCAGTTCATAGATGGGTTAGATGTTGGGGTGGTGTAACTCAAAGCCGTGGATCTGGGTCTGGGTGGTAACTGAGTTTGCCAGCCAGCCAACTCTCCGGCATCTAAATCACCAAGGCAAGCTCTCCAGCACTTCCCCAGCTAGCTCAACCAATGCCACATCTGGGCAGGGCCAACTCTCCTTCTCTTATGCCCTTGGGGCCAGCTTACCCACACCCATGACACCAGGGTCAGCTCCACTGTGCTGCTCAGATGATGTGCGGGACTCACTCTCTTGAGTGCTGAGGCTGGTGAGGAGCAGGGATAGCTCTCCTGATCTCATGACTCCAGGGCCAGCTTTCCCCCTGCCACAGGTGGTGAGTGGTTGGGGAAAGTATCTCCCCCTTGCCCATGTCCCAGTGGAATTTTTGGAGATTATATATATATATATATATATATGTGTGTGTGTGTGTGTGTGTGTGTGTGTGTGTGTGTGTGTGTATAATTATATGATTTTCTTCAGTTTTCTTATTGCTCTAGCTAAGACTTCAAGTACCGTATGGAGTAGGTATGGAAAGAGTAGACAACCTTGTCTTGCTCCTGATTTTAGTGGAATTTCTTTAAGTTTCTCTCCATTTAAGTTGATGTGTGCTGTGGGCTTAATCTAAACTGCCTTTATTATGTTGTGGTATGTGCCTTGTATCCCTAATCTCTCATGACTTTTATCATGAAAGTGTGTTGGATTTTTGTCAAAGGTCTTTTCTGTGTCTAATGAGATGATCATGTGTTTTTTGTCTTTCAATTTGTTTGTATGGTGGATTATATTTATCAGCTTATGTATGTTGAACCATCCCTCCATTTCTGGGATGAAGCCTATTTGATTGTAGTGAATGATCTTTTTTCTATGTGTTCTTGGATTCCATTTACAATATTTTAGTGAGAATTTTTGCATCTATGTTCATAATGAAAATTGGTCTATAATTCTCTTTCTTTGTTGGGCCTTTATGTGGTTTGGGTATCAGGGTAACTGTGGCTTCATAAAATAAAATGTGCAATTTTCTTTCTAATGGGTAAGTCGTTCGGTTTCTACGGTGGTCAGAAAGGATTAGGGTGTTATTTCAGTTTTCTTATATCTGTTGGGATTTGCTTGTGTCTGTATATGTGATCCATTTTGGAGAACATTTAATTTAGGTGCTGAGAAGAAGGTCTTATATTGGGGTGGAATATTCTGTAAATATCTATTAAGTCCATTTGGTTTATAACTTCACTTAACTCTAGCATTTCTCTGTTTAGTTTTTGTCTGGGTGAGTAGTCTATTGGTGAGGGTGGAGTTTTGAAGTCTCCCACTAATAGTGTGTGATTTAAGCTAGACTAGTGTTTCTTTTTTGAACTTGAGTGCCCGTGTGTTTGCTGCATAGATGTTAAGAATTGCAATATTCTCTTGATGGAGCTTTCTTTCGATGGGTATGTAGTATCTTTCTCTATCTCTTCTGATTATTTTTGGTTTGAAATCTATTTTGCCAGATATTAACATGGTTATACCAGATTACTTATTAGGTCCATTTGCTTGAAATATCTTTTTTCCATACCTAAACCCTAAGGTGATATGAATCATTGATGTTAAGGTGTGTTTCTTGGATACAACAGAAGGATGCATCCTGTTTTCTCATCCATGTTAGTCTGTAATTTTTCTGGGAATTGGAGCCACTGATGTTGAGAGATATTAATATCCAGTGATTTCTGATTATTGTTATTTTGTTGTTGTTGTTGTTGGTGGTGGTTGTGGTGGCGGCAGCAGCAGCAGCAATGGTGTGTGTGTGTGTGTGTGTGCTTGTGTGCGTGTGTGTGCGCGTGCGTGTGTGTGTGTGTGTGTGTGTGTGTGTGTGTATACTTTCCCTCTTTTGATTTTTGCTGGTCTGGGATCATTTATTTCCAGTGTTTTGTAGTTAACCGCCTTAGGTTGGAGTTTTCCTTCTAGTACCTTCTATGGGGCTGGATTTATAAATAGATATTGGTTAAATTTGTCTTATTATGGATTGACTGTCTTAATTTCTCCATCTTTGGCGATTGGAAGTTTTGCTGGGTATAATTATCTGGGAAGGCATTTGTGATCTCCTAGAGCATGCAGCACACCTGTCCATCCCCTTCTGGCTTTTAGAGTTTTCATTGAAAATCCAGGTGTGATTCTAATAGGTCTCCCTGTATATGTTACTTGTTTATTCCCCCTTTCAGCTTTTAATACTCTGTCTTTGTTGTGTATGTTTAGTGTTTCAATTATTATGTGTTGAGGGAACTTTTTTTTTTCTTGGTCCGCCAGTCTATTTAGTATTCTGTAAGCTTCTTACACCTTGATAGACATCTCCTTCTTTAGGTTAAGGACATTTTCTTCTATGATTTTGTTGAAAATATTTTCTGTGCCTTTGACCTGGGTTTCTTCTCCTTCCTCTATTGCTAGTATTCCTAGATTTGGTCTTTTCATAATGTCCCAGATTCATTGGATGTTTTGTACCAGGAGTTTTTTAGAGTTAACATTTTCTTTGACTGAGCTATCCAGTTTTCTATTGTGTCAATATCAGAAATTCTGTCTTCTATATCTGGTATTCTATTGGTGAGGCATGCCTCTGTGGTTCCTGTCTAAGTTCCTAAAATTTTAATTTCCAGATTTCCCTCAGTTTGAGCTTCCTTTATTGATTCTATTTCCATTTTCATCCACTTCCTTCGACTATTTATGTTTTCATAGATCTCTTTAAGAGATTTACTAGTTTCCTCTTTTAAGGACCTGTATCATATTCCTAAAGTCTCTTTTAAGGTCTTTTTACTGTGCTTAACTATGTAAGAATACTCAGGGTCTGCTGTGGTAGGATTGCTAGATTTTGATAGTATCATATTGTCCTGGCTGTTGTTGATTCTATTCTCACACTGGCCTGTCTGTCTCTGGGATTGTGAAAACTGCAATGCTAGGTACAGATATCTGGTCTTGTCTTTGTTGGGTGGGTGTTTTGTTCCTTGTCTTCTGTTTCCTCTCTGGTTCTGGAGTGTGTGGTGGCTCTGTGTTGCCTGGAGTCCTGACAATGTGGCCACTGGAGGTTTTAGGTAAAATGTGCATCTGGGTATTAAGAGGTGACACTTAGGAATAGAGATGTGTTGGGGGAAAGCTTAAGGGTCCAAAAGAGGGAGGAAAGAAAGTTCTCCTCCAGGATAGTTTATTCCCTGGGAATTGGGTCCGAGAGTTGAGGATAGGCCAGAGCAGAGGGTTTGTTACAGAGCTGTGGATGAGACTGGGGGATTGGACTGGGAGGAGTGGAGGGACAGGTGAAGATCTGTAGTCAATCTACTCACTTCCCTGGTCAGATGGGCCTGTGGGATCCTAGGAGAGCCTGCTGGATTCAGGGCCTAGGACAGTGCAATGAGTGTGGGGAGGGAGATTAGGAGGGCAAGACGTGTGGGATCCACTGGAGATGAGGGAGTCTGCAGCAGGTGTTCTGCTGCAGGGCTGGGAATGAGACTTGGGGTTGGATCTAGAGGAGCAGAGGGAGTCAGCCTACCTGCTTCCCTTACAGACATCAGTTTCTTTTTTATAATTGAGGAAATTGAGCCATAGAAAAGCTAAAAACATTGGTAAGATTTAGTGAGTGATAGCTGGTATTCAAACTAAGCCATGTGGGTCATCTGTCTGTAGAATCTCTTACATACTGTGTGGAAGCATCACTTGCCATTAAAAAGCTGATGGTCTATTAGATGAGGCAGGAAATAGAAGGTGAGAGTTCTGTTAGAGAGGGATTGGAAGTCTTGGGGTTAGACAGAGGTGGGACATTTGTCCTGAACTCTGAGAAAGTAGGATGCATGAAACTGAGGAAGGTAACCAACCATGTGGTAGACACACACTAGAATAAACATGCTATTTAAGTTATGAGCTAGTTGGGGAATGAGCCAAAGCTTATGACCTATTCATAAATAATTAAGTCTTAGAATCATTGTTCTGGAAACAAAGAGGCTAGGTAGAAAAGCTCGTGGCTACATCATCTGTCCTTTGATTTTGAGGGATGGGACCCATCATTTAAATTTTTTTCATGTTGTCTGCTTGCCCATTTCTTTTTCCTGTCTGTACTTTGAGCCTGGGATTTTGCTGAAGTTAAAGATCAGTACAGCAGTCCATCTTTTACCAGAGGAGAAGGCAAGAAAAGAAATGAGCCGTTCCTTTATGTTGTGTTGAGAAGACCTTGAATGGGGAAATAATTCAGAAGAATAGCTGAAGGAGGAGAAGGCAGCCTTCAGGAAAAGCACAACTTTGGCAGAAGGTCTGAAATCAAGTTGGGACACATCAGGCTGACAGCCACAGCCTGCCTGTGGAAGTAGTTACGGACTGCTGGGGTACAAGCGACATGATGCAAAAATTGAAAAGCAGGAAGTCAGGAGATAGACCTTGAGTGATCTACCTAGAATGGCTGACTTTCTGGACGATGGAGGAGGAGCTCTAGAGAATTTTAATGATGTTGAGGATAGGAAGATGGATCAGATTAACTTTTTGAAAAATCTAGGAGCATTGTTAGGGATAGAGGGAAGTGGGTCATGAGACTTCAGATGATTCAAGAATTTTTCAGTGATTTAGACAAGACCCTCTATTGCTGGTCTAGGCATATGTGTGTGTGGAAGGGAGATCTATCTAGGGTTTGGGTGTATAAGATATCCAGAAATGTAGTCAATTATCTGGCTGGATACTATCTACTTATAGCTTATCCACAGGCTCTAGTCCAGGTTCTTCATGTTGTTGAAAGGCTGGGTTGGTATATGCATTGTATTTTCCAGCCCACTTACCCACAAGGACATGTACAAAGATTTGAGTATTCTTGCTAGGCCTGTAGTAGCACCTGCTTTTAATTCCAGCATGCAGGAGGCACAGGTTAACAGGTCTGTGACAGTTCAAAGCCACTTGGCACACCCCATCCTTGCCTGTTTTCCTTTTACTAGTTATTACAAAGGAATAGCACCTGTAGAAAATAATAAATTCTTCTGTTTAGGACCCTTTTAGTACGTCTACATGGAGACTGGTAGGCACACTGAAAGACAGCATGAAAATGCAGAGCTGACAATAGGTGAGCTGCATCACAGAGTCCCACTTCCAACCAACTTTTACTTCATATATACACTAACATCCCCTAAGATCACTAGCGTTGGGGGAGGGAGTAAAAGAAAAATCTCTCGCTAGGGACTGTCAATAACTCCATTGCCATTATCATAGCTTTGGCCAATACTCTATCATATCATTCTGTTCTAGCTGCCATGAATCTTGTTATGCTGGAGGAAAATTCTACTGTACAACACACCCTTAGCCTGTCTCCCTTCTCTTTATAATTAATCATCTCTAGAGAGTCATGGCTAATTTTCTTTGTCCTTTTCAGTATCTAACCTTTTTATCTGGGTTTGTATCCCCACAATAGTGTTTGTTATGGGTCAGATTGTAAATGTCCCCCAAAGCCATATGCTTGGTTTCCAACCTTTAGCACTATTAGGAAGTAGGGCCAAATGGGAAGAACTTAGGTCACTGGAGGAAATCTCTTTAAGAAGATATTGAGATGTTTCCCTCAATCCATTCTCTCTCTCCTTCCATCTCTTCTCCCCTCCCCCTCCTCCACCCTCTTGGTGTCTCTCTGACTCTGCTTCCTGGTCACTGTCTAGGGAGTATATTTCTTTTACATTTACTCTCCACCATGATCTTCTTTCTCCCCAGGTTCAAAAAAATGGGTCTAAGTAATCATAACAGAAGCTTGGAAATTGTGAGCCAATATAAATCATCCTTGTGAGTTGCTTAGCTCGGTCATTTTGTTACAGCAATGGGATGCTAACTAATGCAGATTTAAAAATGCAGATTTTTCAAAGTTACCCCGAACCCCAACGTTACCAAATTTAATGAACCTTTATTGCCCAGTGTTATTTGATAACATCTGATTTTGTTGGTCTTGTGACTCTGTATTCTTTTGGTTTCCCTCCTCCTCTGTTTCTTGTAAATCCGGCCTCTAAGTGATGAAGTCGGTGCTTTATTCGGTCCCTTCTACAGGTGACTTCGTCCAGTCTCTGGCTTTAATGCTTATGCCTTCCAAATCCCAGAACTTCATTCCTGAGCTCTAGATAGATTCATTTCTATTTCTCTCTCCACTTTGGTGTCTGACACGTGGATCTCACCCACAGGATTCTGTGGTAGCCCTTAGCCTTGGGTGTCCTGGAATTTACTCTGTTGGCCAGCTTGGACTTCAACTTGAAGAAGAGATCTACTTGCCTCTGCCTCCAGAGTGCTGAGATTAAAGGCGTGTATCACTGCCACCAGTATCATGGTACAGCTTATCTCTTTCCTCAAGTATGTATGTTCCTCTCCCATAATGCAACATCCTAGGAAATTTGCCATTGTTCAGTTTAAGTTAACACTTCAAAAGTGATCTTGTATTTCCTCCTTTCCATTATGTTCTCTATATGACTGTCATGAATATGCAGCATACCAGTCTCCAGCTGCCTGGAGCACTATTGAGTGTTCCAGCCCAGCCGCTGTGCTCTGAAATCCTTCCCTGTGCTCATGCTGTAATATTTCCTCCAGACTGCTCCACACAACCCCAGCAATTGAATGGAGCAGGGACACTAAGACACACTTCTTCTTTGGAGACGTCCACTGGTCTGTTGAAACTTGTTTGCTCTCATAGCATAGCCCATCTTGGCTTGTAACTTAGTGTAGCTTGGGCTGACATCAAATTTATGACTATCATTTTACCTATGTCTCCCAAATCTCTGTTTCCATGTGTGAGTCACCACATCCAGTTTGACACTTTCTAAGGACTGCACCACAAGCTCTGCCTTTTCTAGCCTTCATTTCCTCACCTCCTTGGGATTAAATTTACATCCAGTTTAATCTCTCTCAGTTCCTCTTTGATGCCTTCCCATCATTCCCTCACAGGCATTCCTCAGTAAGTCTCTTGTCTACCTAATCTCATCCTGTTGTCAGATGCTTGCTCAAGGACCTAAACTAAAACATTCTGGGTGATTCACTAGTAGACTTCATGTCATTTCTGTTTTCTAAGTGTATTAAATGCATGGATCCACCTACTTCTCTCTGTAGCCATCACCGGTCAGATAGATGCTATTATTCTTCTCTAGATTATTGTAACAGTTAATTGCTTCAATGTTATACCTTTCCTGTTTATTCTCATTTCAGGACACACACACACACACACACACACACACACACACACACACACCCCATATTACTTCCCTGCTTCAGCCTGGGTAATGGTTTCCTGTTATGCTTAAACTAAGACAAGGGTCACAGATGTTTAAGATGTAACCCCACCACTCAGCAGGAGGGTAATGAGCTCCAGGCTAGCCTGATTGACATAGCAAAACCCTCTTTCAAAAAAAAGATTTTAAAGATTTGGTTTCTAACTAACTCTTCAACTTGTCTCTTCCACCTTTCCCTGTATCCCAACGCCTGCCCACTGCCCAGCTTCAGGTATTTTAGCTTTTTTTTTTTTTTTTACTTTCTGCCAATTTCCAAATTCTTTTCTTCCCTAAAATATTATTATTGAGTCTCTTCAGAAAGTGAACACATTCTCATTTTAGCTCTCTACGTGAAGTCTCTCCCACTAGTGAGGGAATCTCAATTCAAGCTTCTTTCATTTTAACCCAATCTTGCCCTGCCTCTGCTCTGAGGTAGCCATTATCCTCTGTAACTATTTTGATTGGTTTCTGTTTTGCCCCAGCCCCCCAAAGAGGAGGAAGAGGAGGTAGCAAATTATGGCCCATAGGCAGCCATTGGTTTTCTACAGTCCATGATCTAAGAATACATACTACATATTAGTGTTACAAAGAAACTCATTTTGAAGACTATTTCCTGACCCATACAATAAGAAATTTTAATTTCACTGCCCATATAAAGCTGAGCAACAGTAATGCTTATTCATTTTCTTTCATTGTCTATGTCTACTTTCACATCACATTAGGAGAGTTGAACAGCTATGTGCTTAAAATATAGAAAAATTTTTTTCTGACAAGATTGGTGAGGCAAACCTGTCTATGTGGGCATTTGGAGAGAGAACTACTGTTAGGGAAAGACTCACTTTGAATTAGCTGGTGTCATCCCATGGGTTGGGACTTCATGGTTCCTGCCGTGATGAACTGACAGCTTTGAAACTCTGAGCCAAAATAAACCCTTACTCTGCTAAGTTGTTTCTGTCAGGTGTTTTGGTTACAGTGATTAAAAATACTGAAATTTAACTATTGACAGTGTCTTGAGCAGTGCTCCACTCTCAGGGCCTGGTCTCTACCCTATGAGAAATCACTGCAGCTGGAACAAACCTTCCCTCTCTCCGGAGACTTCATAGCCGGAGGGCAGGCAGCCTTACTTCTGGCTGGCTTCTTTCCTAAGACCTGTAAAGAACTTTAGAGTCTAGTATGCAGTAGAGTGCTCAGAAAACAGGACTGTTTCATTCATCTTGAAATACCTAGCCCTGTTCCTTATACAAGGTAGAGTGCAGTTGGAAGGTGAAAGTGTTTTGGGTTTTTTTTTTAAAGAAGAAATTAAATAGTTCTACAAGGGACTTAATACAGTGGCAAGGTGTGCAAGAATGTTGAGTGGAGGTTTGTCCTCTCTCCTCGATTTTCCTTCTTGTAACAAGAATAAAACCACCATAGTAATTCTGATGTATGAAATTTCCAAAGATCTAATAAAAACATACAGTTTTATATACTAAATTAAAATGTGCCGTGTGGAAAAGCTTTGTAAGATGCAAATGAACATATCCAAGTTCTATAACGTTAATGGAGTAGCTTTTCTCCGAGGGCTGGAAAACATCCTTTTCCAGGAGAGGTTGTCCAAGGTGGGGCCTAGACTCGCAGGACAGTTCGGGAATGTTCTTGGGGCGTGGCCACCGCCATCCCGTGGGCGAGGCTATCCGGGGCGAGGCCTCCCTTCCTTTTGGCGCGCTGCACGTCGGGACCGCACGGGGGCGCCGCGGGTTGCTCCGCTCTACCAGTCGCGGAGCATCCGAGTGGGCGACGGCTTACTTCCGCGTCCGGGCGCCGCGGCGTCAGGCGGCTGCGCCCAGGGCCTGGCGGCCGCAGGTCAGTAGGCAGTCGCCGCTCCGTCCGCCGGTGTGGAGGAACCGGGCTCCCGGTGGGTGGCGGGCCCCGAAGCCTTGGGGGACGTCCCGAGGAAGGCCCCGGCCGGCCTCTCTGATGACACGGGCGCCTTGGGCACGAGGCTTCGGTGTGGACCGAATTGGGGTCCGCTGGCCCAGGAAGACCCCGGCGGGGCCTGGTGATCTCCATCCTTCCCGGTTTTGTCCGGCTGTGGTGAAGGGGCGTGAGCCTCAAGAGCTGTATTTCTCAAAGTGGAGTCGGCGCCCATCCCCACCTCTCAGACTTTTGTGAATCAGACCCTGCTGTGGCCAGGAGTCTGCCTTTTCAGCAGACATCCTCGACGGTTTGGTGCAGATGGTCGTGCGGGAACCCTGCCTTCACACAACAGAGGCCTCAGTGGGTGCATCGAGGAGTGCCAGCACAGGGCCTGGCCTTGGGCTGCAGTCCCCAGATGGCAGCTGATAGTCAGTGAAGGGCCTAAATCAGGAGCCCTAGAGGTGGCACTTGTGTTAAAGGGATGGTCTGTGGGGACATCCATGAGAACCTGAAGCTGGTCCCTCAGGTTCACCTGGCTACTCTGGGTTGTGACTGGCACCACTACTTATTAACAGGCAAGTCTATGTGGGTACCGTACACATCAGAGATTTTTTTTCTCCCCAGTGTTCTCTTGTGTCAGTAGGGACAGTAATTTTTGTATGATAAAGTTTTTTCTATGAATTAGGTAATATTTGTGTAGTGTCTGGTACACAGTAAGCATTCAGTAAATGGGAATTAGCAAGAATGACACTGCCTTTGCTTTTATTGGGCTTATAGCCAAAAAAAAAAAAAAAAAAAGAAAGAAAAGAAAAAAGTAGAGATTAAACACACGGTATAACGTCTGTATAACAGTTTGTTGTGCAAGGATTCGAATTCTGCACCGAAAGATCTCAAAGAGATGAAGCTTATCTAGGATCATGAGGACTAGAATTGTAGGGAGCAGGTAACTGAACAGTGCAAACCTATTAGGTCTCCTGCCTCATGATTGATTAGAGTGCTACTTCAGGATTTTCAGGCAGCAAGAGGTCACACCAGTAAGTGGTTTTTGGAGGCCTGGACCTTGTTGGGTTCCTAATGAATTTTGTTTTCCTTTCTTACATTCTAATTGTCTCCTCCCTTTTTATTGGCATATGGTGAAGTTAGTGTCTGTGTGGAAGGATTTTAGTTGATCAGTTAGTAACACTGAGTTGATATGGATACAGTTGAGTTTGGCAGCCATTTTAAGACTTACTGTAAAAGAATAGATACTGCAGATTTTCAATGGTGAGGAACGTAACTTTGTTTTTCAGCCTGTTTCAGATTCCATAGAGAATCTTTAGAAAGGATGGAGAAACATTTAAACCTTCCCCGAAGCTGTGAAAGAGTGAAAGAGCTGGGTGACTGACAGGGTGTCACCTGAGGGTTTAGAGCGATCTGTAGAAAGAGAATTCAGTTTTGGACATTTTATTTGGTTTTGTGTATATGGGTGTTTTGCCTGCCTGTGTTTCTGTGTGCTATGTACATGCAGTGCCCCTAGAGGCTAGAAGAGGGTATCAGATCACTGGAATCACAGACTATGTAAGTCATCTGGTACTGAGAACTGAACCCGAGTCTTTTGCAAAAATAGCCATGTGCTCTTAACCACTTGACCATCTCTCTGGCCCTTGGCATAAATAGAATTCTGATCTCAGTTAATTATATATTACTTAGTTATATAGTTAACTACAACTTAAGGATTCCTGTTACCCTTAGTTTCTGCTCTTGTGTTTCTTAAATCTCCAAAGTTTATTTCCAGTTCCTCAACGTAGACCTTAAGGGAAATTTTGTATGATCATATATAGTATGTCATTTATTGTATACTTAGTCTGTGCTACATGCTTTGTATGCGTTACCTTAATTACTTCTCTGGAGCTCTTTGGACCATTGCCGTCTCCATTTTATAGATAAGGAAACCAGACAATGAATATAAACAATTTAACTGAGAACCACAGGTTTTAAGGGATAGACCCTTTGGCCCCTGTGTTACACTGATATCTGCGGTCTAGATGACCCTTCAGACTTGTTAAAAACATGAGTGCCAAAATCATAAGCATGTCTTGCCTTTACTTTACTTGTGCCTGACCAGGCATTATCTTGTGTAGTTCTTAAAACAGTCATTTTATCAGTGGTGATTTATATTACTGTATATTTATAAAACCCCAGGCATAGATGTTCCCAACTCAGCATATCTCAGGTATCTTTCATATCACATGAAATAGAGTATATAATTGTATTGAAATATATTTAGCTTGTCCATTTGTTTTCAGCAAGGTACTTGTCCTTTGTTTTTACAGAGGTCTGGACTGTGATTGTTTGGAAGTTTCTGAACGCTTAAGGCAAAACCGTCAGTGTCCAAGGAAGTGATGGCAGGCCATGAAGCAGAGGAAGTGCTGGATATCCTTCGGCTGAACGTGGGCGGCTGCGTCTACACTGCCCGGAGAGAGTCTTTGTGTCGCTTCAAGGACTCTATGCTGGCGTCTATGTTTAGTGGTCGTTTCCCTCTGAAAACAGATGAATCTGGTAAATGTCTAAAGTCTGGAGCCTGAGTGTGAATGCTCAGTAAAGTGGGAGTCTATTTTAAATTTCTCTTTATTTTCTTAATTATGTTGGAATGTATTATGTTGGCCTACTAATTACTTAGCTCATTATGACTGTATGGAGATTCATTAAGTATGTAGAGAAATTAAATACCAGTTTTAAAATTGGTGATGCTGCTCCTAAAAGTTGACAAAGAGGTGAGATGGTCTAAAGGCCAGCTATGGCCTAATTATGGGCATTAGCAGTATTGGAAAGTATTGCTTTCATGTGACATCATGGACGATGGTGCTGAGGCTCATTCTATGTCAGCTTCTCTCTGTGCTCCTCAAGGAAGACAAGTACTTCTCTGGAGGAGCAACTATCCTCACAGCTGGCAAAGCAGCCATTGTAGAGCCAGTGCTGTACTCAGTGCTTGCTCTAGCCACATAGTTTTGTGTGAGCCGATGTGTATGGTTGAAAATGGCCAGTTTGTGTTGTGGGTCATTCAGAGAACTACATCGTAAAGGATAGGGCTCTGGGTGGTTTCTTTCCTTCAAGTACTGTGGGAGTCACCAAACCTACTGTGAATCTTCATCAGCTCAAGAGAATGCCAGACAGCTCTATATTTTTTGACCCATGTGTGAGCCCCAGAACAATGGACTGTGTGTTACAGGGGAGGGAATGGAGATACCCTGGACATCTGCTCCAGATTTTATCTCCTTAACACTGCTTTTCTAAATACATGGGGTGCGGGGGGGGGTCGGGGGGGAGCAGAGAGGGAGGGAGGGAGGGTGAGTCCATTACTGCAAGAAAAATAAAAGGGTGTTGGGGGGCATTGAACTCCTTAATTACCATTATGCCAAGTTTTTTTCTTTTTAATTCTGCTAAGTTGTCTTAAGAAAAGTCTTTAATCATATGCAATGCTAGCAAAGCATTTCTTGTTTTAAAAATGATATTAAACTATTTTGGAGATTGGAGCTCACAGAGTTGTTTGGACTGGCTTCCACACTCACAGCAGTCCTCCCGCCTCCCCTCCTGAGGGCTGGGACCTGTGGCTATGTGCTACCATTCCTCACAGCATGCCTTCCTTCTTTAAAATTAGATTCTCCTACTCCAAAGGGACTAACCAATACTTTCAAATATAGTACATACCAGCAGTAGAAATCCCAGGCACGAGTTCTCACTGACATTCAGACAGTCGACACAGGGACAAGCACACATTCTCTTTATTGTGGAGCCACACATGCCTGTCGTAGTCCAGCTGTGCTGAGGTTAGGGGTCCATCTTCCCTACCAGAGGCCTGAGCTTTGGCAGTTAGCTATATCAGGATGATAGCTATGGCATCTGAAGAGCCAAGTGGGTCTTGGAATACGCTTTACTATGCAGGGCTGAGAATACAGAGGACCCCTAACTAACTCATGCAGTTTCTTTGTGTAAGTTAGAGAAGGAACCTGTTTATCCAGGAAGGCATGGTTCTGTGGTAGGTAGGGAGCAAAGTATGGGTTTGGTTTCAGCCTCATATGCCTCCTTAGCCTGGTTCCTGTGCATATAGTGTACCTGTACAGTCAGACATGGTGACAGGTCATGTACATTTGTATTCAGAATTATTTACAGTGTTCTAGAATCCAAGTTGAGGGAGGGTCATACATCATATTTGCTGTGGCAGTGAAGCAGGAGAAGTTTAGCTTCATTTGACTGACTTGGACCCACTTCCACACTAATTTTCTTGTGAGGAAAAAAAAACATTACTGTAAAGGGTATTGGGCCTACTTTGACTTCTTCTTGATCATCATATGAATCTGCACAACTGTTTTGGAACTGTTTTCTAGGGCGTGTATTATTGACCGTGATGGACATCTATTCAAATACATTTTGGACTACCTCCATGGGGAGGTTCAGACGCCTCGGATGAGCAGACTCGAGCTGCCCTGCAGGAAGAGGCTGACTACTTTGGCATCCCTTACCCGTACAGCCTGTCTGACCACTTGGCCAATGAGATGGAAACATATTCTTTAAGGTCAAATATAGAACTTAAAAAGGTCTTGGCATTTTCTCAAGTTTTAAAATACATATTTATTATGCACAAAGCAATATATTATTTTGCATAATTTGTGATGTTGCATATACAAAGTGCAAGGCAGTCTGTAATCAGTTTTGAACATGATTCTTAATTACTCCTAGTCATTCTTAAAGGCCAAAATTAATTCTAGGCAAAAAACTTTATTAAGTTTATGTATCTCACTGAAAATGTAATACTTTTTGATTCTTTTTAGTAGAACTAATTTTCTGAAGTTGTTTCTGTTTTGAGAAAAAGGTCTTACTATATAGCTCTGCTCTGGGTGGCCAGAACTGGCTGTGTAGACCAGACTGGCCTTAAACACACAGCAATTCACCTGCCTCTGGCTCCTGAGTGCTGGGATTAAAGGCACACACCAATATACTTGGCTTCTGAAGTTCTTTTTAAATTAGAGAAATACTATTGTTACTGAGGGTATAATGTACAATTTCCAAAATAACTTGTTTTATGTTTTATGCTAAGTAATAAACTCTTACCTGATTAGTGAATATGGCAGTTTGGCATGTTAAGATATGCTGAGTTCACTTCAAGATCAGCAAATGTTTCTATTTTATATCATACTTTAAAGATCTTTACATGACTTGAAAAGCTTTGTTATTTATGCCTTTTTAATGGGTATTGTATTTGTTGCTATTTAGCACATAGGGAAATTATTTCTGTAGGTTGCTGTTGATCCTGAAAATTGATATGAACTGATTGGAACTTTAGAATTGGATGTCAGTTCAGGAAGCAAACTGATGGATGGTTGGTTATTAGGAGTGCAGCAGGAAGTCCTTTTAGGGATTTGCATGAGTGTATGGATTCTACTGCATTTCATTGCCAAGTGATAGTCTTGATAATGCTACTTACCAAACAGCAGAATAGGGCTAACAGTCTTGCTGGGAGAGTAGATCATCTTCTGATCCCAACTCTTAGACTTGTCTCCTGGTTTATATTTTAAAAAAGGCAAAGTATGCCAGCATTTATTCTAACAGCCAGCACATGTTATTTCATAAATAATGTTTATTTTGTAAATGCCACATGCTGTGGCATGTATAGCCTTGTAAAGGGACTCTGTCGAGCACCAAGATATGGAACCTAGTTCTTGCCCAGGACAATTTATAGTTTAATTTGGAATTCTGATAGTGTACACATACGATCATAGAGGAGTTATTTAGAGCCAGACATGTGAGGACCCTGGTTTCATACTGAGTAGGTAAGCAGCAGGTGTCTTCTTCACGTCTCCTGCTCTCCCAGGCACTAAAACTCTGTCAGTGGACAAGCAAAGATGCTTGTCCTGAAGACACTTTGAGTAGCAGTGCCATTTCTCTCATGGAGGTCTGTGCCACCATCCTGGGAGGAGCCCCTTGCTCTGTGCTCCTTGTGCTGGCAAGCAGAGCTTAATGCATGGTGTGCTGATAGCTCAGTGTCTGTGTGCTGCGAGTGGATGACTGAAGTGTGTAAATGCCAGATGAGTTCTGACACTGTGCTGGACTCACCATAGCAACCTTGCAGTATAGAAGAACAAGTTCATTTGACTAATTCATTGTTGGAGTTTGGAGTTAAAAATAAGGACCAGCTGTGGGACCACCCAGTAAAAAGAAAAAAAAAAATGGGGGTTAAGTGAGGAGTTTCGAGAAAATTCTGAGGAAAGAGAAACACTAACTTACAGTTATAGTATGAAGATTGTAAAATTGAAAGTGATGATGGTAAGCCAGAAGAAGAGATAAAAGAACAATTCTGTTTGGAAAAGTAGTCTCTTTAAATAAAGAGTTGTGGAGGTTTTTTGTTGTTGCTTTGATTTTTCTTTTAATAAAGAAAAAAAACCTCCCTCCAATTAATTTATTACATTTATGTTTATAGACTAAGTTAAAATTCATGACATTTTTATTTCTCTTTGTGCCCAGCTTACATTTTAACTTTATATGAAAATAATCTAGTTCATATACTTTTATTTCATAATTAAATCTAAGTTTATATATGTGTTTGCTTTAGGCTTTAACAGACTTCTGTGATTCCTACGGCTTAGTCTGCAATAAACCAACAGTTTGGGTCCTCCACTATCTTAACACATCTGGGGCAAGCTGTGAGAGCAGAATTATCGGTGTCTATGCTACAAAGACTGATGGGACAGATGCCATTGACAAGCAGCTGGGAGGAAGGATTCATAGTAAAAGCATTTTCAAAAGGTATGTTCAAAATTAAATGTGAGAAAGTACAAAAGAGAGGCTTGGTATCTTTTAACAATTTTAAGAATTGTAATTGAATGAAATACTGTGCTGAACTACAAGAGGCCGTGGGCATGGCCCAGTGGACAGAGCCCTCAGAGCTGTGGGATGGCTGCTTCACACCCACATAATAGAGGCCTAAATCTGAGAGGCCAAGAACAAGGACAGAATGGCCTGCCAGGCCACTCAATGGGCCTGGTGACTCTAGGCTAGTGCATTTACCCCACACTGTGGTCCAAGGGAGATATTAGGCTGGTGGCTCTTCTTTTTCTTAACTCTATAAAGGCCTATTAAATTCTTAAAGCTTGTCCTCTCATGATATCCATGCAAACATTCTTGTACTGCTCAAGTCACTTAGCACAGTTTCTATCTTCTGCATATTCTGTGGGAGACTGATGTTGGTCACACACTAACCACTAATTATACCATATAGGAGCTTGCTTTTCAGGTGACTGGGATTATTGTTGTTTCTGAAATCTTTATAGGCAATAATCTATATAAGACATCCCAGCGCCTGGCATGATGCTAGGAAAATGTCATCAAAGTTGGATTTTTTCTAACTAGAATTTGCTGGTTTTATTTTGTTAGTTTTTGTTTGTTTTTTTGAGACAAATTCTCACTGTATAGCTTTGGGTGGCCTGGAACTCAGAGCTGCCAGTCTCTCCCTCCCACGTGCTGGAGCAAAGGCATATGTCACTGTGCCTAGTTGTATAGAAATGCTTTCTAAAATGTTTTAAAAATATATTGATGTATTTCCATATTGTGGAATGTAGTAGAGGAAATTATTTAACCCCCAAATTTGCCGCTGTAGAATCTCCTACCGAAGGAGACCAGTAAAGGAAGACACAACTCAATAATTATGGGTATAAATAGCACGCCTAGATTGGGCAGATTTACCACTAAACTACTCTAATCCCGGCTATGAGATCCCTTATAACTTGCGGTTTTATCCAGGCCGCGTGGTTGTTCCAGCTCTATTGTCGGCTTCCTTCTGCTTCAGCTTCTTTCTGCTTCTACCTGCTTCTGCTCTCCCATCGACTTCCTTCTCTTCTTCCCCTGGCTTCTACTTCTACCTCCTTTTATATCGAATTCCTCTCACTCTCTCCTCCCCTAAGCCTTTTTCTCCGCCTCCCCTTCTACTGCCCAATCTCTGGCTCTAGTCTTTATTTTACAAGTTTTAATTGGACAGAAGGTTTACAAGATGTCCTCTGTGTACAGATTCAATCATCCTCTGCAGCCCCTCCCAGAAGGGTGGAACTAGGATCAAAATACAAGACTGGGGCTATCCACAACAGTGGAATTGACAAATACTACCGTTAAAGGAGCAGAAATTCATATTAGAGTCTGATGTGATTTCTGAGTACACACCTATGCTTAGGGCCATAGAGGAATAACTGGTGCTTAGACACTTCTCCCCTTGCTTATCAAGTGTTTATTGAGTGTGTGTTAGCTGGATGTTCACAGACACATTCATACATAAGTAGTAGATGTTCATTAAGTTTCTGCAATGTTTGTAGAGAGGCGGGGAATAACGTCCAGTACATTTGGAGCTATTACTCAGGAGCCGAGTTGAAGAAAATGATGGATGCCTTTGATGCTTGGGAAGGAAAAGGTATGGTGCAAGCAGCTCATCTCATGGACACATGGGCTTTGCTCTTTCTCTCTTTTTTCTTTTACTTTTTGAGACAAGGTTTTCCACTGTAGCTCAGGCTGGCCTGGAGCTTACTGTATAGCCTCGTGTAGGTGGCCTGGGACTCGGGGCAATCCTCCTGCTTCTGCCTCTCAAGTGCTGGGATTATAGGCTTGCCTCACCATGCATTCAATCCCCATTCCTCTTTTCCATAGTAACACAAAGTGTAAAGATGGCGTCTCTTTCTCTCCATCCTTTGTTTGTCCCTCCCTTTCATCTGGCCCCCTTTCTTCCTAGAAGTATAGTTTTCAGTGTGTCACTTGTCTGTCACCATAAGGTGATATTGCAGCTTTCAGATCTTTACACCCATGCATGAGTTGCTATGTATTGTTATTTATTCATAATTCAGTGACTTCAGGTATGTTCTTAGCTATGTAGACTCAATAAGAGTTTATTTGTGTAACTGGCAGTGTTTTAAGAAGTGTGCTTCTGCACTGAAAAGGTGTAAGAGAAAGAGGCTGGTGAGATGGCTCAGCAGGTAAAGGTGCTTTCCCCAAGCCAGATGACCCAAGGCTAATCCCTGAATCCACATGGTGGAAGAAGAGAACTGACTTTTGCACCTTGTCCTCTGACCCTCAGCATAGACTGTGTCATGTCTGTGCCCACAAGCATATACACAGAAAAAAATAAGTGCTGCAGTGGAAAACCTTGTCTCAAAACACTTATTTTATTCTCTGTGTGTGTTTGTGGGCACAGACATGGCCCAAATTAAAAAAAAAGACTAGAATTGGTTAGACATGGTGACTTACTCCTGTATTCTCAGCACTTAGGAGGCTGAGGCAGGAGACTCATACAATTGAAGGCTAGCCTGGGCTATATAGTGAGTTTAGAGCAACCTGGTTGAGATAGCTGGACTCTGTTTGAAAACAAACAAAACATATTGGAATGAAAATGTACTGATGCATCCTGAATTATCATTCCTAGGTTTTGAATTCGGAATGATTTTTGTTTTCTTTCTGTTTCAGAGGTTGGTTCTGGGGATCAAAACCAAGGGCCTCATGTTTGCAAAGCAAGCATTCTACCAACTGAGCTATGTCTGTAGCCCTTGGTTTTTATCTACTTTTCTAGATTTTCCAGGTTATGTACAGTGAATGTGAATTATTTATAGGTTGGAAAGAAAAGGTTATAGTTAAGTGTGCTAACCGCAGCCTGTGATCCCAGCACTGGGAGGCAAGGGTAGGATCCCCTGGAGCTAGAGATCCAGGCATTGTGAGCTGCCTGACATGGGTGTTGGGAACTTGCTGTAGTTCCTTTAAGATCAGCAAGTGCTGCTAACTACTGAACCACATCTGGTGACAGTGGTTTGTAGGGTGGTTCACAGGTACACCAGTTAGATGGTCATAGTAGCCCAATGCAGCAGACAGAGCACTGGTGTAACCCCTACTGTAAACATCCTTTACGCTTTTACTAATACTGCAACTGTCTGTAAAATACTGAAGGCCTTCAGAGTACCTAACCTGTTCTAAGCATTTCATGTTTATTAATGTATTTAATGATCACGACACTCTTGCAGAGTACATACTGTGATGATTTGCATTTCACTGAGGAAATGAAACTTTTGGATAAGAGGGTAACTTTTCCAAGGTCACATCAGTGAGTGACAGAGTGAGATTCATGTGCAGGGTCAGAGCCCGTGCCTTTAATCAACATACATTCTGTTATTTGAGCATGTCCTGGTTCGAAGCCAGCTCTTCTTGGATCCAGCTATGAGCTGTCACTCTGCTGTCCTGGAACCACTAGAAAGCACTTCCTGTTTCTGTTGTACACACTTCTGTCCATCACCTGAGAGGAACAAGCTACAGACAACTGGCCAGTCCTGGATGATGGAGTGCTTACCTATGGCTCTCTTAATTCTCTTCTTCTCTTCAAGGAGTAAGCTACTGGCGTGTGCCTCATGAGCTGATAGAGTGCTGGACTTTGGAAGAGCGGCCTTTACATGGAAGCCTGCGTCATATGGCCCCAATTCGAAAGAGGTTAGCTATGATTACATCTTGTTTTAAAATCTTGAGTTGATATTTTTTTGTCACCATTGTAAAGGGGAATGAATACTCTTGGCTTTACTAAGATTATTTAATCTCCTACATGAATATTCTACATTAACATAAAAATATTTATCTCATTAAATAAAAGATTCCAGAACTATGGAAACGTAGTATGTTCTGCTCTCCTGGGCTGTGAGGTATGTCTTCACTAGGAGAGTGCAGCTGTAGGAGCAGTGGTGGGCACTGTGGGACTCGGCTTCTCCTACAGAAGTGGAGCTCCAGGCTTTGTGGGCAGTACTTAAAAAACGGACTTAGGCTTACTACTTACATTCCTGGGCTCAGTCTGGCATTCTTTTTTCTTTTCTATTATCACTAGTAGCATCTTTATTTGTAATGTCTTCCTGAGTCCCATGAAGGTACTGCATTATATTCACTCTTTGGCTGTATCTATAGCTGTGTTTTACGTGCTGTAAGGTTGTATTTTTTTTTTTTTTTAAGGTTTATTTTTTATTTATATGAGTATACTGTAGCTGTCTTCATGGATACCAGAAGAGGGCATTGGATCCATTACAGATGGTTGTGAGCCACCATGTGGTTGCTGGGAATTGAACTTAGGACCTATGGAAGAGCAGTCAGTGCTCTAACCGCTGAGACATCTCTCCAGCCCTTGTATTTCTTTTTAAATGTCTCAGTTTTATCCACAGGACGGGTGTTTGTTTCTTAATCACTTGTTATTGTTGATTCAGTTTTTAGTAAAGATCGTTTTGTAAAACATTTTATTTCTTAAAAGGCATTAATTGTGTTACTAATTTATTGTTATTATTGTAACTTTTTTGTCATTTGGATCACCAGCAAATGTTGAATCTAGAACAATGATTCTCAGCTGGGAAGGATTTTTTTTTTTTTTTTTTAAAGTAACAGTCTAGACAGTAAGCCACTGAAGAGAACTCTTTTTTTTTTTTTAAAGATTTATTTATTTTATTTATATGAGTACATTGTAGCTGTCTTCAGACATACCAGAAGAGGGCATCAGATCCTATTATAGATGGTTGTGAACCACCATGTGGTTGCTGGGATTGAACTCAGGACCTTGGGAAGAGCAAGTCAGTGCTCTTAACCGCTGAGCCATCTCTCCAGCCCCGGATTTTTTTAAATAACTCCCTTTTCTGAGATATTTAGCAGTATCTGGAGCTTTTGGCTTGTGCTCTACAGGGAGGGAGATACTACTGGTCTTGTAGGTAGAAGCCAGGGATACTAGCACTTAGCCTGCTGGCAGCTTCCCTCCAAAGAACTATTTTACTGAAATGGTGAATGCACCAAGGTAGAGAGACCTTGGTGTAGAGTCCAGTGAAGGCACAGACAGGTCAGTGATCTTTTCTCTGGAATTTTGGGAAGCAGCATTTTGATGCATAGACAAGATAATGAAAGTGATGTGTAATTATGATTAGTAACGTTTTAAAGCTGTGTATATTATGTTAGCATTCTTCATTATGTATGGAAGATTTTATGAAGCTAGACTATGATTCTGTTTCCAAGGGCAAGTGTTCACTGTGCTACACTGCTTCCAGCGGCCAGTACTGTGGAGAGGAAGTGGGCCACGGGGGAGACTCACTGCCTGGGAGGAACTAGGTGGAAAACAGGTGGAGCAAGCGGACTTTCACAGTTTTAAGGTCAATTTTGGCAGGTTTTTTTCCTTTAGGCTGTTTATAATGAATAGTCAACTCAGTTCAGGAGTCTGAGTAATTGGTTCAATACTTTTCAGATTTAAAAATACCTATCTTTAGCATGGGCTTGACTGTTAATAGCTGTCTCCCTAAATGTGTCTCACAGCATGCAGATTCTACTGGCTGTCAGGATAACAGTGACTGGCAAATACAGCTGCAGCAGTTAAATAGGCACATTGACTTTCCTGAGGCTTGCAGCCTTTCCCTTTGTCAGCATGGGTTTTAAAGCTCAAGTTGGAGAGTAACATTTATTTGGCTGTGAACTTCCTTTCTGCGGT
This sequence comes from Mastomys natalensis, assembly GCA_021653895.1. NCBI lineage: Eukaryota > Metazoa > Chordata > Mammalia > Rodentia > Muridae > Mastomys > Mastomys natalensis. The sequence continues at coordinate 170,406 of JAJTUV010001442.1, forward strand.
TCTTGGAAAGAACACTGAATATTCTTGATTATCCTGTGCATCACTCAGAGCTCTTGGGAGCAGAGTGATATATAGTCTAATTCTTACTCAGCATTCCAGACTCTAATTTGTTGAATTATATGTGGTTTTAAGATACAGTTTATAAAGCAGCAGAAACAGTATCTAGTAAACTTGCTACTTTGCAGTTGACGATGGTGGGAAATGAGGCGATCTACTATCTATAATGCTATTCATAAACATTGTCTCTTTTTGTTAAGCCTGAATGTGAACTTCGGAGACTATTTTTTGGCTACCAAAAGTATAAGTACTGAAAAGAATGCTTCTGTATTTCCAGGCGGCTGATAGCCCTTACGGAAGAGGATGAAGGTGTGAACTGTAAGATTGGTCCTAAGCCAGTCAGATTTTTGGGCCCTTCTACAAGTACCCAAATTAAAGTCAAGAACTCTGCTTCAGTGAGGGTGTCACCTGCCAATGCTGTCCAGATCTTCTCTCAGGCTACAGCAAACCGCTCTCAAAGAGGCAGCTGTGGAAAGGCAACCCAGTACTCTGTGGCCACAGGGGCAACTGGACATGCTCCTGCTTCCCCTGATGCCCAGAGTGCTGAAAACCAAGCCACACAGCCCCGCCAGCCAAGGTGCTCCTCTCTGACAAGAAGTCTCCACCCATCGAGTGATCAAGCTGAGGAGGACTCCACTGTGTGGGGGACCTTCCTGCCAACCCCCTCAGCAGGGAGCCAGGCCAGCTTCACCCAGCTGCCCTCTCCAGAAGCTTCCAGCACTTTGGGTGTGCAGACTGAGAACAGGAAAGACCAGCCTGATGGATAAAGTGGACTTGAAACTGCCTGTTTGTCCCAAAGGTTCGAGCATGCTGATTCCGACAGTGTTGTTGTAAGGGAAGATCTAAACGTGGATGTCTAAGATTATTACAGGAAAAGTGAATGTTGTGACATGGGAGTAGAGGAGGGAGACTTTACGGTTAGGGTTATTATTTACTTTGCATTTTCCTAAGGTTGTCTATGTGCAGTTTGATTTCTGGTTTTTAATTTTAAGCTTTATTTAAATGGTTAACTGATATCAAGGCAACCAAGCAGTAAGAAGTCTCCATTTTTGCAGTAGTATCAGAGTCTTCAGTGTTAGTTTAACAGTCTAATGGTAGGAGTGAGGTCTGGGCCTAGGTTACTGTCAGATGGAGAGGGGGACCTGCGCTGGCCACACTGGACTAGCGGCCAGGAGAAGTCTCAGCAGGGAGCACGAATCCACCAGCTGCCTGTAGTGGCTTATTTTCCAAAGACAACATGATGGGGAAAGGGAAAGAATGTAGTTAAAGCTCAGATGGTGCTCTCACTTGATTGGGCCATTTTCTTTCCTAGATTGGCTCTTGACTGTGTTCTGTTAGCAGCTGTGTCTTTTTGTGCACCACGGGGGAAATGCATGTGGGAGGAGCTGTGGAACGGGTTTTGGAACGGTTAAAATATGGTAGTTGACTTTGGTGATGTTTTGAAAAAAGAGAAGTTAAACAAGTTTAACTTTTTAACTCAAGTTAGTTTGTTCTAGAAGTGACCATTGAAGAGTCCTTCTGATTATACACTATGCTTCATGCATACAGTTTCCATATAACTTGAATTTAATATTTTTAAACAAAATCTTTTGATTAATCTATTTTTTCATGACCATTGAGTTATGTGTGCTTTCTCTTACATATTATGTTTGGTAATTACATTGTACATTTCTGCTTCCCATGAGCCCTGTGCTTCAGTGTTTCTAGAAGCGGGTGCATAGAGCAGGGTGTTCCTTATTCAGATGCTGGGCATGGCACTGCATTGCTTTGAAAAGTGAGGCAGGTATACTCATGATGGTTCTTTTTAATAAATAAAACATTTCCACAAAAATGTGACTTTTCTGTGATTACTTTTGAAACTTTGAGCCCTGAAATAGTTTGAGAACTTACTAATTTATGTAGGGTTTTTATTTGTTTCCAAAATTACTTTCTTGTCTTGTTAATTCATGGAATGATAAAAACAACTTTGAATAAATATCTTTATTCAAAGATATCTGCTGGTATCTTTCTAAGAAGGTGGTTTAGCTGAGCAGAAAGGTTTTTAATTGAAGACCCACAATGACACCCTGGAATACATAAACCATTTAGTCACTTTCAGAACAGTGCTATTGTAGAGAACTCAAGCAACCTGAAAATTAAAAACAAGTGTATTCTTGGGCCTACCAAATTGGGCATTACGTGTATTACTTGGTCTAGGATATTTTAAATTGCTAAACCATATAAGAAAATGTACTGATACACATAAAGTGCATGTTTGTACATGATGATCAGAAAAGGAAACATTTGAACACTCATAATGGGTAGTTCTATCACTAGCCTCCTTTTTATTACATGAAGTAACTTAGAGGAACTCTCTCAATACAACACATTGAGCCTTTGTAAGAATACATTGGATGGAGTGCTGAAGAATGCATTCAGGAGACAGGAGAGATGGCACAGTGGCTCAAGATGCCAGCACCAAGCCTGATGACCGTCCCTAAACTCATGGCAGAAGGAGAAAGCCAGCATCTACAAGTTGTTCTTCGACTTCCTCAGAGACCACAACGTGGGTACCCTCACATGCTATTTGAAAAGTAAATAAATGTAAGAATGCATCTGGAGCTAGTCTTGAGTGGCAGGGCTGGGGTTGGTGGTAGATGTTTGTTCGTGGATATGAGAAGTTAGGACCAAGTTCAGAATGTTCAGATGTTAGTGTGGTACTTGAGTTTAGTTACCTGGGTATTGTTTTTGCCTTTTGGGAAAAAAAATTTAAAAATTTGCATTTTTTTAAAAAAACATTCTTATCTGAGACTCTACAACAAAAGTGTGTAACTCACCAGAAGTCATGTGTTTCCTGAATAAAAAGAAGGGGTGGGAGGAGCAAAATGGGAAGCTGTACAAATAGTTTGAAAAGTAGTGCCTGTGTCTGGGTCAGGAGATAGTAATTTTATATTGAGTAGGATATTTGGGAATTGGTCATCAGAAGAAAAATGTGCCTGTTACTTCAAGGCATGCAAGTGGCCAGGCCCTGTCCCTGAGCACCTCCAACTGCCAGGCTCTGGACCCAGCCCTCCAGATACAGGCAGCCAAACTCCACCCTACAGAGTAAAAAGTCCAGGCTTGAAAACCCACCAATCCCCAACCTGGAAATCTCTACCTTGGAAAGTTATGCTCTACAAGAAACTATATAAATCCTGTCTAATGCTCAGTTTTCTGCTGTTTTTGCACCTCAGCAGAGGCAGCCACCCTCCTGGACTTTTCCTTCTCAAGAAATCTGTTGTGTGATGTTTGTGGTGGGGGTTGACTTTGCAATATTTCTTGGCTCCTGGCTGCCAGGATACCTTCTCCCTCAGAGCTGTAATACATAGGTAATCTTTGTTGAAAACTAATCTGTCCTAGTCAGATCATGTTAGTTGTGAAATGGACAGTTGAAGGCTGGTAGAGAGGACCTACCAATAGATTTATTTTGGTTGTATTGCCATATATTCTAGTATTTCCACATGTTTTATTTACTGCTTTTTAGTTATAAAGCAGCATCATAAGGAGGTCTTTCCTGATTCTTAAAGATTAAGAAAATGAGGTTGACCTTTAATCCCAGCACTTGGGAGGCAGAGGCAGGTGGATTTCTGAGTTTGAGGCCAGCCTGGTCTACAGAGTGAGTTCCAGAACAGCCCGAGCTACACAGAGAACCCTGTCTCGAAAAACCAAAAAAAAAAAAAAAAAAAAAAAAAAGAAAAAAAAAAAAAGAAAAGAAAATGAGGTTGAACACAGCTAGTACTATGCAATAATGCTCACGTTCTGTCATCTGAGCCCCGTAGTCTGATTGCTGCATAATACATGCCAGACAGAGCAAGCTAGAGGGAAGAAATAGGTGTAAAGCTTTTTTTAGTAAGACTGCACTAAGCATTGCATTGTGGTTTTGTATCCTGAGACCACAGGGGGCCTACAGTACATTTCCACACCGCTGGAGGCAGCCCTTAGCCATGGATTAGAACGTTTATGATCTTCAGGGGTACAGGAGCTGATGGTTTCTGACCCTGCAGGATTTCTGCTATCTGGAGAATAAAGACTGTGTGAAGGATCAGTTGCCATTAGTAATAATCACTGTCTTGGTGATAGCACTTGTCAAGTCATTCACATTCTAACAAACGATGTACATATGTGCACTGTAAGCTCACTAAGATCTTTTTAATTATGCTGAATACCTTTCCCCTCCCCTTCTGTGGGAACTATCCCTTGAAAACTGTCAACAAGTTGCCATTTCCCTAGTCCACGGATGAGTGATGCTCTGGTGAGGCTACATTAGTGCCCAGGATGTCCAGTCTGTAGTACAGCCAAGAAAAGAAACATCATGGATAGCTAACAGGAAAAATTGGTTTCCTGCCGTTTCCAGAATTACATATTCACAGAAGTTGCTTGGTGATGAGCCTCAAAGGAGCCATTTTCATGTATACTCCTGTCAGCCCCGTGAAATACACATGGTTTACATTGTTACGGAGAAGCTAATTTTTCTTTTTTCGTATGTATGTTGCCATAGAAGGCCCATACACATTTCATATTTGCTAGCTAGATGGTTTCTGATGTTGGCTGTAGCTAAGACAAATAGAATTTTACAGAAACTGCCAGTCAAGGTTCTGCCCTACTTGTTTATTTAACAGATTTTCATTTTATAAGGTTCGTTTTTAGACTTTATGCTGGCTTCTTCCAACCCAAAGCCTTCATTATTTTAGTAAAATTCTGCTCAGCTCCAGCTATGAATTCGGGGGCGGGGTCTGGGGGAAGGGTTGAGCTTAGAAAAGAAACTTGTTTTAAAAGCAAAGGGCTTATGGGAGGGGGTGGGTGGGAGTGGGGGAAATACAATACTTGCTCAAATTGGAAAAATGCAAAAATCGCTTTTTTCTGTCAAGGTTTCTTAAAACTTTTGACATTTCTAGCTCAATTCCCAATCTTTCAGGAACTCACCACCCAATTTCTTCACTTGGAAGACTTGGGAACTCAGTTTGAGTGTTGACAACATGGACAGCTTAAGGACATCAGACACCAGTTTAGACCAGGGTTGTTGGTCAGCACAGGAGCGAGTTGGAGCCAGTAGAGACGGTATTCAACTGGAGTCAAGGCACCCTGTGGTGTCCCATCTGCTGGGTGGTCTCCTGTCTGGTGGGTGGTCTCTTTTTTCAAGTCCTAGTATTTATCCTTTCTTTTTCTGTAACAGAAGGCCTCAGATTCTAAGAAGACTTCTTATAGTTCTGGAAGCTGGGAAGTATAAGATTAAGGAGTCTATATGTAGCATAGGCCCTTTTCTGCTCCATCACATGTTAGAAGCAGAGGGGCAGGAGGGTGTGAGAAAAAAGACTGAATCGAAAGCCTCTAGGCCTTTTGTATTGACATTAGTCCACTCATGCATGGAGCCCCTGTAAACTAAATGTGTCCCTTTAGTCCTTGCCTCTCAATACGGTTGCATTTGGGAACTCGTGATTTTGGGGGACACACAGCACACAGCATTATTGCCACTAGCACAGTGGCATTGTTGACATTTTGGATCCGATAGCGCTTGGTCATTGGGATTGTACTTGCACTGGAGGTGGTGGCACCTGGTCAGCAATCAGAAATGTCCTCAGACTTTTCCCGATGCCTTCTGCCGGTGGCAGGGGCTATTTGGCCCTGCTGAGAACCGTTGCTCTTGCTGGGTGTTCCTGAGCACATAATTGCCTCTCCTCATTAGGGGCAAGTAGGAGAATATTGGAACTGGCAAAGAGGCGGAGTCGAACTAAGAGGGAGGAAACCAACAACGAGTTGAAGAATGCCAAGAGGAAGGTAGGCTTGCCTTTACCTCCCAAATGCTAGGATGACTGCAGGTATGCGCCACCATGCCATGCTTGCTTCTAGGAACACTTTATTTTCTGACCAAGCATTTACTTAAAGACTAAGGTGTAGTGCCTGCCCCAGCACTCAAGATGCTTTCTAGCTGTAGCAGCCTCGTGCTGCCTCTCTGCCATGCTGCCCCTGCCATGCGCCCCCCCCCCCCCCATCATGATGGTCTGCATCCTCAAATCATGAGCTGGAATAAATCCTCCTCTTAAATTGCTGGTTTAGTAACAGAGAAGCAACTAACACAGAAAACGGATGCCAAGACATGGTGCAGTTGCTGCAAGAGACCTGACTCTGATTTGTAGGCCTTTGGGGCTTGTGTGTAGGAGAAACAGTGAAGTGTTTAAGGCTATAGGCTAGTGGGGTTCGAGTACATTATAAATCTAATTCACAGTTGCATATCTCAGGTTTAAAATAGGATGGTTTATTTTATTTTTGAAAATAAATGTTTTTAACTGTTTGCTTTTTTAGTTCTTTGCCATTTCCACAGTCATCGTTCTGAATTGTGTGTGTGTGTCAAAATTTACTACACCTTTTCCCCACATAAATACATTTTCTTTAGAATTTCATTTTATGGAATCTGAGTGTGGCAATTTCTCCTGTAAAATCTGAACCTGGTGGTAGCGCCAGACTTCTTCTAGGCTATGGGAGTAGACAGGCCTCAGATAAAGGGACTTCTGGAAATGATTCTAAAAGAACGTGCAGGAAGCCTGCGTGGTGAGAGCAGCGGGAGCAGTGTTGTACCTTTGCAGAATAACTAGATTCAGACCCCACGGCTCTGCCCATGGAGCTGCAGCATGAGCCTTTGTGAATGGGAGCTGAGCCTCAGAAACTATAAATACACGATGTATTTCTTAGGACTTATAAAGACTTGTTATGAAAAGCAAGAGGATAAAGAAAAAAAAACCTATAGTGTCTTGTAAGTTATTGAAGTTGCGCTTTAATTTTGTGCTATTAAATTTGTGCTTCAGATTTTTAGCTAAATGACCCTAGGACCTACCAATAAATCCTTCACACTTGTTTTTCCTCAAACATTAAAACAAATAAAATGCTCAATACTTTCAAGGAAAGATCAACTATATTGGTCAGTTAGTGAACGATCATTGTTTTGTTATTTTGTAGGCTGAGAGATGTTGGAGCATCCAGCTACTCTTTTTTGTATCAGTACCGTTTCGTCTTGGGTCATTTGGAATTATGGTGGTCCTATTTGTGAATTTTAGGTTTTACTCTGAATGGGGGAGGGGGAAAACCATTGCATTATTTTATCAGCTGTCACTAGAATGTCTGTTGAAAAGCAAAAAGCGTTCCTCTTGCTTGACACATGAGGGCACCATAGGCAGCCAGCAAAGCAGGCAATGTGTAAAAGGTGGTGGCGGTGGGGAATACAGTGCTGTGTCTGTCAATAGCAGTAAGGAATCTGTATTTCCTGTACAGTTGGGGACCAGCTCAGCCTCCCATCCCCCAATGAAAACTGGTCTAGGAAGGAAATAGAGTCTTTGGTCTCTGTTTCTCATGATTAAATCAAGATTGAGGTTCAAATCTAGACTTATAAAAAAAATAGAATTCTCAAGTCCTTTAACAAAAACTTGTAGCTGGTAACTTTTCCCATTAACCTATGTTTAATTAGAACTCCTGTTTCTGAGGTGAATAGAACCTCTGTCTGTAAACCGAGCTTTCAGTTAGGACTAGTGTTATTAGTTTCTTCTCTTAAACCAAGCCTTTACTGAGGGTCAATTTCCTAGTGGTTAAACACACTGAGTGCAGGGGACATTCTCATGGCCACAGAGTGGGAGCAGATTCTCCAGTGAAGTGTAAATTTGGAATGTAACTGGGAAGCCAATAGGGTTTGGATTTCACAGTCTTGACTGCAGATCTATGTAGTGTAATGTAGGTGAGTTCTGAGGTTATGCATGACTTATGATATTAAGCAGTTTTGACCTCTGTCAAAAGAAATGTTTTAAAGAGAATTGTCTATTTCTCTGACTTCTGTATCTTAAGTAAAGACCTAGGTAGTGTTCATAGCACTTGGATATTTAAAAGGGGTTTACCACTCTTTATTGAGAATGGCAGAATTGGGCTGGAGAATCACTCAGTAGGTAAAATGTTTGCCATTCAAGCATGAAGACCTGACTTTGATACCAATAAAAAAATAAAAAGCTGGCGCGCATTGGTAATCCCAGGGCTGGGGAGGCAGCCACAGTGGACTCCTGGGATGCTCTAGCTAGCCAGACAAGGGAGCCTAAAAGCCTCGGGCCAGGGAGAGACCCTATCTTAAAGAAGACAAACAAAACAAAGCTAAGGTGGACATCCCCTGAGGATAAACAATACTAGAGTTGTTCTCTGCTTTCCCTGTATTACGCAGGTGTGTGAACATACGCACATGCATGCATATGTACACACAGTGAAAGACATTAGAATATGACTTAGGATTAAACAAATGGTTCTACAGAGGTGAAGAAATGTGACAGAGTATTTATTTCACAGACCTGACTTTGGCCTAAAGTGCCTAATCACCATCTTAAAACACAAACTCGAACATGCTGACATGCCAGAGTCTAAGGCAAACACCAGGGAACAATGTGATCAGGTCTGAATACTTTTATCATTCTTTTGTTTCTTTCCAGCGACCTGGGGTGCTTGCTATGTTCTTGGGAATATGTCTGGGTTTTCTTGACTCCAGGGTGTGGGAGAAGAAAGGAGTGGCTGGACGGCATCTGACAAGCAGACACATTCTTCACCTGGACTGGCCATTTTCTTTCCTTTTGTAAGAATTAGCTGCCTCCATCTTTACAGCTGCCACATTTCAACAGACATTTTTCAGGGGCTGAGCAGAATCTTGCTACACAAAACTTGTGTTAAAAAAATCCTTCTGATTTGTAAGATATAAATTCAGGGTCTCAGGCAGGGTAAACAGAGACTGTGGTCCAAGCACTCATCTTTTCTTATTTGACCGAGTTTCTCTTCCTTCCTTCCTGGAATGTGACTTGACATTTTAAATTCCTATTAAATCTCTGGATATACTCAGAGACCTCAGAAAGCTCTGGAGAGAGCAAACATTCCCCTGTACTTGGCAAAAGAAGAAAAATGCCTGTGTGGCTAGCGGCTCAGCTGTTTGGAGGACAAGAACCAGTGAATCTGGGTTGTCAGAAAAAAAAAAAAATCTCAAGATGGAGTTGAAAGGGTGCATTGCACATGAAAGCAGCCAGCAAAGGACTCCAGGCAGTCAAAAGATAGGGGGACTGGGGCCCTGTGGTTTTGGGGTACTCTATGCCATTCTTCTTTACTGAAGCAACAGTAGCTCTTCTCTACATAACCAGGCTTCTGGGGAGGCCTCGCTTCAGTGTCAGGGTGGGACTATGGTTAGCTTATGCTAACTAACATATTTGTTAACTAGTTTATGCTACTAGCTAGTTTACCCCATGGATGACCTCCAGTCAGGTCTGTAACAAGTAACTGCATGTCAGAGCTTTGCTGTGACTTCTGACAAGACCGGTGTCCCACACAGAAGCCGGTGAGAGCCCAGGAGCGTAGTCATTATTGTCACTGTGAATACAGTGTCAGAATATGAAGGACAGAATTCAGAACTAAGAAAAAGGAGCAGGAACCATGATCAAACTGGACTCTGGTTAACGAACCACTAGACTACTGTTAAAGCTAGGCTAAGGTGAATTTTTGTTATGTCCAAGATTTCCAACTACCATGTGGCATCCAGATGACTGGGGTGTGTAGCACCTGTCCCTATGGTAACTGAGGGAATATCATTATTTCTTGAGTTCTTATTTCAAAGGAAACAGAGCTTTGCATCGAACTTCTGATCTCTAACCTTTTCTCAAAAGTGCTACAGAGAACATTCAACAAGGCAGGCATCAAGAAAAGGAACAAGCCAGGTGTCAAATGCAGCATATTTTAATTTGTTTCAAATAAAGCAATATATGTTTATATATATATTTATATATATATCCAGAAAAACACCAGATGTTAAATTCTACAAAAGCACATGTGTCTTCAGCAGATCACGTTTGTCTGATCAAGAATTTCTTGTTTCAACATTAACTCTCTAAAGACAACCAATGGATTGACTCACAGCTACAACATAGGTTGCTGACTGAGCCTCTGATCTTCAGCCATATATCGATTGATTTTCCTAACAATGAGTAAATACTGGCTGGCTAACATGATGCAAAGTCTTGATGAGGAGAAGCAACAACAGATCAAGCAAAGCCATGGGAGTTCTGAAGCAAGCTAGAGCAGAGTATTAGAATTAGCAAAAATGATTGCGAGAGGATGACACAAACATACAGGACGTGTATATTCTGATTGACTCTCTTTTGGCAGCGATTGGGTCAGCACCTTGGGCAGGGAACCACAACCAGGCAAAACCTGCTCTCTTCTTTCCCAGCTCAGGCCACCAACGTCACAGCTGGGACCGAGAGAACTGTGGCCTCTGTGGAAACTTCTATTCTAGTGGGACAAAGATTGCACTGTGAAACCCTACCGACATTACCCCGGAAAGGCCTGGCCTCTAAGTTGTCTGCAGCGTGCTGCCTTCGACGGGCCTTTTCAGAATGTGGTGGGGCCTCTGGGGCCTTTGTCCCCATGGAAGCCTCTTGGTTTTTGGCACCACCTTTGTTTTTGGGACGGAAACCATTATGTGGCTGTCTTCTGTGTTCATGTCGGTTGTTGCTCTTCACCATGGGATCAGCTTCATTACCACCGCCCTGGGACTTGGCTGGACCATTTAGCCTGTTGTGATACTGGGGATTATATCTTCGTCTTTGGCTGGAAGGTCCATTCTGCTAAAAAGAGAAATGAGGTGTCTGAAGTCAACAAACTACAGAAGACACTAGTAGGTGTTAGGAAAATCTACCCCCTAAATCATAGATAAAGTTTTTCAAAACACAGTAGAGATAGACAACACGCAAATAGGTCAAGTTGACATAATTCTTGATCTAGAACCACAGCCTTGTAAATGGAACTGAAAGAAAAGTGCTTACCTTCAAAGTGAAGAGGAGGAGGTGGAGGAAGAGGAGATAGGAAAGTAGGAGGAGAGGAAGAAGAGAAAGGAAGAGGAGGAGGAGAAAGGAGGAGATAGGAAGTAGGAGGAAGAGGAAAAGAGGAGGAAGAGGAGAGAGGAGGAGGAGGGAGGAGAAGAGAAGGAGGGGAGGAGGAGGAGAAAGAAGAATCAGAAGCAAATAAGGCCAAAACCCCTAACCTAACCTAACCTAACCTAACCAAACCTAACCTAACCTAACCTAACCTAACCCAACCCAAAACCCCTGTATGCTTAAAATGTAATACAATGAAATGTGTTTCATTTCATAGTTGAGCAGGACACAGATGAGTCTGTACCTCAAAAAGTTCTAAGTTGAACATTCTGTACAGTCTGTGTTTAAATTCTAATCACATATATGAAGAAAGAAGTGACATTCTGCCCGTGAGTTTTCTTCTCCAAAACAGGTTTCCTAATTTATTTCCAAACAACCATTCTTACAGTTCAGAATATTACTTCAGGCAAATGCAGGGATGAGGTGTACCTGGGAGACCTCTGGGAAAGCAGAGCTAATGTGCTATGGTCACAGAGGTAATTTTTCTAAAACATTTTGTAATTTAAAGCCAATCAGCTCAAAGCCTCAGACCAAAAAGCAATTCCTTCAACAAGCCAGCAGCCAGCAGCAGCCAGAGACATAAGGAGACAGGTAGAGAGGCAACGACAGGCCAAAGCTGACCGTCCATGTAAGCTAAAGACTCCAAGGTCCTCGATATCAGCAGCCAACACTGAGAGGTGACAGAGGGATGGCGCTCGGGAAGTATGTCACTGTGTCTCATAAATCACAGTCATCCTTGAAGGTAGTGCTCTAAGTCGCTTCACTGTGTAGATGTGGAGAGTCAGTTTACAGGGCTCGCCTGGGTCTATATGTAGACTTTCTGTGCTCTTTCCTGACAAGACTCACAAGCACATAACTGATACACAAAGCTATGTTTTGAAAAATCAGACCTCTTAGTATTAGAAGGCAACATGGTGAGTTATAAAGCTATGAGGTTTTAGATTTGTACACAATAACTCTATGATACAGGTTTAGGATACAGCAGCACCCAATAATCTAGGTCCTTGGTCAAAAGTATTCAGTGCAGGACCACATCCTGTTGTCTGAATGCTTCCTTCTCTGCAGCATCCCACACTGAGAGTAGGCCTTGCACACAGGAATGTGGACACTTGCCTATACCTAAGCTTACTCTGTCTCATATCTTTTGGATACAGGGGTGTGCAGATTGGCAGCATGCTCTTCCCTCAAGGCAGTGGGCCAAAGAAAATGGTTCAAACGGTCCTTGAGAATGGGCTTGGGAACTCGTGAGAGCAAAATTCCAGGACCTCAAATACTGGAGTGTGTTCTTGAAGGTTGAGTGCTGTTCCTGGGTGGGTGTCTCACCAGCCTCACTCACCCCTCAGTCTGTAGGAAAGATGATGATGTGGGACTCATAACAGTTACTCTGAAGCACAGAGCCCTTCTTGCTGCTCTTTACTGCTTTGTTTAGATATATAACGGTACTACCGCTTAAATTAGCCATCACCTGAACACTGGAATCACTGAGCTGAAAAAGGATCTACACGACAGCAACGGATTTGGCTTTCTTTGTTTTTAAAGAAACTGAGTAAGGGAAACTCTTGGGTTAAAATTTACACTTGTGTTCATTCTGGTGTTTGGGAAGAAGCATGGAGCAAAGCAGTGAAGGCACATTTAGCCTGTGTGTATTTCTGTAGTACCCGTACCAAACTGCTACTGTATAGCTCATGATGTCATCCAGGACCACAGGAAGGCCAGGAAGCATCTCTAGTAGGAACCCCTAAAAGGCCAAGGAGACCCAACAGGGTATCTACTAGACAGTCACCAGTCTGGAACACTGAAGAAGGAAGAAGGAAGTTGCAGAGACCATGAAAGCTATCACTGCCGTCTGCCCAGCACCCACGTCACCAAATCCCATTTCTTGTTCATCTTTTAACCGCAAGCTACTATTTCCCTCTCAAAGATACAACAGAGAAAGAGGAGGAGGAGCTGAAAGTTGTATTGTTAGAGGCCATGGGAGACAGGAATGAATCAAGTCGTTTTGAAATATGTGTGCTTTACTGAAACTCCAAGTAAACGAAGTTGCACTGACTTTGATCTGTTCCTGCGTCACCAGTTTCCTCTCGCTAATAGTTGTCTGCTTCTAATCTCGTTCCTACATCTCTTCGGGACCTGGAGATGCTGGCAAGAAGGGCATGAGAGGACTGTCTCCATTAGGTGAACAAGCTAACACAGCTGGGGGCACAGAGATAGGAGCCTATAAACATGACGGGATAAAGTGAGGTGGTGTTCCTGGAGCCGGAGGGATCCTGACCAGGACCACTAGCTCAGTGGCGAGTAGATTCATTTTCTTCCTCTGGAAATGGATGGTGGTTTCCTTCCCAGAACCACGGACCAGGATCTGCAGAGGCCTCTGCAGGCAGCACTTCGAAGTTCTCCCAGAATGGCTTACCTGCTTGTTAGTGGGCATGGTCTGGTGACACGCATCGGCAGTGCTAGGAAGACTGCTCACCATTTTGGGGTTCGCTGCTTTTCCCTCAGAGGGCTTGTTGTGACCAGATGACTTCCGAGCAAAATTCCCCTGTTTCCCAGAAGCTACCCCATGAGTGTTCAGCAGAGGCAGCAGGGAGCTGCAGGGGGTTCTTGAGGAATAGTTGTTCTTTGGATGTGTGACTGCAACAAGGAATGGTTGGTGTTAAAGGCCAAGAGCTCTGCTGAGCCATTAGAAAGTGCTAGAAGAGGAAGAAACGGGCGGGAGCTCCATACAAACATTAAGGTTTACTCTTTAAGATGTAGTTTGAAAGGACAACAAGGTGCTTAGAGACCACCATATTCCTCCCTTAAGAGTCCCTAAACAGTGATCACAGTGGTAGCATCCATGATGAGAGGCATTTGTAGGAACGAAGACCTATCTGAGAGACTTAGAGATTATTCTTTAGGTCGAGAACCACCATTGATAGGGAGATAATGACCGTGTGACGCTCCCTCTCTGTTCCATCCATAGTGAATTCTGCCTCTTAGCTCCCCATCACTCAGCCCATTTACAGTGTCCTTATCAGGTCCTATTCTATTTGGGGCTGCTAATGCTAAGGATGAGAGGCTGACAGGGCTCTGTATTCTGTGAGCATGGGAATGGGTGGATGCTATGGGCTAAGAATTTCGTTGCTTGGATCATGAGTATCTCTGATCACTGGGCATGCCTGCTAGCCCCATGCACCTTCGATACTCCACTAGGGCTACCTGAACCAGTCTTTAACTGCAGCTCTGCACCATTCCCAGGGTGACGTGCATGGCAGGCGATCAGCCAGCTCTCTGTCACACACACATTCAGGTCAGGCAGGTCTGTTCAATGCTTATTATTGCCAGTTCTGTTGTTTTGAAAGTAGTCATTTCAGGCATGATGATTTCTATGTGATTATGCTGAATCGAGGCCAGAGGGAATCAATTCCAGGATAAAGCATGACTTTTCTCTCACAGCTCACTGGGATTCAAGTACCAGGCTGGACAGGAAGGCCTCCTTCTGAATTTTAAAATTGTCACCAATTTTTAAAAGCAATTTTCTCTGTTCCCTTTGTTGGATCAGACTTAATCCCAGGGTTTGGCAAGAGGATTAGGAATGGCTAGCAGGGCTCGCAAAATGTTAGAAGTAGAAAGGACAGGGATGTATCTCCAGTCCCTTCATTTTGTAGGTTAAGGTGTGACAAATGAGTGTGGGCTGTCCAAACACAGCCAGGGGATTTCAGCAGCTCCCAGGCTCCCCAGATTCAGTTGCGTGTGGCCATTATTTCCCGTTTCCCTTCTGACTGAGGAGCTGTAACAATGCATCCTCTATGAAGGGGCTTTGTGAGGGTTACTGTCACAAACATTTGATGCTGTCTTTACATGGACACTTGGGTGATTTCTCTCACTAGATGGCACTCGGAGGAAAGCGAGTGAAGTGCCCCTCCCCTCTCCCCCTGCGCTGGGCGGCTCAGGATTAGAGTCTCACTTATCATTGGATTAAAGTAGAACCTAGGATGGGCAGGTTCTTTTCCAAATGTCAATCAAACTGCTTGTGTGGAGATGAGACGGAAGCTGAGGGTGGAGAAGGCCCACAGGGAGCGTCTGCCATAAGAGAGGCAGCCTATAAAGAGAAAACTAAGAAGTACAGCGAGAAAACCCGACGGATGACAGAGATCCATGAGCAGGAAGCCCCGGCACTGCATTGTTCTCTGGGGCACAACTGGAAGCTATTTGCAGGCTGGTCACATCAGTTATACTTAAATAAGTTAGCTAAACATACCAACATGGAAAAATGCCTACCACCTCCTGTGACAGAAGACAATCGCCTTCTGATGCGTGCATGCAGTGTGTAACAACAGGTAGACAGGACATACATGAAAGTCTAAAGGTAACCTGGAATTAATGGCATGTGCTAGTCAACACAACTCGGTAATCTGTAGCTCAAGTTTATGTAATATTTTATCTAAGGGGGAGAAAATGAAATCTCGTTGTAAAAAACAAATATAGTCAAATCTTGGTTTTCTGCTGACTATGAGGTTGGGACAGTTGTTGGACCTTCTCTGTGACTGTCCTCAAAGCCATGTTAGTGGCCGTCACTCATCCCCACCTCCCCTTGTGGAGTACAGGAAGAGGCAGCAGCCAAACCTGCTGCACATTAGCTACTCTAATTAAAGCTTAATAGGGAACAAGACTAAGCTAATGGCTGACTCGAAGTCTTTCATTATCTTCAGCTTCATTCAGCAGAGAACCCGGGCTAAGCAGGGTGGGGGCTGGAGGGTGGGGGGGCTCAGGCATCCAGAGTACTCAGGCAGGCTGGGCCCTGCGCAGCAGCAGCTGATCGCTCCCCAAGTGCTGAGAGAACTCCATGGAACAGCATCTATAGAACCAGAGCAACAGTGTGTCTGGAGGAGTGTAGGGGAAGTCTGTGAGAGGTATTCGGCAGCTGACCTGCTCTGTTCCGAGTGATAAATCCTCGGGATTTACTGGTGGGCAGTGGCATTTGAAAGTCTAAGTTCAAATCTTGACATTTCTAGTGACTTGTGTCATGACCTTAGATCATTAAATCTCCTCAGGCTTCAGGTTAGCCATGCCAGGGGAATGTATACCTGACATTTCTGCTGTCAACTCCAAACAGCACCCCGCTCACTCACACAGAATTATTTAGCAAGCATGCAAAACTCACTTTCTCCACAGATCAGGATTTGGGCTTTCAGCTGTTCAATGTCACAGGAGAAGCGGGCAGCCTTCCCCAGCTCTTCGTCATACTTGCGTTCGCTGACAAAGTGCTAGAGGAAAGAGAAGTGGAGCGGTGAGTCAGGTCAGCAGCACATCCATCCGTACAGCTTCTCCCTATGCTCTTCCTGTGCCCAGATGGCCGACTTGAGGGGATCACTGGAGCTCATTCACACTGAGGCGCCACTAAGTGGACCTTGACTCTGCCCTCTATGACCATAGTCACCTTCTGAGAACCAGGAGGAGTCCTGACTTTCCCTCATGCGGCTTAGACCGATGATGAACAAACTCTATGTCCGGGCTTATCTGGTCTACCTTTTAGCATCCCACACTAGAGCCTTTTTCCAAGGTGCATTCCAGCAGGGGCTGCCTAGTTTGGCCAAGGGTCTGGTGTGGTCAAAAGAAAACACACCACCCCCCACAGACACCCATCTCCATTTTAATAAGAAATCAAGAAGACCAAAAAGTCTTCTGTGTCTAGAAAACGTCTTCATGATGGAATTTCAAGTGCTGCTATAGGGAGTGGAGAAGATTCGTTTCCAATCCATTTAAATTCAACTTGAAATTAAGATCTACGTGTAGACGGCACAGTGAGAAATACAAGAAATAACTGTGAGTCAAACGCTCCTAGAGAATCAGGGAGTTTACCACGTGGCAAGGGAAAGAGAGACATTCAATTCAAGGATGAATGTGGCTGATGCTGTGGAAACAGAGGTGGAAGGAGTTCTCTCACTGAGTGACATGTGAGCGGCTATATACGAGAGAACGTGGGAGCTGCGGCAGTTAAGAAATTAAGCAGATGCTGACCATAACGAACAATCCTCCTGTCATCCCACCACATTATCACGAAGCCAGTGTTTTTATATTACCTCTATTTTACAGATGACAGATCTGGGTTCTGAGAACCGAAGACAATATGTAATTTATCCAAGCCACAGAAGTAGAAAATGCTGGAGCTATCCTGTTTTACTCCAAAGCCTGTGCTTCCAACCATGTAATGAAAAGTGCGACTTTGATAGGCAGGAATGAGACTTGGTAGGGAGTTGATTTCAATTGACTGGGAAGCTGCAACCCCACATCCTCACTTGATGTTCTAATGAGCTGGACTCTTCAGAGGAAATGAGTGTTGCAATAGTTACTGAGTCCTGTTGTGTATTGTATCACAGGGGTGGGGGTAGAGGTGGAGAGAAATGAGTCTTGCTGAGGGAGGCTAGGTCTGTTTGGGGAGTTTAACTCTGGCCCTAGGGTAGAGAGGCTGAAGGATTCCTGAGGAGACCTTGCAATTGGCTGAGTAAGAAGAGACAAAGGCCAGAGGGAGGTGAGAGGGAAGCACCTCCAATCCCTTTCTCCCTGAGCTCCCTTTCCAGGCCTAACCAGGATGGAGGGTATCAAATGTCACAAGTCATTTCTCCTGTTGCCTATCCACTTTACACTGTTTGGGCCAGACAGTGTTCTAAAGCTAGTGGCTGCTATGTCTTGAAATATTTGAGGTTTCTAGAAGCCAGGGAGAAGCTGGGTACACATGTGTGCATACACACTTTGTGTTTAATAACTGGGTGAAAAAGAAGAGAAGAATCGACTTTACCTTTCTACTTCGTTATAAACACGCTTGCCTTCCTTGTAACCACTTCTTCTAGAAATTATACCCAGTGCTGTTTAGGAGATCCAGTCTGAGTATATAAATGGAGGTGTCACATCTGCCTCTTTTTGCCCAAAAAATGGGTGTTGGTCAAGCAGAGAGCAGCCAGAGCCCCTCTCTCAAGTGGCCTGAATCACAGCATGGTACAAGAGCTAATGGCTTCTGGAGGGCACTCAACACCAAGGTGCCCTGAATAGAGAATTTGGGAATTATTATTTTTTTCCTGTATTACTACCCAAAACACACTGGTTTGTTCATAGTTGTAGACCCAGGTCTTCAGACACACCCAGCTTTGGTGACTTACACTCAGTATCATTTCAAATTCTGCTTACGATTAGCCAGGATCTGTTTATATTCCTTGCAGTAGAAGAAATCTAATAAACATATATTTGTGAGTAGTAATCTTATCAAAAAAAGGAATTAAAGTAGAAAAATATAAAGGATGCTTTCATAACCTCTGTTAAAATATATTCACATGAGTGTACGCTTATAAATACAGGCATAAATTATACAGAGTAAAAATCATATCGCAGATAACTTATGTTTATCCACACTTTAATGGGTTCGTTTTGACTGACATAGCCCTCTCCATTTTAATAATATATCCCTTCAAACCTGTACTTAAGGGAAGTGACTGTTTCTTCACCCTTCTGTATTCTGTATTTCAACCCAGTGGAAGGACGCTGGGCATATGTATCAGAGCATCAGAGCAGCAGTCTATTGATACAGAGCAAAGGCATGTGGCCTGTTCCTCAGCTCAGCTGGGTTCATAGAACTGACCTTGATTTCGGCTCTGAGTTCAGCCAGCTGCATCTCTGCCATTTGACTGGCTAGATCAGTCAGTCTCTTCAGCTCCTCTGCTTTCTTCTGACGGGCAGTCAGGATGTCCACTGACAAATGAGGATGGCACAACATGTTAGGGACAGAGAGGTAAGCCTACTGAACAGTTGGGGTTCCTGGAGTCAGTTCTCCCCCAACAGGCAGGTCGCTTTGCAGGACCATGAGTCGGTCTGAGGATGGCTGACTCTTGGGGGGCTGACTCTTCATGTTCGTTACCAGCAATGACCCCTAATAAAACTCAGTTTTATTACAGCTATATTGCTTTCCTTCCTTCCTTATACTGGCATCTGAATTTACTTCCTTAATTTGGCATCTTCAGATGTTGTATGGAACTAGCTCTGAAGAAAAAGACATTACAATGACAAGTCCACGCAGCAACAGCCACCGTCCTGTGTGTGCTGTACCACTAAGTTCTAACAGCATCAGACTCTAAATTTCACCAAATACAGCCTCAGTGGTAGGTCAGTGGTAGAGCACTTATGTAGCACATAAAAGGCCCTGTGTTTGATCCCCAGACTGGAATATTTTAAAACACTGTCTCTTGGGGTAACTAGCTGTGATACTGTAATATGACATAGAGGATTACTCTATCCACTTTTTATGAGCTGAAAAATGCTTCTGCATTTGATGCTCTGCAGATATATTTCATTTTTGCAAACAGAAGTTCCAGACCAGAGTATCTTGTGTCTTTGTTCTAAGTATCCCAGGTAGAAAAATTTCAAGGGCAAGTCAGGCCACTTTGAACTGGATTTGTGTGCATTCTTTAGCATCCGCACCTTCGAGAGGCCAATGGGGAATTCCCTGGTACCTTACTGCCTCATCTCTGTCAGAAGAACTCAAGTTTCAGATAGACACAGAAGCCCAGGTTAAGTTGTGTGTGTTTCCCAAGAGCACAGAGCACAAAAGCAAGTAAAAAGACAGAGCTCCCTGCACTCAGGCTAGCGACTCTCTAACTCATCATATATGCATTTCCTTTGTTCCTCTCGGCCAAACATGTTGAGCCCTAAGGAAAACTTGCCCATGAAGGATAATACATATGTTGAATTGTTTTCCATCCAGGCTGCACAAGGATAAACTGCTCTAATAGATCACATTCACAGCACACAGAGCCAAACAACATATCTTTTGATATTTTTGAAATATCATTTCACTGGGTAGGCAGCTGGCTTCGAACTTCCTCCTGCCTCAGCCTCCCAGTGCTGGGATTTCAAGTCCATGCCACCACACAGAGCCAAGCAATGTGATTTCTGATTCTAAGAGGTCTTAATAGCTACAACATCAACAAGTCACATCAAACACCAAAGCAAGTGAGAGAACAAAAACAACAACAAAATAAAGAGATGCACGAAGCAGGCAGAGGCTAGGGTTCCTTGCACAGTGAGGGATGGACACAAACAGGCAAGGGTTAAGGTTCCTTGCACGGTGAGGGATGCAGACAAGCAGGTAAGGGTTAAGGTTCTTTGCACACTGAGAGATGTACACAAACAGGCAAGGGTTAATGTCCTTGCACAGTGAGGGATGCACACAAGGAGCTATTCTTCAGACAGACAGGTGTTTTCTGTTTATGTCAATATCAATGTTGAGATGCCAATAAAATAACCTGCAGTATAAGTCCTGATCATCTGCCCAATTACACTAATCATCCTTTGGTTAGTCACGTGGCTCTCCTGCTTAGCAGATGGCTGGGCAGACTGATCTACACCTACTGGTCCTTCAGAATTCAGAAATCTACTGAAAAACATGTCTGGATACCATGAATGAGGAATTCGCATCTGAATGCCGAAAGGGTCAGACGGAATGATGTCTTAGGACATCTGATTGCCCCAGAGATCATGGAATAGCAGCCTGTTATTATTTTTGACCCGAGAACATTAAGTTTGGTTTACCTGCACGTGACTTTTACAAACTGAGCTTCTATATTTAGAGAGTAAGAAATTCCATTTGAAAGAGATTTCTAGTGGGCTCTTAAAACATTGGAATCTGGGCTAGGGACACGGCTCACTTGGTGGACTCTTTTTCTCATCATTTCTCACTACGTGATGAGGGATGGTGGAAGATGCCTGGGATCCCAGCCTGGGAGGGAGAAGCAGAAGAACCAGAAGTTCAAGGTCATCCCTAGCTACACAGTGAGTTGAGATCAGCCTGGGACCTATGAAGCCCTGTTTTAAAAACAGCATTTCCAACCATATTTGCTCAGCATCATTTGACTGGGCACCATCTCTATATGCTCCTCTGAAAGCAATGTTACCCAACTATATACATCTTCAGTCACTCATGGGGCTAGCATAAGACTAACTGTGGACTTCTTTGTGTCCACAGTATCTATGCAGAGTGCACAGCAGGGGGATGGGAGCTGTATGAATGGTTCATTGATTGGATGGGTCCATTAATTCAAAGGATATCAGAATAAGGACTGAAGTTCCTGTCCCACTCAAGACTGTCCAGGTCTAGGTTTAGGAACCTTGCTCTGTGGGTCAAGTGTACACCATGTTAAGCACGAGTATCTGAATTCAGATCCCCAGTTCCCATGTGAAAAGCTCGTCAGTATCTTCAAAAAATAGGCTGGGGAATGGTAGAGGAGACATTCTATATTGAGCTCCAGACTCCACGTGCACACACACAAATGTGTATGTGCATGGTCACACATGCACCATACACATAAACCAGAACCCCACCTAATATTCACCCAAATGATTTAGGAACTATAGCTTTTTATTAGTTATGTATTTGTCATTATAATTCTACATATGGATGGGACTGAGGTCTGCAACCTGAGAAAATGATTATTGAGTCAAAACAGAAAATGCTATGCTTTCTTCTTGCAAAGTAAGATTTATAAAAAAAAAAAAAACACATACAAATTCTCAAGACCCAGACTTGCAAAGCATAGTGCAAAGGGGTCAGCAGACTGTCAGTGACTGCAGGCTAAGCAGATCCATCTCTTCCTACTGGATCATTTGTGTAACTGGTGACAATTAGGGGTCATTGTTCTTCCTGATTATGTAGAACTTGGGCATTCACTTGATACAGAAGATTTTGTAAAAATAGATATAAATGGGCCCTAAAATGGGAATGCAGGTGCAAACTCACCAATACATTCTGAGTTTAAACTCATGCAAATCATGAAAATGAAGACTGCATCAGCAAGCTAGGGTGCAGTTTTACATATAGTCTCATTAACATTTCAAAGCCCTTTCATTATGAAAAAGTCTTAAAAGTTACCATCTAAAGCCAATATTCTTGAGGGGCACACATTTTCACCTCCAGTATGTCAATCGTGAAACCAGAAAGCATCAACAAACCAGATCAGATCTTAAGATCACTGATGCTGGAATTTAAAGTAGAGTAATATGCATGTTATGAAAGCATCATGCTTTCTGAAATCTGTAGAGGGAGACAGTTCCATGCAGCTTGGGTCCCCCTCTGCATGCAAAACTTAACATTATCTAAGTAACTTTATAAACGGTATCTGGCATGCTGAGATCCATTCTCTCAATAGGATTTGTAAATTCCTTCAGGCTCTTGGAATACACTGGAAGCTTGGTTCATATCACTTGACCCGTGGACATCTTAAGGCTTCTCCGATAATGCCCATCAGCGGAACGTGCGTTCAGAATCTCAGGGCCAGGTGTTGGAGTGCAAGTGTTCTTTAAGCACAGAGACTCTCTGAAATCCTTATTCTGTAACAGTTCTTTGGAATTTGCTATTTTACCTCATAATACGTTTGTGTTAATACAAAGTCATAGTTTCTTCCCACATTTCTAGTAAACCTGTCAAGAACATTTCTGTGTGACCTTCAGTTCCCTGGGGAGACAGACAAAGTTTGAATGCCTAGTGATATACATTCTTATTTCTTAAAATATAATAATCCTGCACCCCCTGCAGGGTCCGTGAGCAACCAAACAGCAACATTTGCAAATCATACACACAGAGCTAATGTATTAGTAACAAGGTGAGATATATTCATCCAGAATATACCTTTAAAATAATTACATACTATACTATACTATACTATACTATACTATACTATACTATACTATACTATACTATAGTGCTTACTATACTACTGGATGTTGCAGTGGATAGACTCTCCACTGATTGTAACTGTGACAGCTAGTCTTGGTTGTCAACTTGAATACATTTACAATCATCTAAAACCTAATTTGCTGGGAAAACCTGTGAAGAATTGTCTTAATTGGATCATTTGAAGTAGAAAAACCTATCTGAAATCTGGGCCACAACTTCTGATGGCAGTCCACAAAAAAAAAAAAAAAAAAAAAAAAAAAAAAAAAAAAAGAAGAAGAAGAAGGAGGAGGAGGAGGAGGAGGAGAAAGAGGAGAAGGAGGAGGAAGCTTTTGCTTTTTTTCTTGATTACTTTTACTTTCATTGGCAAGTTCATATAACCTGCCGCCAAAGCACTCCTTCACTGGTATTACAACCTACTTCTTCAGGACTCCAATACAAACCACAGAAGACTAGCTAAGATATTCAGCCTTGGGGGTTGAACAACTATTGGATTCTTGGCCCAAGTTCATGGAAATAGCAAGGCTTCTATATAATAGCACAAAGTGGGGCACTGAGCCCCTAATCTGGACTGAGACTAAACAAAGGCACTCGAGACTTTAAAAACAGCTCTGACTTGGGCTCCAGCCCTAGCACTTCCAGATGTCTCAAAACCTTTTCATTTCTTTGTCTGTGAAACAAAAGCCAAAGGATTTTTATTTTTATTTATTTATTTTTTTTGTTTTTTTGAGACAGGTAAGGGGGTTTTTAATTTAAACTTTGGGGCTATGGAAATGCCCTGTGACATACCTGTCCAAAGGATTGGACCCTGTGCCCACAGAATGACATCTGCTAATGAACAAAAAAGCAAGCAAACTAACTAACTAACTAACTAACTAACTAACTAACTAACTAACTAAGTTAGCTTTTACACTCACAGCACTCCATGCTATTGAGTCCCTCTCTGAGGAAGACCAGAATCCTGACTGTCTGATAATGTCTGTGTGACCCAGTACTAGGCTCTACTACTGGACCACGCCCAAGCACCACCCATCCTGCTCCCCTCTTGCCTGATACCCACCCACAGGTGCTCATTCATGACTGTCAGGAGATGAAAGATGAAACCAGGTATGTGGGAGCTGCAATAGTTATTTTAGCCAAATGATCCGGGCCCAAGCTAGGTACCTCAGCCTAGAGAGCAGAGCTGATTTGTCTGACCCAGGCTTTTCGAGGGGGAAAAGGAAAGTCCAACACTATATACATGGACAGTCGTTATGCTTTTACTACTGCACATGTCTGTGGTGTGATCTATAGAGAAAGAAGGCTTCTCACTGCTGGGAAAAAGCAAAACAACAACAACAACAACATCTTGGCCCTCTTAGAGGCTATTTGGCTTCCCCTCCAAATTGCTGTCCTCCACTGTTGGGCCACTGACCTGGCTGCCCTGAGGCCAGTGGAGACTAATGATATTCTGATGACATGCCCTGACCTGGTGCTGCCTGAGACTCCATAGTAAAGGAGAAATGGGCAGCTTAAACCCACAGGTTGATGGAGGACACCAGAGGGAAAGATTACTCTCCCGGAAACAAGGAACTGGACCCTGGTAATTGACATTCACCAAGTTACTCATGTTGGGTCCACAAAACTTTTTGAATTGCTCAGACCAAGGAATGTTATACCTAGACTGGACAGTCTAGTGAGGGATGTCTTAGCCAGATACAAGGTTTGTGTTCAGGTAAATCCAAAATAGAACCCAGGAAGGGGTCCACATAAGAGATCAACACCCTGGTGAACTCTGAGAAAACTTACTTCACCAAGATCAGCCTGCCAGGGGAGAATACAAATACTTGCTAGTTTTTATAGATACCTTTTTCAGGTGGGTAGACGTGTCTTCCACCTGGACTAAACCTGTTCAAATAGTAGCTCAAAAAGCTCCTCCACGAGTCAGTCCCCTGATTTGCCCTCTCCCTAGCTATGGGTCTGATAATTGCCTGGCTTTAAGTTTAGACATAGATTGAAAACTTCATTGTGCATATAGACCTCAGAGTTCTGGGCATCTAGGGGAAAATTAATATGTTAGAAAAAAATCTAACAGAATTCTAACGTCTAGTGAAGGGTGGAAGGACCTTCCTTTGCTTTGCTTCGAGTCCACTGCACCCATGCAGGGAGAGATTGACCCTCTATGGGATTGTGTTTGGAAGACCTCCCCAACTGCTTCCTTGGCTCAGAGACCAGCAGTTATCAGAACTCTCTAACCACTCCTTTCTCAAGTCACTACTGGCCCTCCAGTCCTCCATAAAGGCTTGTTGTTAAACTACCTGAGAGACTCAGCCAGTCTCTGAGTTCACCACCAGTTTGCACTTGCTTGAATCCAATGATGTTGTCTGGGTCAAGCAGGTAGCCAAACGGGCTGGTTGAAACTAACTTGGAAAAGACCCTATATGGTTACTGTCATTACCCCATATGGTGGTGAAGGTAGCTAGTATTATAGCAAGGATCCACCACACCCAAGTCAAGAAAGAAGCCACAGACACTGCTACCAAATAGACTGTCTCCTGGATTATGGACCCATTGAAATTAAGGTACCATGGGGCTCTAGTCCCTTCTACTCCTTGCCCCTCTTCCTCTTTCCGAGTCTTCTGCCTGGTATGAATGTCATGATTCAACCCCCACAGACCTCAGGCCTGGACCTGGGATCTGAAGACAACAGACATAGGGGAGGTATTAGCTAGTGTCACTACAGTCCAGCAACCCATATTCATCTTGACCTTTGCTCAATGATGCCCACTCTGAGTGTCTGGTTGTATTGGAGAGAGGAAAGCCATGGGAGTTTATGTTCTGAGATAGGAATCCAGAATTTACAATCCTGTGTATACCCTGCAGCTGGGATCCCTAGTTGTCAGAACAAGGGAGTTTCCGCTGCAAAAACTGGGACTGTAAAACAGAGGCTTCCTGAAAACATATGAATGAATATTTAAAAAAAAAGTTCCCTCCTAAGAAATGCACACTAGGAAAATGTAATCCAATGTCCATAAAATTTAAAAAAGCATCTGAAAATTTTATAAGAAAGATTCTGTCCTTTGTCAAACAGGGAAAATCTGGGAAATCAGACTCAGGAGGGGCTCCTGGGAATAAAGTTAATCATTCCCAGACAGAAACCAGCCAGGATGATGATGATGATGATGATGATGATGATGACGACGATGACGACAACTATGTTTAGACACCTGGCCCTGTACTACATAAGGATAGAAAGTAACCAGTCCACCATCAGCCCACTGACTGACAAAATTCATTGTGACTAGAAACAGCCCCATTAAGGTTAGAGGAATTCAAAGAGGCTAAAACTTGTCTAATATCCAAAATTTTAACTTAGGCAATTACCCTTATTATTATGCCTGCTACTCTGTCTTGTGGGTTAACTCAGCTGGACAACTGCAATATTACTGGGTCCCTGAGACTACCTGGTGGGTGAGTACTAATGGATTAACTGAATGTTCCTCTTCTGACACTTTCCGAAATAAGCAGACTGGTTTATCAGGACATAGAGCTATTGAAAGTTTCTGTTTCTGAATTAATACAACAGTTAGAACCCCTTATTGAAATGGTCCTATAACACTGGAGATGCTTAGACTGACTTCTCATGAGATAAAGGAAACCAGGTATGGCTTTGTGAGAAACCTGTTATTTCTATGCTAACTGATCAGGAGTAATTAGAGAAAAATCTTGCCGTGGTTGGGGAAAAACCTCAAAAAGAGAAAGACATAAATCAGATAATTGATGCCAGCCACTGTTCGTTTGGTCCCCTGGCTAACTACTCTGTTATCAGTACTGACTAGGCCTTTAATTCTCGTCTAATTAATAAATGTGGTGGAGACCTACATTTGAAACCATACGGCCAAGTATGTATTAATTTAGTAAATTTAGTAGTCCTTAGGACCAACTATACATCCTTAGAGCACTATGTGACTCATTAACTAAGACCATTGCCGGAGGGGAATGTAACAGGGCCCTAGACCTTAGTAAGCCCCCATACCTTGGCACAACTGACCTCATGAAGGAGGTACCATTCAGGCCATAAAACTCAGCATGTAGACAGTAACACCTGGCAAAATGACAAAGATCTAGTTCATCAAAGTCCACAGTTATGGGAAAGTCTCTTAAATGTACTAACTTTATGTTCTGGCTTCTGTAGTTCTGCTTCCGGCTAACTGTTCTTGTTTACTGAAGTATATCTCCTGAGAACATCATGGGTTTTGTGATTGAAAGCTCATCCTGAGAAATGCTTTGTGCTACACTGGGATCACGAAGACCCTGTGTAGTTTCTGGCCAACTAATAAAGACTTTCTATTGGCTTAAACCCATGTCTGAGCCAACATTGGCTTTCTGACTCTTGCATTAGCTGCCACTTAGCATACAGGAATTTGCGTAATAATGGAGAAAATATGATTTATGTTGAAGGGACTGTAGCCAGCCTAAACATGGCAAACATGGCTCTGGCAGGTCTTGCCCTTCTCAGTCCCCTCTGCCTTGCTAAAAAACATTAGATACATTCCTAAAGCTAGCTACCAAAGTCTATTCCCTTATTTGGCTACTTCTTCCTCCTGAAGTTGACTACCGAGGTCCAGCTACCAAAGTATTGGAGTCCAGCAATCAAAAGCCCCCATGGCTCACCTAATTAACATGCCCAATTAACGCCGGGCAGTGGTGGCACATGCCTTTAATCCCAGCACTTGGGAAGCAGAGGTAGGCGGATTTCTGAGTTCGAGGCCAGCCTGGTCTACAGAGTGAGTTCCAGGACAGCCAGGGCTACACAGAGAAACCCTGTCTTGAATAACAACAACAACAACAACAACAACAACAAAAAAACAAAACAAAACAAAAAAAAAACCCAAAAACCAAAAAAAAAAAAAAAAAAAAAAAAACCAACCCCCCAAAACCCCCAAAAACAAAACCAAAAAACCATGCCCAATTAAAATTAAACACCTCACCCTAACACAGGGGTTCCCCTTTTACTTTTATAAACTGTCATTCACTTTTGGGACAGTTCTGTCTCTTTATCCAGAGAAAGTCCTTTGTCTACTTCTGGGACAAATACCCCTTCCCCTCTTCCTCCAGCTTCTCCCTTGTTCTCTATTTATTTTGTCTCCTATTCCCTGCCCTCTGTCCTTCTGGGGCAAATAAATATCCTTTGTGCTGAGAACTTGGTCTTGGGGTCCTGAGCTGACACCAATCACTTCATATGTTACATAAAAGAATTCAGAATGTGAAAAATTCTTGAGGCCAAGTTTCAGGTGGTGATTGTAGAGATGGTTCTCCACTTGACCGGGACTTAGTTTGCTGGTTCCTCCTGTCAGTGAAGATGTGTGGTTGACAGTCACGACTCCTGAGAGACTCAGTACAACCCTCATGACTCCATTTTCTGCCTTTTTTATGATGTCCCAGACATCTTATTTGCTAATAAGAGCTTTTCCCTCTGCACACATATGTGATGCCATATAATGTTGCTAAGTGCTTGGGTCATATTTTCTCATTTTGTATTTAACTATTTGAGCCATAATATTCTTGTTCTGATAAGGAACCTGATGTAGAAAGTTCCAAGATAGCTAGGGCTACACAGTAAGACCCTAGCTCAAAACTAACAACAGCTGCACAACCAGTAAGTGGGTAGAGATTAGAGTCTGTCACCTCCAATGCAGCCCCTGGCTTGCCCAGGTGATGGACAATTCAGAAGGCAGGACCAGCACCATCAGTTACTGAAGTTAGATGAAGCCTGCTTGCCAGCCCATTGGAGGAAGTACTCAACTCAATACATGTTTACTCATGGAGGGAATTAAAAAAGAGGATTCTCTGGAGATGCTCCAGATCCCGTGGATGTTGGAACCTACCACTAACGTCTCAAAAAGAAAGGCAGACATGAAACCTGAGGTCTTCTGTGAAGCTCAAGAGATGTGTTAGTAACTTGTGCAGCTATTGCTTGGGGAACCATCTGTGTTGTGTTGGGGTAGGGCTGATGCTATGTATATACAAATGCTAAATTCTGAATCCCAGGATATGGTTGCCATCCAGATGAGTTAATTCTCACACATGCCAGCCTTTGCTGTGTAAACCTTGTTCCTCAAGTGAAAGTTAACTGGTGAAGAGAAGGCTAGAGCCTGTGAATGGGCAGCACAGAGAGAAAGGAGGGACTTGAGGATTGAGTGAGGAGTTTCAGGAGAGTCCAGGAGGGAGAAGGAGGAAGAAGATGGGGAGAGCAGGAGGTCTCCATTAGATGGGATAGCCTGGGAGCAGGTGGCTGAGAGGAGTGCACCCCGAGGACACTGAAGGGGCAAAAACATCCCAGGGGAGACTCAAACAGCAAGTAACAAGAGGCATATAATTAAGATATAGATGAAAATAGCCCAATCTAGGCTTACAGCTTGTAAAAAAAACCTATCAGGCTTTTGTGTCTTTTATATGGGATATATAGAATATATAATTCATTTGCAGTGTTGGTTGTTGGCACTTTTACCATTAGAAGATGGACAAAGGTACACCTAAGACACAAGAAATCTAAGTATGTACATACTTTACTTTTACTGACAAAATCATGGAACTTGTAAGATCAAATTAATTTCTCAATCAGAGATACTACACAGCTACCTAAGGGTTCCAATGTGACCCCCAGTCACTTTAGCTTCACCTAACAAAACTAGTTATATTTGGATGCAAAATGTTGCTTAAATTATTTAAAAACCCTTTCCCTGTGTGTATGTGAATGTGCCCGTGTATGGAGGTCAGTGACCAGTGTCTTCATCTATTTCTCTCCACCTTGTATTTTTGAGACAGGGTCCCTCACTGGACCTGGAGCTCAGGGATTCAGCAGGGCTGGCTGGCCAGTGAGCCGCCTCCATGGACTTGGCTTACAGCTGTGCATCCCACGCAGAGCATCTTACACGTGAGCACTCACTTGGTCTTTACCCGCAGAAGCATCTACCCAGTCCCTAGAAAACTTGCCTTGGTTTAAAGTTAACATTTTAATTGCATTTATGTATTTATCTCTTGTGTGCATGCATCACCGGTAAGCATTTGCATGACACAGCATGTCTTTGGAGATCAGAAGACAACTTGCAGGTGGTTTTCTCCTTCTGTGTGGGGTCCTGGGGATCAAACTATGGTCCACAGCCACAGTGACAAGTGCCTGTCCCTTTTGCCTCCACTCCCCTCACAACCTGAAAATTTTTAGCTAAAAGTGTTGATAGCTATTTTTTTTGAAAATGAAAATTGAGTTATGGCCAAAGTACGCAGGAGAAAAAGAAGACTTTGGCTTAATCTTTCATTCTTGTACAAATAAATACACTGGTAGTCAAACGAGAAAGGATTTAGTTGAAAGGTTGTTGGGTTCAGACCACCATTTATCTAGTTCATAAGATAAAACCTGGGTGAGGATCAAGAGCTTAGAATAGGCAGGACTGAATTCAAAGGTTAAGAGAGGGTCAGCCATGTACTGTGACCCATCTGAGGGGTCTTGTCTCTGCTGAAAATTCCAATGAAACTTACCCTGTGGAAGACGCCTTCATGCACAGACTGCCATCTTACCCAGACTGCCACGGTACACAGACTGTCACAGTGCAGGTTGCCATCTCAGGCAGATTACCATGTGTACGCATTACCACTGTGCCTGGAGTGCCGTTGTACACACATTAACATTGTACAGATTTTTGTCTTACACAGAGTACCATGGTACACGGATAGCATCATGCACAGATGGCATTGTACACAGACTGCATCATACAGGGACTGTATCGTGCACAGACTACATTGTCCATGGACTGTATCGTACACAGATTGCATCATACACAATCGGTATCGTTCATGGACTGCATCGTGCACGAGTGGTATCGTGCACGGACTGCGTTGTATGCAGACGGCATTGTGAATGAATCGCCACTACATGAAGGTTACCATTTGTTCTGCTTATTCAGTCACTTATCACAGTGGGGAGATTTCAACATGAACATAAATGGACAAATTGACATTTTGTGTTAAATGTAGGAAGTTTTGCAGTGATCATGATACTATGAATGTGTTATTTATTTATTTATTTATTTTTGCTTTATAATGGAGACAGGGTTTCTTGCTATGTAGCCCAGGCTGGCTTTCTCAGACTCACTTCTGCCTCCCAACTGCTGGGATTAAAGGTGTGTGCTGCCACACCCAGCTGTGTTCTTCATTCAAATAATGAATTTGCTTCATCAGGCAATCTATAAATCCAAGTTAAAACGTAAATTGATTTTCTCTTACAGTCTGAAGTTAGGAGGTGTTGGCGTGTTTGACAGAGTTTGTAAATAGAACTGGGGTATTTTGAGAATCATTTAGTGCAACTCTATATTTGAATTAGTAATTCTATACAAGTTGCTTAAAAGCTTGGGATATATTTTGCCTGTAAAGTTTATTAGTGCATTGTTAGCTTCCTAAAATGCTTGAAAAGAGACAGCTTACACACACACACACACACACAACACACACACACACACACACACACACACACCACACCCCAAATATTTAGGCAGCTTTAAGTACTGACTTTTAAGTGGCACAAATGTTGTTACTGTTTTGCTTTTCATTTTGGGAAAGTGTCTTATTTACTCTAGGTTGGCTTCAAATGTACTATTTTGATCTCTTTGCTTCCCCTTCCTGACTGCTGAGATTATAGGCATGCATCACCATGTCTGGTAGGCCATGCTGGGAGTCAGACCCAGGGCTTCGGGTATGCTAGGCAAGCACTCTCAAACTGAGCTACATCCCTAAGTCAAACTGGAGCAATTGAAGGAGAATTCGATTTGGTACATCTGAGTTATGTGAGCTTAGAGGAGAATGAGTAAAATAGCTATGAATGTCACAGTGAAATTGTAAATTATACAGTCTTTAAAATGACTATCTTTAAATTTAATATCAGCTTCCCTCAAATTAATACCAGGACTGAAGAGTAGACTCAGTCAGGGAAGTGCTCACTTTGCAATCTTTTTTTTAATTTAACATTTTTTTTTAAACTTATTCACTTTACATCCCTCTTGCTGTCCCCTCTCGGTTACCCCATCCCACAATCCTTTCCCTCTCCCCCATTCCTTTCTCCTCTGAGCAAGTGGGGACCCTTGGATATACCACCCCCCCCAGCATTTCAAGTCTCTGTAAGGCTAGGCCCATCCACTCCCACTGAGGCCAGACAAAGCAGCCCAGCTAGAAGAACATATCCCACAGACAGGCAACAGCTTTTGGGATAGCTCCCGTTCCAGTTGTTTGGGCCCCACACGAAGACCAAGCTGCACATCACATCTGCTCCATATGTTTGGGGAGGCCTAGGTCTAGCCTGTGTATGTTCTTTGGCTGGTGGTTCCGACTCTGAGAGCCCCAAGGGAAGACCGACAGAGTCAGCTGACCAAGCTCAGTCTCTAGCCATACATGAACAAGGCAGGCACACGGACACATGCCTGTAATCTCAGCACTGGGGAACAGTCTCAGCAGGTGGATTTCTATGGAGTTCATTGGCTGTCTGGCCAAGGTGAGGAACTCCAGATCAAGTGCGATAGAAGACATCTGAGGTTGGCATCTAGCCTTTACACACACGAGCACACAGGGGCGCACATGCACCTACATGAAGCCACATGAACAGTTCATACACCCACCCAAAACACACTACACACATATACATAAATTTACTACTAAACTCACTGTCGTTTTAAATATAATTAAGTTAAAGTTCTGTGAGCACATGGAAGTCCCTTGCATTTAAAGAACTCAGCAGAGCCCTCTTCCTTGGTGAGCATTCTTTGTGTGAGGACTATGCTGCAGCTCTGTCATGAGTGACCTGCCTGGGGGTACAGAGCCCACGCCAGTATTTCAGTGTGAATTTTAGGGTTCTGCCCCGAACTGCTGTCCCCCTGAGTCGTGGATTGATTTCGGTTGGTTAGGAGACCCCGTCATCACACGGTCACATGGTCACACGGTCACATGGCTACTCACTGGCTTCTTCTTTAACTTTATCCATTTCTGCCATCAGTGAAACTTCTTTGTCAATGATGCTAGGAAAGAACAGAAACAAAAAGAGCAAGAACTTAAACTTTCAACATGTGATGGAAATACATGCACACATTCGCACACATGCACACGCACACACACACTGATTTTCATTAACCCCAAATATTTTCGTGCAACAATGCCAGGAGAGCACCGTTTCTCTAAACCTGAAGAAGCAACATGAAAGGGATGTTCCCAAGGACAACACCGTGACATCTGCTGATTACCTCACTGTCAACACATCTGAAAGGAAACTTGTATGAACTGTATGGCATTGCATTTACATCACAGTGTGTTTTTTCTTTACACATTCCGAACATCTAAAATGATGATAAGCATTTGATAAGCTGGCTCTTAAGTCATCATGGACCATCCCCAAATGTCTGTGTTCTTGTTTCTGAGATTCTAGCTGTGGGGTGGGAGGTGGGCCCAGTTCCAGTGCAGTTGGTCCTAGGACTATGGGCAAGCCTGCTCCAGGGAGCTGTCCTTGCCAGCTCTGCAATAAAAGTGTATGTTCTCATCCCCTCAGCATGGCAAGGTTATGGTGAACTTCTTCCAATATAGTTCATTAATTAAAACAATTATTCAAGTTTATTTCTCTCATCCCAGCCCCTAGTCTCCCAGTTCTACTCTCCAAAAGCAACAACGTAGCACAGATACCTTCTATATCCCTTTTCAGATGTGTCTATAAAATCAGACATGAGCTGTACTTATAACTTTCAGTTGGTAACAAACTATTATATATCCATCCATCCATCTATCCATCCATCCATCTATCTATCCATCCATCCATGTATCTATGTATCTTTCATCTCTATCTATCTATCATCTATCTTACTATTATTTATTTATCTTATTATCCGTCATCTATTAACATCTATCTGTCTGTCTGTCTAATTTATCATCCATCTATCTTACTATTTTCTATCTTTCATCTATCATCATCTATTCATCTGCATACATACATATATACATTTGAAGTTTAGGGACTTTCTGAAATCCTAACCATATTACTTCATCACCTAAAGCATTACTAATAGTTTAATAATGTTCCAGATATCTACTCAGGTTTCTACAACTGACCCTTAAATCTTTCCAAGATCTGAAATAGACTTGCTCTTGTAACTGAATGACTCTCTTAAATATCTTTAATCTACTATTTCCCTCTCACCTGCTTTCTCATTTCTTTTGCCATTTATCTGAAGGAACCAAATTGGCCTCAAGAGTTATTCAAAGTCTGAATTTTACTAATTATATCTCTCTGGTTTTATTAAACCTACTCTTTATCCTTCCTAGTAAATTATTACATGTAGAAATTGTTATGATTCAGTATTGACTTTTTCAGACACAGGATACACTTAAAATATTCCTCCAGAAGGCATCTCAAGTCTGTGCTTCATCACCCAATAAGGACATTGAATACAAGCCATTCTTCATTTTGTTATTAGTCGTCATCAATGTCATTTTCTAGATCAACAACATCTGTAGGAAATATTTGATTTGTACGAGTCTCTCATTTATTTGCTGAGCTCTTTATTAAAAGAAAAACTTCATAGGCTTGGACTTAGCTCAGTGTTAGGGCACTTGGCTAGTGTGATCACAGGTCTGGGTTTAATTCTCATGGTGTCTGTCTCTGTCTGTCTCCCTTGCCCTCTGTCTGTCTGTCTGTCTGTCTGTCTGTGTGTGTGTGTGAGAGAGAGAGAGACAGAGAGAGAGAGAGACAGAGAGAGAGAGAGAAAGAGACACTCACACACAGAGACAAAGGGAGGTTGAGATTACCAATTGTTTGGTTATCATTAAGTATAGTTTGGATAGGTAAGGTAGATAAAATGTTTGAATTTCTTAAGTCTGCTTTCAAGCCAGTTAGGTCTTTAGCATCCTACAATGGTGCCAATGAATTTTTATTCTTGTTTATATACTTTTAATTATGAATTAATGTAGTATGCATTTCAATACATTGCAGTTTAGATTTCCAATCACCTGTACTTTCAAAATTTACAGTGTTGAATATTTCTTTCTTCGTTATTCTGCAAAATTGGTCAAGGTAAGGAGTCGTTTGTGAATGTACTTCTAACCATTTAGGACTGAACAAGATGACACGACCTAAGACTTGGCAAGTGATGAATGTCTGCTGTGGAGTTCAGCCCTTCGCAAGCAGGAAATCCCAGTGGAAAGGGCCGTGTTTGGTGACAGGCACATTTTCCAAGACTGGGCTCTGAGCCTAATCCCTCCACTACAGACAGCATCAGGAGTCCCCATGACGCACATGGTTAAAGGTCACTGGGTTTGAGTACTTTTGTGAGCCAGTTGTCTGCATGTTCTTTATTTATGGTACATGGGCATGATGACAGTGTGTCTTAAACATGGGAAGTGCACAACACTGAAAGGTTAAATAGTGAAAAAAGAGTCTTTACTCCATCCCTGTCCCAGGTGACTCAGTTCCTTTCTCGGCAAGTCTTTGTTACTGCAAGGTCCTCATATTTCTTCTTAAGGTCCATCTCTGTACACATCAGCATATACCGAGCAACCGTATGAGGTCTCAGACAGCATCAACAGACCCTGATTCTAAGCAGATGTAGCTTCTCTTGTCAAGACTACAGATGTCACCCTGATAGAGACAAGTGCGGTTTTGTTTGTGGTTCTTGTTTTGTTTTATACTTTTACAACTTTCTTAAAGAGGGCACTTCCATTTTAGTGTAGGAGACAAAGGCTAATGGATAAGCTATTGGAGAGATGAGGTGAAATTGGAGTCAAGAGCTCAAACTACAAATAATTAAACTACTCTGCTTGGGAACATGTTTTGAAACTTTATCCCGTTCAGAAAGGGATGAGAGAAGAGAGGAGATTCAGCAAGAAGGCTGAGACCCAGGAGCAACCTCAGGAGTGGGATAGTGAAGAGAACTCCCAAGACGCAGGTCATTTCCTGTGTCATCTTGAGGTGTTGCTGTGGTCTTGCACACATCTAAGGGGTGCCTGTACCTTCCTATGTGTGGTGTGGATGGGTGCACTCACATGAACAGAAGTGACTGGGCTTCACCCCTCGATTGATGCAGTGATGAGATGGAAAGCAGAAGTCTGAAGGCACAGCAAGTGGGAGAACATAGAATCCACTTGCACCCTTAAAATGTGTGCATCTTAATACAGGCTTTAGATTTCCATAGAACATGGAAAGGCTCTTCACAAAGAGTGACACAGAGTTGCATAGGGCTTGGGATGTTATATAAAGATATAAGAGAGAGAGAGAGAGAGAAGAGAGAGAGAGACAGAGAGAGAGAGACACAGAGAGAGAGAGAGAGACAGAGAGAGAGAGAGACAGAGAGAAATGGGAAGAGCCCCCAAACATTAGTTCATCTGGCCAATATTTTCTAAGTACTTGCTATGTGGCAGTTAAGGGTTTTGGAGCTGGGAGTACAGCTATGGAAACAAAGAAAAGAAAGGGCTTGGGGAGAGGAAGTGGGGGATTTCTTTTATCATTATGAAGTCTATATTCTTTTTTTTGTAGAGATGTGAGAGTCCTCCAAGACTGGCCAAGAGGGTAAGACAGAGAGAAGAAAATTGTGATGATCAGAAGAAAGAAGATCTAGCAGACGTCTCAAGAGACACACACAGAACACATGTGGGAAATCCATCCATCCATGCGAGGTGGCTGGCCTCAGACAGTCATTGAAAAAAGGGCAGACTATACAGGAAGCCCAGAAGGCTCTACATAGTGACCAGCTTCACCACCCCAGTTCTTACGCAGAGAACAGATCCTGGAAGTTGGAAGGCTTGTAGGCTGCACGTATTGGGTAGGGACAACTCTGAGGAAGAGGCCTTGGCTGAGTTCTTCACCAGCTCACCATCATGCTAAGTTTTTGTTGGTAGAATTTGTTAACATCATACCATGCTCAGAGGGTTTACGAGATGGCCATCTGTGGTATGTTACATAACCCAGGTGGAACACATATTCCATAAAGCCTGATCGTCACACAGTTGAGACCGTCTGGGCTAGCAACAGGAGGGATGAAGGTTTACACAATAAACTCTTAATCTGCTTAATGCACATACTTGGGGATTCGAAAAAGCCTGTGAAGTTGGCATCAAACCATGCTTCTGTTCCTGTGGGTATTTTAACAAGGGAATGTCCTCAGGTGTCTCAGAAACTTAGCACAGCCATTGCTGTACAACTGTGTTCAAAACTTACACCCAGGGCTTTTGTTTTGACCTGATAGACAGAAACACATCAAACTCAGGACTCAGTATAAGGAGGGCCCACTTGATCGTCCCCTGAGAATCTTATACAGTGGACCTGTGGTGCCTGGGTTTTGATTCCAAGGCATTAGGCTTGTGGAAGGGAAATGGATGTGGCAGACAAATTAGTGCAGGCCAGTCTGTCCCTTGGTAGGCTGTCAGACAGTAAGGAGCCAGCATCACATCATACTGAGTCCCGGACTAAGAGCAGGTCAAGAAGGAATGGCCATGTCTAAAGCCTTTAAAGTGCCCTCAAAGCCGGGGTGTCCCAGGCAGCTTTGAGAGTGATTGGATCAGGGCTATTTGTATGACTCAGTCTTCTCAGAAGGACAAAGACAGACACATAGAGAAGTGCTGCTGGATGAAAACAGCAGCAGGCTAGACATGGGTGCAGGGCATCCTGGCAGAAGTCTGGTATGGAGATGGAGAGGGGTGAGTGGGGTCCTCTAAGGGGTTGGCATCAGTGCACAAATCAAGAGTCCTACTGGGGAAGCAGAGGTGACAACTGCCTTTGAGGTTCTCCTCTGTAGGTAGACATCAGCTTGCTGTTGCCTCAAGGTGAGATCTAGTCCTAACTAGTACTGAAGGCTGATTGACAGGGCCAGGCCTGTCAGCTGGTGGGCCAGTGCCATCTGGCAATCTCACTGAAGCTTCCCAATACCCCAGGGGGCATGAACTCAACTCAGTCTCCACCACAGAGCCTTGGTACTTGCCCTTTGCCTCAAAGACAATGTCTCCCCTTCCTCCCCAAATTCTTCTCTTCATCTAGCAAGCTTTCTTCAAATCGTTGCTTAACTGTCAATGTCTCTAGAACCTCTAATTGAGGTATTAAAAACTTCACCTTTATGTTTTTATTCTGTTACAGGCTGTTCAGTAGTGGTGAACTGTAAAGGAATATAAGATACCCATCTTTCTGTGGCACATGATAGGCATACTGGAGTGTTCATGTATGAATCATGTCTTTGTGAAAATATATACAATTTGCACATGGATTGGCTCTCATCATTTAAGACATAAGCTGATGAATAAAATTGTAATGATATCTACTAAACACTGAGGCTTTTGACTCAGAATCAAAAGAGTAAGTTTGTGATTGTGTTCTGTTGAAATTGTGCTTTCCCATTAATCCAAGAGCTTAAGGACTGAGTGGTCCGTTTTCCGGTACTGATCCTCAGTACTTGACAGAAACATAACTGTTTAATTGGTTTAGACTTAAGATGCATCCAGCATGTTCTCCATCAGCAGAGTTGAACATAAAACTCATGCTAAACTTACATGTTTCAGACGTACCCTTTCAACCCTTCCAAAACACATCTTCTCCTTTTATCTAAACTACTTGGCTAATAAAATTTTATCCTGTGGCCATAAAAAAGCTTTTATTACCAAAGCAATAAGGGTAAGGAGGAGATTACCATGGCGGAATCTTTATAGTTTATTATATAGTTAATCACAAAGATAAAGTGTCATTTCATAAAAACGTTTCCACTCTCTTGATTCTTTCTATAGGGAACTAATAATGACGACAAAAGGAATCGGAAGTGCTCTCCAGTTGGAATGTATTTGTGATTTTCTGCTCTGTGGAAGACTTGTCTTTAACTCTAGAGACCAAGGCATGGAGTAACCCAAACAGTTTCTTCCGGAAGCTTAGATGAACTTACAGGCCCCTACTATACATACTCACAAGGGGAGATGCTATGGTAGGCAGGCACTCACAGCACCATCACTGTTAAGAGTCTGCTGATGTACACTGAGGAATGAAAGACAAATTATGAAACAGAACCTCAACCAGTGCAGGCAGTAGCTAGAACGGACGTCGAAGAGTTAAAACAAGGCCAGTTCCACCTCTGACACTTTGCCTCAGGGAGCCTTAAAGCTTTGAAACCATCTGATCCCAGACAACTGTGGTTCAGAAGCATCTATGGTCAGTATCCTTGAGTAGGAGCTTCCATAACCCCTTGCTCACCATGCAAACAAACTGGGAGCACCCAAGGAGATGGAGGGAGGGAGCGCAGGCTGTATAAGGAACCTGTATACTGTCCTCTTGGTGCAGAAAGGTAAGGTGCTGGGGAGAAAGGATGATAAGAAAGGCTAGTGAATGCTTTAGCCATGCCAGCCTGTGCCACACAGCCTGAGCATGTACATGAGTGAGAAGCCCTAAAGCAAGACTTCCTGGCATAAGACTTTTTTTTTCCCTTCCTTCCCATCTTTTTTAATTAAAGAAGAAAAGTAATTTAAGAATACTCCTACCCTACTCTGGGCTCTGCTCCTTATTACTGTGGAGTCAAAGAGCTATGGTGTTCCCTGGTTTGCCCAGCAGAGCCCTGTGGCCCTTTGATGGGCCTGGAGCTGGGGAGTTCACTGTTATTCATAAGCCCAAGTGCTGATG
Organism: Mastomys natalensis; assembly: GCA_021653895.1. Lineage (NCBI taxonomy): Eukaryota > Metazoa > Chordata > Mammalia > Rodentia > Muridae > Mastomys > Mastomys natalensis. Next base: position 209,761 of record JAJTUV010001442.1, read on the forward strand.
GGAGGGGGGGAGGTCTGTGCTGCCCAATAGCTTAGAGATCTTTGTCCTCTGGATGAGGGATTTGTACCCAATAGGGAAGAGCAGGAGACTCTCCTCTATATGTGAGGCCCTTGAACTTGATCCTTGAGTCCCATTTCTGACCCAACTCAAATATTCCAGCCCTTCTTGAGATCAGGGCGTAACTAGTCAAGGGCTTAGCTCAGCTACTTCTCAACAACTGCAGCTGTCAGCTGAGTCTCTTCCTTGGCTTGATGAGCACAAGTGCATTGCAGCACATGTGTGGTTCTGTATTCCTAGGCTAGGAAGGTCAGCAGCTCTAGCTGCAAATGACACCCCACCTCACCCTGATCTCACAGGCTGATAATCCCCAAGTCCCTTTCTTCACTTTAAGGATTTTTTCCATTCGTTCCCCTCCCCATACCCTGTGTTGGTTACGGTGTCACCATCACTCTTCCTTCACTCCCCACACCATTTTGTCCCCAGTAGTCTATCTAGTAGAGAGATGCCTCTCCTGCCCACTTCCACTGTAGCAGACTTAAGATTAGGTGGCTGTATTTATTTATATTTTCGCTGCATTGCTGGGATTCCTGGACACCATCCTCCACTCTATACATTTTTGCTTTTTACAACTACCTAATTTCTTCTCATAACTGGAAATATAGGAATTTTCCCTTGAATACAACAATGGTAACAAGCAGATCTTCTAAAGACTAGACAATGTCACCCCCTAAACACACAAACCAACACAGGCCTTCAGTAGAAGGATGAGCCCTTGAAAGTTTCCACTAACCACAACCATCAGAGGTAAGACAGCTGACCTTCCTGCAGGAAACACACTCAGCTACAAGGCAAAGCAAATGCCCCAGACATGAACAACTGGACTCAATCTATCACTTGGGCTGAGGCCCATTTTATTCTGGTTGCTTTTATCAGAGAGAATATAATGTGTTAATGTCTCTTAATTTTTCCTACTTCATGTTTGAATCATACAATAATTTGAAACCACAATTGACAACTATTTGACTATACCATTTAAGTTGCATTTTGGGAATGAGAACTGCAGACTGCAAACTAACTTCTAATACTTATCGACTCTGGAGTTCTTCAAAATAAAAATAAAATCCTACCAGGACTCATTTATCTGCTTGATATTTTTAAAAGGACAAGAGAAACAAAATCCTCCTAGTCTAAAATCTACAATACCAACTGTTTAGCTAGGAATATGCAAATTTAGTTATTAAGTATTTTCTTGTCTTCTCTAATTACATCTTGGGTTGGTCTGTTTCAATGAGAAGCACTAGTCGAGAAAATAATTGGATTTCAGTTTCACTGTAAAAAGATAGGACTTAGTTCTCCCCTCTTTTAACGCTACATCATAAAAGAGGAAAGGAAACTATGGGTGCCAGTTTTCTTTGGACATCTTTACTTCATCTTTCTCACTTATTGAAGAGAGCAAGGCAAAATTAAACATTTCAAAATAAAACAAAGCAAGACAAAAACATTCTTTGTCTCGTGCACAAGATAGAGCCAAGACTTTTACACTCTGCTACATTTTCTTCCAAAAACATTTTTTGCTTTTTTTAAAAAACAGATTGGGATGGGGGAATTATCTATGCAAATGCCATGTACCAATGCTGAGTGTGAGTTCTAAGTGTGGTACCCAAAGGGTCAGGAGTGTCATCACATCTAACCTGAGGCAGTCAAGCCTGGCTACCTGGAAGGTTTTAGACTTCTGGCTCTCAAGTGAAGAGGGAAAGGAGAGAAAATGCATATATCTTCAGTTAACACCCATCTAGTCCTTTAAGTAGCCCACATTGAGAAGGCAAGTAAACACTAAAGTCTAAAAGGAGACTTTCCGACTCCCTTTACTACAGATGAATGGTAGTTTCTGTGTCTAGTTTATAAGTGGATTTTCTGATTTGAGAGGCATGTGTCCCACTCTATCGACTGGTGGGGTGAAGCTCGGGGAATTTTGTCCTCTCAGACATTGTGATCTTGCATGCTTCAGTTCCCTTCTTTATGTAGCAATTTTCTATCCTTCCTTGAAGATTCAAGCTCCCTCCTTGAGAACCCTTTCCTAAATAGCCTCCAGGGCTCACTTGCTCATGCCTGGCCCCTGAACCCAGGGCTCACCTGCTCACACACCCGGTCCCTGCACCAGATGCTCCACGGTACTACCTGCCACACTGCTTTCGTTGTGTTGCTCAGTTCTGTTGCATCCAATGGACAAGGCTTTTTCGGGAAGGAAAGCACCCTTATCGTTCAGATTTGCAGCAGCGCTTCTCCAGCTGTGGTGTTCAGGCTAGCTCTCTCAGTGTAATGCATGGAATGCAGATTATGGGGGGTCAATTCTACACTCATGGGAGCAGAATTTCTGGGTACTAGCTTGGATGCCCTTATTCACAAACAAACTTGAGAAGTGCCACTGAGGGCACAGTCTTCTACCCATGAGATGAACGGATGAGGAAAGGGGAGAGAAAAGAGAGACAGAGAGAGACAGAGAGAGACATGGCAAGTCAGGAAGGTGGGGTGACCTGTCTTGGTGGGGCTGTAGCCATTCCTAACAGGAATCCCTTTACTTACTTCTCTCTTCACCCAAGGAATGGTAAAGCTGTGGTGAGATTCACAATCTCAGACCCAAGATCCAGCTCATACTAAATGCTTACAGAGCCAGCCCTCTGTAACCAAGGAGCAGCATCTTCCAGATACAACAGGACTAACACACACACACACACACACACACACACACACACACACACATACTCAGAGAGACAGTGACAACACACAAAGACCTGCACAAGTTCAATCCAGACAGAATCCTGGCACTGAGAAGGGGAAGTGGACAGAGTCCTGCTCCTAACCAAGAAGCTATGTGCAACTGGTACCCTGGAGAGAGAGAACCAGTCTCTCAAGGGGTGTCACTCACTGTGTATATCGACCACACTTGGGGGACAGCCCCATGCTCAGGGGTGACTGGTCAGTACAAAGTGGACTCAACTTCACCTTTTTTTTTTGTGCACTTTTTATTGTTTCTTTTTGCCTTAGTGGATTTTTTTTTTGTTTATTTTGATTTTCTTTCTTTCTTATTTTGAGAGGAAGAGTGAGCGGGAGAGCAAGCAAGGGAAAACAGAATATGAATTGAGGTGGGTAGGGAGGGGCAAGGGTCTCGGAGAGTTGGGGGAGGGGAAAGAATATAAATATCATGTATTGTATGAGAAAAACTTTTTAATTAGAAAGAGCTGAAGAATAATGTCCTCCCAGTGTCTCGGGGTAGAGGGAAAGGATGTTCTTAAATGCTATGCTTGAAAGAGAGAAACTTGTGCAAGCATCCACTGTGGAGCACGCTAGTAGTTTTCTAGAATGATGTGACAAGCCTACTGACTTAGGAATATTCATACAGCACATAGAAAGGGTAACTGGTCTTGTTCCATAGCATTTGAGCTAGAATACATAAAATGAAATTCAAACCCCATTCTGTCTAACTCCACACCACATGCTTCCTAATTAAGTGGTTAATAAACCTCGGAAAGTGTAACTTTTATTAGAATATGGCCTAGTAAGAATCAAGAGTTTACAGCCACTGAAAGATTAATGCTGCACATATGTAAGGAGTTCTATTTCACAGACTTCATCTTCAGTTTGTTGTATGATTTGCTGTTGTGTACCTGACTAATTGCCCAAAATAACTCCAGAGTCCTACTCCCTACTAGACTCATAGGTTAAAAACAAACAAACAACCCCAAACCAAAACCAAAAACCTCTAAGACTCATTCTCAAATTGTAACATAGACTAGCTCTCTTTAAATCTAATCCATTTGCTAGCTATGAAGATGTTTTAAGAAATTGATCTCAATTTGCTTAGTGAAAATGCACTATGTTATAACTTCTTAAAGATATCATACCCTATGGGGATATGTAGACAGAACACTTGCTTAATTTTGCCTTCTAGTTCCATTCTAAGACGGAAAGACAAGCACTTCTGTTCAGAAGCATGTGACTAGCTGGTTGACTGGCAGCCTTCATTTGCTGAAGAGATTCACACATCTTCTCAGATTTTGAAACAAAAATCAGGGGGAAGGGGAGGGGCAGCTCTCACCTCCAAAGAGCAAGCTGCACCTATTTAGAGGGACATATATTCATGAATAAGGCAAGACCTGGAAACGGACTGGACCGCAGGGATCACCACAGTTGCAAAGTCACAAACAAGAACCTCGAGTTTTTCCGTGTTATGTGGTATTTGCCCTTTTCACAGCTTCAGACTGGATCCTGGAGCTTACTCCTGTTTATTGCACTGGTGCAGAGTAAGGGAAAGAGCCATTTTGGGCAATCTGTCAGCTAGACGGCTACAAAATCCATCCATATGGCTCTCTTGAGGCATAAATATATTTATTAGCCTCTTTTATTATTGTCTCCGTGTGTCCTTTGCAAGTATGTGCTCATCCTCACACTGAGTTCTTTTAGTTTTCCAAATAATATGGACTATTGTATGTGGGAAGGAACAAGTTTATTTAATTTCCTTCGTATGGTGTCTTCTACAAGGCGGAAACAGGTGGGCACTTAGAAAAAACACATTTGATGAGAAAAAAGGGATTTGTGAGAAAGTCTGGTTTGCACAGGTCTTGATAAGTCAGAGAGAGGATCATATTCACTTCTAGAGAAGGAGATAGAAAAACCTTCTTATTACATTTTAAAAATAAAAATCCAATTGAAACTTATGATTTTATTTAAAAAGAAAAAAAAACAGAAGAAATGAAAGCCACACATCCTGACCTCTTGATTTTGATTTTCATTATGTGTTTAGACTAAAAGCTGGCAAAATCTGGCAATTGTTTAACACACTTCTTATAATTAAATGGGAATTGAAAGCATCACACACTCATTATGTAGCAATGGCAAGCAGTAGGAAAGCCTCTTTAGGTTATTCTTGTATTAGCAAACCCCTTACAAGTACCTCGTATGGCAAGGGAGGAGCATCATTTCTGTAACCGTACAATTACACTATGCCAGTACCAACATCCAGTGTGCACACTAGTAAAGCTCACTATGTTTGCCATGTTGGCATTACAGTGAGATTCCTACCCATTGCCCATGCCTATATGACTGAGCTCAAAAGCCAAATCTGCTTGTTACCATCTGCCTTGTGACACAGATCTAATTCTAGTGTCTTTTATTTTCTTTAACCAAATATGTGTCACTCCTATCAAAGTATGTTAATCCATAATGCTAATGATTCTCTTAATTATGAGAAGGCAATTAAACAACCAAGTATTTGTTCAACTACTGCTGGACCATAAGCAATGCAAAAAGACTTCCTTCTTCCATCTCGTTTAAGCAGAACAAGAGCTTGCTCACCTGAGTATGTCACTGGCACAAGAATGGCTGGACATATGCCCTGTATGCCTGGGAACAGCAAGTTAATACTGCTGCCTAGCTGAAGCCAAAGAATAAACCCAAACAGGCACTTAATGGAACAATTCCCCACTTTCCTTATCTTTACACGCCTCAGATCTCCATCCTAATCCTGGTCCCCACTGTGATATTTGGTTTTATTGTAAAATGAGAAAAAGACTCTGGTAGAGACAGAATGGTTAATGAAAGTGACTGCCTGTCATTAGCTACAACCTTCAGTTCTTAATTTTTCCATTTTCTTCTAAGAACCGAGTTGAATCCTATAATGAAAAACAGACAAAAAAAAGCAAAGCCTTCAATTTTCTACACTCCAATATAATTGTTTTTTAGATCTCAAGGAGGCAAAAATGTAATTTGACCTTTAAAATGTGTAGCTGAAAGGGTTATGTTTCAGGCGGTATAGAAAAAAATATTTTCCCACCACTGATTGAAAAGAGAAGGCATTGCGGTATGGAAGTGATGGGAAATCCCCCTTCCTGTATCCCCGAATCGCTGTGGAGGGTAGGGGTGCTACAAGCTAGACTCTCATAATATTATAGAGTCTGCCTTTCCCTCAATGGGATACTGTAGAACATGCTGCCTTTTATTCCACTAGGGAATCCTCTGAATTATCCTCATCTTGGACCAAAGATGCCTTTGTTATACAAACATGGACAGGAAGGAAAACCCGGGGAGAAGCCATACGGAGCACCCTTGGCTGGTTAGCAGCACCCCTGGTCTCACCTTGTGCTGCCAGAAGCTGGTAACACTCCCTCCCTGCTCCTGTGACAGTCAACAATATTGTCAGACCAACTGTTTCCTAGAGGGAAGAGATTCACCAGCTGAGAGACACTGACTGCTCTGGCTTTAGATGTACAGCCAGATTTGTAATCTGTAGTTTTCAGGTGTTAGAAGATGCAAAAGAGAACCAACCAACCAAACAAGTTTTCAGCATCCATTCATCTGTTGATGGGCAACTAGGTTGGTCCCAATTTCTTGCTACAGTGAACAAAGCAGCAATACAGATGGAAATTTTGGTACAATAAGAACAATGAAAATTATATATATTATCTATTTATATATTATACACATATATGCATATATGTATTCACACATATGAATATTATTTATCCCTAGAGAAAAACAAAATCTCAAAATTTGCAGGAAAATGGATGGACTTGCACAGAAGACAGAAAAACCCCAAGTGTGAGATGTCCTGAGTGACAGTTTATGCTGGCAAGAGCTAGCTGGCTATGTCACACACCTCAGAGCTAAAACCTATGGAATAATGGCAAAGCTTTCTCCCAGGAAGGCTCAGAGGAAAAGGCCAAAGCCTTTCTTTCTGGTCCATGAGTGAATGTTGACAGTGTGGACAGAATTTGTCCACCATAGTTTTCTCTACCTGGATGTTTAAGGCACAAAGACTGTTTGCCTACAGAGAGACTCCTACCTAGACCCTAAACTTGTCTTCTTGATCCATCTGTATACAATAAACCCTGCCTCTTTGTTTATCTGTATGAAACAGCTCCACCTTCCTGTCTGACTCTCTAACAAATATACTGAGCTTCCAGATGTGGTTTTCCATCAGAGTCTAGTCTGCCTGATCCCAGCTTTCTGTCTGTGTATCTGTCTCTTTCTTCACTTCCTTGCTGCTCCGCTCAGGTTCTCCTGGAGCCAGTTGGATGCATTAAATTTAGAATATATAATATTAATCAAGAGCACAGAATCTCAGAAATAAAAACACTGTGTTCCCCTTACATGTAGACACTAGCCATAATACATTTGCATATATATAAACAAGTGTGTAACATGTGGGTACAGTATAACATGTGGGTGCAGCATAACATGTGTAATTCAGTATAACATGTGGATTCAGTATAACATGTGGGTACAGTATAACTTGTAGATTCAGTATAACATGTGGATTCAGAAAACATGTGGTTCAGTATAACATGTGCGTATAACATGTAGATCTGTATAACATGTGATCAGAATAACATGTGGGTTCAGTATAACATGTAGATTCAGTATAACATGTGGTAGTATCAGTAATAACATGTGGGTTCAGAATAACAGTGGATTCAGTAAACATGTGGGTTCAGTATAACATGTAGATTCAGTATAACATGTGGGTTCAGTAACATGTGATTCAGTATAACATGTGGGTTCAGTATAACATGTGGATTCAGTATAACATGTGGGTTCAGTATAACATGTAGACTGTATAACAGGGGCTCAGAATAACATGATCAGTAAACATGTGGGTTCAGTTAACATGTGAGATTCAGTATAACATGTGGTTCAGTAACAGGTATTCAGTATAACTTGTGAGAGTAAAACTTGGTTCGTATAACATAGTGGTTACATAACATGTAGATGTAAACATGTGGGTTAGTATCAACACTGGCACAACATATCAGTAAACAGGTCTACAACAGTGCAACATGTAATTCAGTTCATAACATGTGGGTTAGTAAACATTGGGTTCTGTAACAGGTGTTCGATACAAGCATTTATCAAAGAAGGAAAACAAGGTACAGATTAAGAAGAGGAAGACCTGTGAGAGACCATAATCACAACCTGAGTCATAAAGAGGACAGACAGCTGAGTATTTTTAGTTCTAACTGGTCAGAGTACAGACTTTGGGTCTGCTAATTTCAGTGTCTGACAGATCTTTAAGTTTTTATAAATCAAGTTGTAGTTAAAATAACACTTGAACCCAATCCAACACACAACCAACGCAACCAACCAACCAACCAAGCAACCAAGCACAAGCAAGAAGCACAAAATCAGAAGTGAAAGATTCTGGCCACAGAGAAGTACATAGCTACCAATTGATAAAGCATTAATCAAATACGTCCATAGTACAGTTATTACAGAACAATACACAGAAGCTAACTCGATGTGTGCACTTCAGGCACTGCACAAGAACAGCACAAATTCAGAAGATGAGGCAAGGTGACAGGTCACCAACCAAGAGGAGAATGTACTGCACAGTAAACCTTCTGAAGCGGAAAAGGTCTACTTGCTCAGCTAGTGGCTCGGGAGTACACGAAAATTTTACCTTTGGGCATCCAGATCAACACGGGAATAAGAAGCACGTCATTAGTGGTTCGAGACACAAACCTTCGGTTACTTCTGTTAGGGGTTCCCAAGCTCACCTCAGAAGAGCAGCTTTAAAATCAAGAGAATCTGTTGTGTGCCGCCTGACGGATAAGTTGCAGAAGCTTCGCTTAGCTACCAGCAAGGCCTCAGCAGCAGGTAAGGGGGATTTCAGGTGTGTGGGTAGAAGATAAACTTATCTTAAAATAGCTAGTTCTTCAACTTGGGATTCTTACGCTAGAAGTCATCTTTTGATTAAGGGACAGAATCTCTAGAGAACATTTGTTATATTCAAGTATGTCACTTTGAGTGTGGAACACATCTTCACAATGAGGATGAGGTCATGAACCATGAGAGACCAGGAAGCATCAATGAATAAAAAGAAGAAAAGGGATCTGGAGACACCATGCTAACTGCTCAAGTGGAATATCGTAGTGAGGTAGATCTCTGACCTGAAGGGAGTCACCGGAGGGACCCCTGCTGTGAGGAAGGAAAATATATGGAGGAAGAAGAAATAAATTGAAGGTGGCAGAGAAAGGGGAAGTATGCAGGGGTTGAGACTCATGTCTCACCTCCAGGTTTTGCCTGGGCTAGACCCAGCCCCTGCTGTGGTTTGAACATGAAAAGTCTTCACAGGATCACAGGTCTGAACACTTGGTTCTCCCCTGAATGGTGGCACCATTTTGTGAGGTTGTGAAACTTTCTGGAGGTGGAGCTTTGTGGGAGGAAGGAGGTCATCAGGGGTGGGTCTTGAGGCTTTACAGCCTAACCTACTTATGTAAGCGCTCTGCTTCCTGACTGCACATGTAACATGACCGGCTGCTTTGAGGTCTTGCCACTGTGCCTTTCCCACTAAGACAGAGTGTATCCCTTCTTAACTGTGAACCAAAAATAAACGATTCATTCCTTAAAGAGCTTCTTGTGCTATTTGGCCACAGCAATGAGAAAGGTAATGAATACAGCCCTACTTCAGAAAACCAAACCAAACCAAAAGATAAGGCATAGGGCCAGTGCATCCCCTTGCTACAAAACATGTGCTCTGACTGCCCTTTTGTAGTTAGAATAAAACAGCTCAAAATGACTGTTCATTCCACGCCTCAGTCTCTACAACCTCATTAGCACCCCCCCCTCCCTGACTAGCACACACGCTGCTGGCTCCCGACCAGCTCCCATCTTCCTTAAGAGTGCTCTTAATTAGATGTTAAATTGACAATAGCACCTAACAGGATTTTTATAGCTCTATTTTGGGATGCTTTCTCTCCCAGCATATGGCAAAAATATTGAGTATTATTATACTTCCTCAATGTTTTTCAATTTCATGTTTTATTGCTCATTTTAAGCCTTCATAATAAACTTGGACACAAATAACACTGCGTTTGTGACGAGAAGCTAGACCAGTCTGCACACAAAGCAATTAAATCCAGCAGCTATGATCCCAAAGAATGACTATTTTCCAGCTGTGGTAGGAGTCCAAGTGTACAGAAGAGAAGCCAGCTGTTTCACGTTAGTTCCTGATGCGACTTTTTATGTTCTTGTTGCCAAGTTTATCTTCTGTTCAGATGTAGTGGGAGAGGATTGTGTCATCTTGGTTACTCGCTTAGATCCCTAGTTCTTTCTGAGAAGATGATAATGCCCTACCTATGACCAGTTAGCCACATGTGACCACGTCCTGGTGAAACACCAGTGTTATATTTTAGCTGCTTAGAGGTTTTCTTCAGTAACTGTATTGAGCAATTATTCTTCACAGTCTACTTAGGAAGGATAAGTACCCAGCTCATTTGGCCCTGGTGTGTTCTTAGTAAGTCTGGAGGATGTACAACAACCACCTTTCCTAGCTTCTTAAAAACCACCTTTCCCATGAACCTCATCATGACTTTTGGTGGAATGTAGTGAAGCAGAACTCATGGCCTTATGATGGCACTGTGGTGCAAAGTGGAAAACTGATTTTTTTTAATGTTTTACATGAGAGATTCTATTTATTCCTAAAGGACACACAATGCCCCCTCCAGCGTACTTGGGAGTTAGGAGAACTGGGTGACCCACAGTAAGGACAAGAGAGAGAACTCAGGAGTGGGACTCATAGACTCACACCACTGAGCACCGCATGAGTTAATTACTGTTTTAGAATAAGCAATGTTTTCAGAAAAGCAAGGACATGGCCCACGTGTTTCAAACCCACAACCTCCTGTGGTTGAGCCCAAGGTTTGCCATTGGTGGTGTTAGGCACACAACTCCCTCTATTGCCTATGGTATGTCATTTCACCGTCAGTAGGCAAACTTCTTTTAAACAAGTCTTCTGAAGCCTGATATTTTTCATGAGTAATGCAATTCCTAAGATCCCTCCTTTAGGAAACGAGCAAAGCTTTCTTCAAGTTCATCACCGTGTTGGCTGGGCTAAAGGCTTATTTGGAGTAGAGGCAAAGTTTTCCTCTTGGTGGAAATGCTCATAAACAGTTCTGTTTAAAACGGCAATTTGGTTTTATTTTAAAATCAGCACACAATTGTTGTGGGATTGTTCTTATTAAGGGGTTTGGTCAGAGAAGAAGTGCTGGAGTTTACTCGGTAGCTGCCACATAGAGCAAAAGGTTGAACCACACGCTTTCTTCCTTGGCTTGGAAGGAAAGTGCCCTTTTTTGTTTTGTGGGTGACTTTTGAGCCTGGCAAGTCTTATGCAGAACTCACTAAGTGCAAGGGAGATCTGGAGCAGAGAAATCCCGCACAACTGGCTTTCCTAGTCTACACTTTCACCATTTATGAGGAGATAAAAAGCCCAAAAAATCTGTTGTAGATTTCCAGATGCCTTGAGACCCATGTGCTATTTACTAATACTCAAAATTAAATAAATAAAAAGCAGGTTTAGCAGCTGGAAGAGGGGTGGTTTAAGGTCACTGCTACACTTGGTCAGCTAGTGCTTGAGTCACTGGATGGAAGATATCACAAGGGGCTGTCTATCAGAGGAAGTGCTTACTCTAGATGGCCACCCAGATGAACGGGGCACAGAGCTCTCCAATCAAAAGCCCATTCCCTGAGAGCAGGACTGGCGAACGCAGACAACCAGGAGCCACTGTTGCCCCGTGTCTTTATGCATTGTCTGAGGCTGGTTTTAGCCACACAGGCAGAGCTGAGTAACCGTATGCTTAGGATGCTTAACAGATTTATAGCTGGCCCATTCCAGGCAAACTTTGCTGCCCCTGGCTCTAGACATCTGTTGGGTATACTTACAGGTAACAGGACAACTGACTTAAGGAGAGACTAGAAATGTCATAACTAGAAATTACTAAAAATTCTCATCTTCAATAGTACAACATCTTTGCCTTCTTTAAGTTTTCACACGTGTCCTGGGAGTTGTTGTGAACGATTTAGCTAAGTCTGGTCAAGAGGAAAGCCCCACGGATGCCATGGCTGGGTGAAGGTAAAGGGTCATGTGCTCATCTTAGAGGACCTGTAAGGGACTGAGCCGTGACTGCAGGAGACAGCTTCTTGTCAAGTACCTGGTGTCTTCTGCACCCTTGGGATCTTGTATGTAGCAGATGGCTTAAAATTCATGAATTTTACATTTAGTCAGTGTGAAGCTTAATCCTTAGTTTTTACTACTCCACAGTTTCTGTTAAAAAGCACATCGGTGTCAAAGCAAGGACTTGGAATGGAAAAATATGCAGAAAATGTGGTCACATTCTAGTGTCAGGAGAAGTCAAGGAGGCATGGAGACAATTTCCACTGGGTACTGGGTACTGTGGTTGGGTGATTTCTTTTGGTGTGAGCACCTAGATTTTGACCTGGATAACTAGCTTGTCAAGTCTCAGCTTATGGGGTTGAGTTAGGATTCACTTCACTGTCCACTCTGTGGGAAGCATTTGACTTTGAACAGAGAGTGGGAAGACCAGTTCTCCTGCCATAGTAATCATTACAAAGACTTACATATGACCAAACTCAGCCAAGGAAAATTAGCCTTTGCAATTTTTTTTTTCTGGAACTACTGCCTAGCCCTCAGGGGGCTAAGGCTTATGAAGAAGCCAAGAAAAGGGTATCTGCTGTCACAGAAGTGTCTAAGAATGAAGTATAAAATAACCAAAACTGAGGAGATACTGAGAAAGAAAAAGAGGGAGGAAGAAAGTAGGGGAGGAGAGAGACTGGATCCTGATAATATGATAATACAATGTAACTTAGAGGGAGATTTGCCTGAGTGAATATTCTGGAAAATTTATATATTTCAGCTATGAAAATCTCTTTTGTCTTTAGTATGGCTTTTCTCATTTGGAACTGAAAGAGTCTTAAGTGACATTCAGAACATTTTTTTCCCATTGTAATAACTAAATAATAATAAACATTTCGCCCTAATTCTGTACATAAGAAAATGTTCAGGCTCAGAGAAATGTTTTTCATTAAAACCAACAGAGAGGGAAGGGCAACACCTAAACCAGGTCAGGGCACTGTTTCTCTCTTTGAAGAAGGAAAACAGGGGTACTGAGTATACTGTGAGGGGCAGAGAGCTGGGCAGGAATGAAGGCACCTCTGTGATCACAAGCACCAATCACTGTCAAGCTCACAGGTCAGGACCTAGAATGCCTGTCAGAGATTATGTAGCTTAGGTGAACTCAGGTGAGAAGACCCACTGTATCTCAGTCAGCACCGTCCCATGGGCTGGGGGCCTGGACCCAATATAAAAAGGAGAATGCAAGCTGGGCAGTGGCCCACATGCCCTCACTGACTCTGCTCTCCAAATATGAACTCAAGGTGGCTAGCTGCTTCATGAGCTCTGTTGCCATAGTCCCAAGGCCCTGCTATGGAGGACTGTACCCTCTGTGAGCCAAAACAGATCCTTCTTTCCTTAGGCCACTTTTGTCATTACCACCATAGCCACTCCGCCTACATCAAGAACAGAGCATAGTCACTAAAGTCACTGGATGTTTCTTTTTGTTAGGGAAATTTAATGATAACAACGGAAATGTTACTAGCGCTCACGCTCTAGCCTTTCATGGATGCCAGTGCCATTTAAGGTTCTCTTTCCTCCCTTTGTTCAGGCTTGATTCTGTACCCTTGATATGCTATTAGGCCAACTTCAACTTCCGGTGAATTATGAGGACTATCAGAGTTCTTCTTATTCAAATACTTTTCTTTTGCTCCCAAGATATATGTTCCTGCCTGCAGAACTTTACAAAAGTCACACACAACACACACACACACACACACACACACACACAGAGAGAGGAGAGAGAGAGAGAGAGAGAGAGAGAGAGAGAGAGAGAGAGAGGCTGCTCTGTGATGTTTATGTATTAAGTAAACAACTTTTCCCATACGATGTTTTTCTTACAGACTATACGGACGCTCTGGATTTATAGTTGTGGATCAAAACACTCACCAGTTGTGTAGCTCAGCAAAGGCTGCTTTGATCTTCTTCACAGAACTGTCCACTTCTTCCTTGATCATAACGCGGTATCTCGTTAGAGAGACAGTGCAGCGCTGCAGATCCTTCACCGATTTCTCAATATTTGGGCCTAAAATTGATGCCAGGAAAAAAAAATTAGCATGACCATTCTATCTTTTATTTATGAGCTAAATAAAGCAAAGCAAGCAACTCACCCCAAACAGACCTGGCTTTTGTTTTCTAGTGGAGAAACACTGTTAAGAGGGGATGGGTCGTTTAGCCCCCCAGAATGGTGCATTATCACAGGAGTGGGGTGAGGGACTCTGGCTGTGCCATACAGCACACCTGTCATTTTGCTCTTCAGAAAGAGCCTCTCTGCTCATTATGTCCTGTCATAAACTGAAGTCTCTTCCAATATAAAGGCCATTTGTGCTGCTGGCTCCCTCTGTTAACACCACTGCACATGGTTCAAAGCCAGCAGAGATTTTGGAGCAGGAAAATGACATAGAGAGGAATCAATGGGCTAGAGAGGATGGGCTGTGAGTGCCAGGTATACTGGCTCCCGACCAGCGACCTGAGCCAGGCCTGGAATTACAGCCCCAGCATTAAAGCAGCTCTTTGGGTAGCCATCTCTCCTGGTTTCCTGTAACACTCACCAAGGCAGAGAGCCTGCAAGGCAGACAGACTGTCCTTATCTCAACAAGAACATGTTTCTTAAAAGAAAGGAATCTCCCTCACGAAAATGGAATGAGTGTGTCAAACCAAAGCCAAGGAAATCAAATAACAACCGAGGCTGAATCAGAAGGGCATTATTTAGTCTTGGAATCAGAAATGAAGTGATTTAGTCTTTTCATTTGTAAGGCTAGTTACCATTCAAAGACACCAAGGTTTGAAAAATAAAAATCTAGTGTGTCAAATGGAAAAGTTCCTCAGTATTAGGTTGCCTGAAAATTCTAATACAGATGTTTGTTCACATAGGGAAGACCATCTCTCAGGGGAGGTCTATCAGGCTACAGGTTCATCTTTATCTGAACAGGTCTGGATTGCACATGCCTGAAAGGCACTACGCTGTCCTGCGCTAACACTCGCTGTGTAAGTGACTGAGGTAGGGCAGACACGCATCCCTTCACAGAGGAGCAGAGAAGGGGAGGTAATTCCACCTGTGATACACCAAGACCTTTGACATGGGAAAGATTGCATCTGCCTTCCATTTTCCATCTAAGCGGATTGTAGGAAAAAAAAAAAAAAGAGAAGAAATTCAATTGTATGTATGACTCTCTTTGTTAGGCAGTATTTTTTTCTTTTTTTTCTAGAGAGTTCTGCCATCCTGGCATTTTTATGTGTGTGCAGAATATGTTGAATCATTTGTGCAAAAGAAACCACTTTACCTCTTTTCTTTGCCAGCTCATCTGGCTTTATTTCAAGATGAGCTGCGGGGACATTGGACTTAACAGGAGATGTTTTTGCCTTAGGCTTGTTTGGGTTACAAGGCTGCCCAGCTGACCACTGTAGGCCATCTGACCTCTCTGATGGTCCATGAATAGATTTGGGGTTCCCATCTAAGGACATTTTCTGCTGCAGGAGTCTGTTGCCTTCTGTAAGAGAACACCAAATAATGGCTGTGAAGGGATCAAGACAAAACACTGAAGGCAGAGTGATGGAGAATGAATGGCAACATTATTTCTGGTTTTATTTATAGGCTGGCAATAATGCCCTTCACCACAAAACACCGAAGGAACGGCTTCAGTAGAATTCCCAGAAGAGTTGAGGTGACACCAGAAAGGGCTTGGCATTTAGAGTCAGAAGACCTGGGTTTGTGTGTGGGCTCTGGCAACTGCCTGCAGAGAGATATAGACAAGCTATTTAATGTCTCTGAGACCTACTTCCTCACTTGTTACTATCTGGCAAGGTTATTAACACACTTGTAAGAGACGAGTATGATTCCCCATCTCCTCTTTTCCTCCTATTCCAGTAAAACCTTGGGCATCTTTCAATGTGAGTTCATACTGAAGCCATAAAAACGTAGCCCTCCCCCATCTCCATGTACGTATTGTGGTATTTCATCCTGAATTAATGAAGGCAAGAGAGTGATTGGAGATGGGGCAAGAATGAAGTGACAACAGGTCCTATAATCATTTCATCTAATTTATAGAGGGATTAAATCAGGAAACATGATGGTAATATCTCAACTATATTTTAAATCCAGGAGTTAGACTCTCTCTAGAGCTTTAATAGATGCGACCATAAATTAGCAGCACGTTGCTTCTGGCATCGTTTAAAGGTGGGCTCCTGTGTAGTTACTGCTGGCATGAATGAAATGGCATCTAAGGGCCTGAAAAGGAAATGTACCTCTCTTTAGATTTCACCACAGGGAAGTCTAGTATAGAAAAAAAATGGTGGCCTGTGAGCTTCTGAAGACCAGGTTCATGGAGAGAGCTGTGTTTAGTGGAAAGAATGCATTTTGATTTAGAAGATCCCAAATTCTGAGCTTCCCTGTATCCTGGACAGCCTTGTGGGAATGTTCTTACCTTTCCACCTGGCTATGGCTCATATGCATACAGAGTGCAAGCTTCTCCATGGAGCCCAGCCTCACCCTCCCTCCCTCCTCAGCCAGTTATCCACCCACTCGCTGCTTCTCTCTGCTTCTGGTTGCCTTCATAGATTACATTTAACACAGGCTTCTGTGCCTGTCTCTCACCACTACCTAGCTCAGCGGTGACCTCCTAGAGGGCAGACGCTCAGTCAGATTCACTTTCTAAGCTCCAGTACTCCTGTCTGGTTCAATAGCTTTCTGCAGAACTGTGATTGAGTTAAAGTACACTTAAAATGATTTCATAGGAAAGAAAAAGAAAGAAACAAGGCACACCTTTCCCGACACTGTCACAAACATTACAGAGACCAAGGGAAAGTGTGGGAGAATGTAATCTGGGTCCTAGACAATTTGATTTTAGACATTAGCTCATTTATGATAAATACAATTTGACTCTAGTAGAATCCATCATTCGTAACCTATTATGTCAAGGAGCTTTCCTGAGCAAAAAAACTTTACTGAAAGGGAAATTACAGTATACAATGAAGTGTCCAGAAAAGGCAGTGAACATGTAAATACACACTGTAAATAGCATTTCTTCCCGTAATGAAACTGATTGAAATGATAATGTATAATTTCATCACCACAGTCACACTAATGTGGAACTTTACTGTATGAATGACTGTGGTTGCCAAATTTATGTGTGAAATGACTCTCCTTTGGCACCAAGTTCCTAAGGACCATCCCAGGATTCTGAACCAGCAGTGGGCCCAGCGCTCTGCATCCCAAGTGGTTGCGCTGGAGTGGAGATGGGTAGACCCACCTGATGATGAATTTATAAACACCTGTGTTGAAACAATGACTTAATCCAAACTGGTTCCAACTCATGCCCGTCCTAAATCACAGGTGAAATTCAGTCTTGATGAGCGATTATAGACTCAGAACTATAAATTCAGCATGGCATAGTAAATTAGTTGCAGCCTTGAAAATATGGGGACCAATAGCCTAACGGAAATAATGACCTTAGGTAGAAGAACAGGAAATTATTCAGTTAAGATACAAATGAATTTTAAACAGGAGACAAGCATGTACATAAACATGAGCTCATTAACCTGGGAGCTAAAAATATTTTGTCTCCGTGTCAGAGAATAATATGTGAGCTACTGATCCATTCCACTACTCATCTCACAAATATTTATTGAGAAATTTGAATAGCATTATTTTTGCCTTTTGAAAAAAAAATCATTATTGAAAGAATCACTGAACACCGGGAGTATTTACAATTCTCACAGACCATTTGTGTATATTTGCACAATGGCTAGGTAGATCCGTCTCTCAGTATGATGAAACTCTGGGCTTCTCTCAGGAGTTATACAGCCATAACAGAATGATGTTCATTTTGACCACAAGTCCTGGACTTCTAGTAACACAGTAACAGGATATGTTTCCCAGACACAGTGATTCTCCTTCAGCATCAGACACACCATAGCTCTTCCTTTCTGGTATTCAGCTTTAAAGATCAACAGTCTAGAGCTGCCTGGAATTGATTTACACGTGGCACACTGTCAGAAAAATGTCACTCCCCACATGTAGCTGCTGATTAGCTAAAATGTGGCTTATTCACATTGAGACGAAAAGTGCTATATGAAACATACACTGAATGTAGGCTTGGCATAATATTTTTTTGAAAAGATCTTCAAATATTGAGACTGGAAGTTATACCTAGTGGTGTAGTACTTGCCTGGAATAAGCAAGCCCCCTAGGTTGGATCTTCAGCATAGCAAAAAGTAAATAAATTTTCATTACATGTCGAAATGATCATATTTTATATACACCAATTTAGATATATTACCCAACTGAAATTGCCTTATATCTATTAATGTGGCTATTAGAAAGTATAAAGTTACATGTGCTTGCATTGTACTTCTATTGGCTAACACTAATATAAACTGTAAGAAGCATGAGATGGATGGTCTCCAGGGTTTGGTCACTGCTAGTATGGGAGGGTATTTACTGCCGGTTGCACTTTGTACATGTTAAAGAGGTGACAGAGTGGTACGTGTCTTGCCTATCATCACATGCTTGGAATGTACTTCTACATGACAAATACTGAACGAGTGAATCCACATTACTTCAGTTCTCTGCATAGCTACGGCCATTGCAAATTTAGGGTACCTAGTCTGATAGGAGTCTCTGTGCCTTTAATATTCATTGAGGACTTGGCTCATATTTGTGACATCTTGAAAAGAAATGTTATCTCTGGAAAGAGCCAATTGATTCAGATTTCAGTAAAAGCTACATATTTTTTTATTTAATTCTTTTTTAGGTATTTACCTTAACAATGCCTCCCAGAAACTTCTGTGGTTTGAATTTCGCAATTACCAGAACCCCTTTTAAAACTGATAATACTTAGCAGATCTTGATACAGCTAGTACATGACTTACCAAGAATCATTTAGCTGTTTGATTTAAGTATATTCAATAGACACTTCACATGGAGCCCTGATGTGCTAGCTCGGGTTTTTATATAGAACACCAGTAAGTTACAACTCTCTGTACTTGACTCTAATATTTAAAATGGAAAAGGTTAAAATAAAAACAAAAGAACGTCCCATAAGTTGCCTCAGCATCCCTGTTGGAAATCAACTGATTGTTTATTTATGTGCTTTGCTTTCCGGGCTCTGTTGTAGCCACTGATGCATTTGTCTTTCATTGCTTACTTTATCTAGATAAGAAGTCCTAGTATTTGATAACATATGTCCTCCAGCTTTGTTCTATTTTATTTTAAAGATGATTTTGTCTGTCACAGGTCTTTGCATTCCAATATAAATCTAAGAATCAGTTTGTGTATTTCATTAAAAAAAATCTGGCAGAATTTTAGCTGAATTTGTACTCTATCTATAAATCAAGTTGAGGAAAAGCTGGCCTATTGTCATTATTGAATCCGCTGATCCTTAAACATGATATATCACATCATTTATTTGAGCCTTTAAAATTATCTTAATATTGTTTTAGTTTGGGGGTCTTAAATATCAATATTTTAGGAATATTTATTCCTAGGTAATTTTAGACTTCTTTTGCTTTGGGATGTAAAATTTAGATTTTTTCAATTCCCAAATATTGGGTACCATAATAGAATATGGAAAACATAGAATAAGGCCCCCAGATCTTAGTACAACTCATGTTATAATGGAAGTACCACTGAGGCCTGGGAGCCCAGCATATACACAGGCAGGAACACCTGCCACAATGAGACCAAAGAAACTCCCTAAATGTACTAACCTTGCTTTTTGGCTTCTTTAATTCTGCTTCTGGCTAAGTGTTCTTGCTAACTGAGGTGTGCCAACCCAAGATTTGGTTTTGGTGCTTAAATGCCCATCCATAGAAAGGCTCAGGACTGCACTTAGGCCCTGAACACCCAGCTGGCTAATAAAGACTTTGTATTGGCTCGAACCTGTGTCTGTGTAGTCTTCTCTGGTGGATACTTCATAGTAGCATTGAAATCATATGTAGAAACTTATTTTATGGCCTATTAATTAGTCTATTTTGTTGAAAATGCCAGATATTCGTGACATGCTGAGTATATGGTCCTATGAATCAAGTTAGTCTACAGTATTGAGTAAACATATTCTTACTGATGTTTAATCGATTTGTCTCATCAATTAGTAAAAAAAATAGTTAAAATCTACAATTATTATAGATTTGTACCTTTTTAAAATTCTATCAATGCTGCTTCATAGATTTTGAAGCTCTGTAGTTTAGAATTGTGAACTCTTATTGATACACTGACTTCTGTGTTACTATGAAACGGCTCTGTCAGAGTTTCCTTTTTTTTATAAATCTTTTTTTTTTTTCTGGGTTTTCAAGACAGGGTTTCTCTGTATATCCCTGGCTGTCCTGGAACTCACTCTGTAGACCAGGCTGGCCTTGAACTCAGAAATCCACCTGCCTCTGCCTCCCAAGTGCTGGGATTAAAGGCGTGCGCCACCACCGCCCGGCTCTGTCAGAGTTTCTTGTATTGCAATCAGTGCTAATGCTGCCATGCCAATCAACTGTGCTTAGTTCTCTGCCCAGTGCGGTTTTCCTACAGTCTACTTTTGTCTGCTTCTATCTTTACCTTTCACAAGAATCACGTATAGCTGGGTTTTCTCACTCATTCCATCACTATCCACTTTTTAATTGAATTTTTAGTCCACTCACGTTTAATGTAATTATTGTATGTAATAATTGTAATTATTAAATCATATCTACCACTCTGAGTTTATCTAAGTATAAAAATTAAAAAAAAAATAGTGATTGTGGTAAGGATTACAAGGTTGTGGTATCAGTTTGTCAGTGTCCTTTCAATACACACTGTGCTCCTTCCTGAGTACGACCCGCACACAAGTGCAGCTTTACTTACCACTGCTGTCAGTACAGACACATGGGCTTGCATTATAGGATTTTCCACAATGTATGAACAACCATGAATGCAATCAAATTTTACAGTTTCAAAACCCTCTTTCCTCTGGTTTTTAGGGTTTTGTGTATATGTGTGTGTGCAAATTTGATGCTTTCATAAGAAGACTATAGGAAGTAGACAGACAATTTAAATCTAACCTCAAGGAATGTAGCGAAGAGAGCAGCCCTAAAGTAATTATTTAACCCATTGCAATGGTTTCAGAGTCTACCCCAAAGACAATATTCCAATATAACACTTTATCTGATCGTGCTTAATGGCTGTAGTAGTTTTATCTAGAAAAGTTAATGAACAAAGCATAACACTGTTGTTATAAAATTAGGTTTAAAGTTCCTAATGTCTCTGTCACTCAAAGCATGCTACCACTCTCTTAAAAGCACTTAAATACAACTATGCTATATGATGGTCGGTAATGTAATTGAGAACTATAGATAAATATAGTTCTTTGGTACCTGATTTTAGTGTTCTTAAATGTTTATAATAAGTGAATTACAAATTACCTTAAGAAATAATCAGTTTTTAAAAATGTAACTTTCTGAACAGTAATGTGTTAAGAACTTAAGCGTCTGAGTGCTCTCTCTCTCTCTCTCTCTCTCTCTCTCTCTCATCCTTTCTAAACCCAATAATTACAGTGCCTTCATAATAATCACAGTTTCCCATAGAAGTTGTGCACTACAGTGATGTTCCTAAAAGCAGAGACAGACGGAAGGAATCCACATGGAGAACCATTTAGAAACACTTAAAAGATTCATAAAAATAAAACAGCCATTGAAATGCCATAAAACATGACTTTATATAATTAATATATGCTAATAAAGATGGTCTGCCTCCAAATCAGAGAAGCTTCCTTTTGTAGTGAGACTCATCAATGCTTAAAGAAAGAGAGGAAGTGACTGTGGAGAGAGCTAATCTCTGTCTGGACAGTTCTATCACAGCTCCTGCAAGGCTCAGGGAGCATTGTCAAGGAAGAGGTGGGAAGACTACATAAGCCACAGGCTGGGGATGACTGCTTAGGGATAATGCCTTCTGGACCTAACAGGGCATTGCACTCATGAGCTCACAGAAGCTCTGGATGAGACTCTAATCTGGCTGAGGCACTCTTAGCAACTGACAGCCCCTGAGGAGAGGAGAGTCAGTTCTCTTTGGTGGTATGGCCCAGAGTCAGCTGCCTATGATCCAGTGGCCACCTTACACTCACAGGCAGCACTAATTGGCCTCAGTAGGTTGTTAAAATAAGACACGAAAGTTGGGAGTGTTATGTAGGTGGTCTTATGGGAGAAACCAAAGGACCATAGTCTAGAAGAGAATATGCGCTGAATTCATTGTCTTTGGGGATGGAGAGGCCTCAAGCACTTAAAGAGGACCATAGTTCAGTTCCCAGCACCCACATTGGGTGGCTTACAACCTCCTGTAATTCCAGCTCCAGGGGATCCGACATGCTCTGCTGGTCTGAGGGCACCTGCACTCATGTACACACAGCTGGACACAGGGTCACATACATACACATAGTCACTTTAACAGTCCTTAGATACATTGTACTCATTATGAAATTACCAAGGAATAAATATAAAGTGAAAGAACAATAGATAAGTAAGAAGCAGAATGTTGAATGTTGGAATGTGGCTGTCCTCTAACAGAACCCTTTGTGCTACCTGTCCCTTATATGCATAAGGAAGAGGTGAGATAGCCTGGGAAAAATAGACTTAACATACACTTAATGATATGATGTAATGCTCGTACTTCAATGCTAAGTAAAAGCAGAATACAGAAATTCACCTGCTGCTTAATTATTTTAATTATCTGTGCCTTAGAATAATCTTTGAAATGAAATTTAACTATGGTTGTTTTGGGGAGATAGGATTTACTTAATAGAATTTCTCTGAATTTCCTCAATTAGGACAATGTAATTTAAAATTCAGAAACACAAACTCTACGGTAATCTGTAAAAATCAAAAGGTAACAACTTAAAATAAATAGGGTCCAGAATATGGTGGAGCTTGAGATCTGAGAACAAGAAAGACTCCCTGAATTCAAGGAGGTGGAACCTGTGTTTTGAAGAGTACAGTTTGCAGAAGGATCTGGAGAGAACGAGGCGATGAACGAGCTTCACGAATGCATTCTGTCGCAGCGGAAGCGAGGCAGGGTGGTGGTTTGGGTGGGAATGGAGAGGTAGAGACTGCGAGAAACAGATTAATGCTATGAACACCCGGGTTTGAAACACGGCAGGTCTCGCTGATAATGGAGAGTTTGTGAGAGAGGGAGCTGACCTGAGTGTTTCCTAGACTTCTGGTTTGCACAGATTCTGATCTCAAGGAAAAGAGCCAAGCATAAATGGGGATCAAGAATTGGCCGGGAGCATGTCACTGACGTGTTCTGAAAAGTTAGGATGAAAATATGGATTATTTTCTGATGTTCAGAGAAGAGGATGGGCTGAGAAGACTAGAGTGTGCCTCCTGTCATGGGTAAAGCCAGGCCATGGTCCAAATGATCTAAGGAGAGACCATTTCTTTACATGATGAAGGACGTGGGGACAGCCAAGCCTTGATGAGGTTTAGCAATCCAACAACCAGGTAAAGAATGACCTTCAAAGAAACTGAGATAAAGCAATAAAGAGACAAGGGAAATAAAAAGGTGGTACCATAGAAGCCACGATGAAAAAGACACTGTGAATAAAGGGAACAGTAAACAATGTTACATTGCTGAAAGGAATAGGTAAAATGAGGATGGAAGTTGGCTAGATTCAGTAACGGGTGGCCACTGTGGCCAGTCGGGGCAGGGTCTTCTGGTGAGATGGGCTGTAAGCTGTCACAAATAGGTTTATGGGTGAGGTGGGTGTAACCAAATGGAGACAGCGCTCTTTAGGATACCACAGAGTAATGGTCTAGTGATGAAACTTCAGGAAAGTTCTTCTTGTGGTACCTACAGGACAGTGTCTTGCAAGTTTCAGCTCTCCCACCCCCACCACATCTGTAGGGCAGGTTGAGTAACAGCGTAACTTTGCAGCAGAGACCAGAACACACAGGTTATTCAGACGTAGTATCAGCTCTGCCCTTTCAAAATTTCCTTAGCAAATGTGCAGAGACATTATTATTCTACCCAACTCCCATGAACCCTGAGCATCTTGGAGGCCATTACAGCAGGTGATGTTCTGACTGGAGACACGTATTAAAAGATAATAGATAACAATGAACCCAACTGTCAAAGGTGGAAGGCAGACATGCTGAATCAAACGCATGCCACTGTCTTAGTTCCTTGCAAGGCAAGTTCAACTCTCTTTGCATTTGACATGGTAATTTAAAGCTTCGCTTTAAAAAAAAAATCTTAAAACTTTTTCTGAAAGCCCTTCTTCTCTCTGCGTTCATGCAGCTTAAGTCATTCTGTAACCAAAGTCACCATTTCAAGGTGTGAGTGGCAGTTCTGGAGGCAGGCTATTTAGAGATTAGTAGTAATACAATGTGTTTTTGCTGGACAGAATACAGTGCATTTTGTCAATGAGAAAGGGGAGAGACCCTTCTGAGTGTCACTGGCTCAGGAAAGAGAAGCAGCTGAGGGCATTAGGTGTCCTGTGGCCTGAGATCAAAGTGCCTGTCTGTGTCCATACCATCCTGAGAATGAAGGCAGAGATTTGAGTCAATGAGAATACAATTGAAGGCCTCTCCTGAAATTACCTGCACAACTCAGCCACAGTGAGCCCATACCTTACATGGAAATGAACCAAGAACTTAGATGATAAAATAATAATTAAAGAGGAACCTGAATGGCAATTATGTGCTTTAAAACAACAACGAAATGTGTGTTCATATGCGAGTACATAATCTTGGCTCTATATAAAGTATTATATAGTTAATTTTTTAAAGTTAGCAAAAACCTATGGTTATAATTAGAAGGCTTCTCTAAGTTGCGTACTAAGTTTAAATTAGAAAATAAATTGGCTACTGTGACCCCCCACAGCCTGGCACGAGATACTGAAGAACCTGGAGCTCATCTTCAGCATCTGCTCTTCAGATGCTTATGTTATAGCATGGCCTTGGATGAAGCCACCACACAGCAACCATGCCTTCAGGTAGGTGGCCTTCGGGCATTTTGGAATCTCTAATTATCCTGGTGCCTTAGTTGTATGCTGGCTTATTATCCATCTATTTTCCCTACCTAACAAAGCCCATTAAACTCCTGAGGAGCAAAAGCATGGTCATCTGGCTCATTTCCCATATAAAAACACCCAGCATGCATTAGATACTCAAACATACGTGCTCATGGACTAAAGCAGCGACACAGTGCCTGCCTCTCTGCCAGGTACATTGTGCTAAGCACACTACAAATCTCATTCACTGCTCACCCAATCCTTGGACAGTTAGACTATTTTGTTGTGCAGCAGGAGAATAAGATGAAATGTACATTGCTTAACTTTTCCAGGGTCACATATCCAGTAAATGAATAAGACTAAGGTTTGAATCCAGACATTTCCACTGCTAGACACCCTGGTCTTACTCATGCTATATTATGTCATTTGACTTCACGACCTTAGCTTCATTATGAAAGTTCTAGGCTAGAAGCTTTCCTGTTGATCTCTTCTAATCCTCTGGCCCAACTCAGGGCTCAGAGGAACAGGAAAGATCATGTTGGAGCTCCTGCCAATAGTAACATGAAAAAAAATCTGCTTGGAAACACAAAACAGTGCTGGGGTGTTTGCAGCTGCAACAAGCACAAAGGGGGACAAACAGCCACATTATAAAATAACAAGAACCCATCTTTCTTGTTTGGTTTATTCCACATTGAGAGTGAGGAGGCAGTTCTGTGCCTCTGACCTCCCTGTGGAGTTTGTATTGTATAGGACAGCAGAGACATGGATAGGGGCAGACTATAGACTGGGTTGTGGAGGCCAGCAAACACAGCAGGGAGCCCTCTGTTTGTGACAGACAGGAAAAGAAGATGTATATACCAAGAAAGCTTTAAGGATGAGAGATTATAATATAAGGGAAGCTGACAGTGGCCACTGTCCTGTCCTGCTCCTCTGTGGGCGTGTGTCCAGCGGAGAAAGACAGAGAGAAATGTGATTTCCTCTTCTGACCCAAACAGAGATAAGGCTTGAAATCTGAGTCTCCTGAAACAGAGGAGGAAGGTTTGGTGAAACTGGACTCCAAGGAGCTTAGATATTTAGATTGGAGGTCTTAGGGGGTAAAAATTACTATCTTTAGCACTGCTTTTAGTAAAAAATAAAACTCTGTCTACTCTTTGCCTGACTTAGTGTTTGAAAACAGGATGGTTTTGATTAGATTTCATAAAAGATCTAATCTGAGCTGTTATTAAAAGTTCTGAAATATAGAAAAGGGGAAAATAAATAAAGAAAAAAAGAAACCTACTCTTAGGCGTAAAGCATGCTCTTTGAATTCCAAGCTATACGCTGACACACAGCACTGGCCTAACTGACAGCGCTATATTTACAGCCAGGAACGACAGGGCTCTGGGTGGTGATTTTTCATGTAGGAAGTCACACTAACACCCCTCAGACGCCTGCATACATCTTAACTTAAAGCTAACTTTCCCAGTGCCAGCATAATGATTCTGTTTAAGACTTTTTTAAAAAGTGAGATCCTGAATGTCAAGGTGTTATAAAAAGATAAACCATGCCTTGCACATGTCCGTAGCCTCCTGCCCGGCGGGGCGTTCAAGGTAGGCTTTGTCGAGCCGGTTTCATTACTGGAGAGCCTGATAAATGTACCGCCAGGAGTAGCCTGGAGATTTCTTTCAGGCTCATGCTGTGAACCCACTCAAGCACAGAATATCATTATATGGCTTTGCTACTATTACTTTTTCTAATTTTTCAATTATGCATTTTTTAAAATTTATTTTTAGGAATTAGAGAGCTCATGGCTTTAGCATTAATTCTGCACTACAATTTAAATGGACCTAAGTTTTACCAACTAGAGAAGGGTAAACAGACAGTTAGTTCCTTGACCTCTCCACCCAAGGAGCCTTGGTTTCCCCACAAAAACAGGGAGTTTTTTGTTTAAAGGTCTGTCTCCTCCTTCCTCTTCAAAAGTGGGATGCAGAGTACACAAGTTCTGACATTCACTTGTGATTTATCTATTAATGGGCCTAGCATTTCTGATGGATTGCACAAGCATTTCAGACTCATTTAAGTTTTGGCATCAACCTTTATTATCTTCGGAAGATAAAAACCTAAGAAGTTACAAACACGTTTTAAAATTTATGATGATAATACGTGAGATGCTCATGAAGTTAATGATCGATCCAGCGGGCTCACCTCCTCTTACAAACATACCTAATGACTCCACCACTCATTCTTCACTGAAAAGATTACATAAAACATAAAGATTTGTAAGGAACCAATGACATTAACAAATAATACCTTCAGGTTAAGCTGGCAGGAACAAAAGGGTATGGGAATCACATTGGTACAACCACAAATTCTTCATAGAAAGCCTCGTGCTAGGCTTACCAAACCCTCTTGCACAGAGAACAGCATCAGTGGGTGCTTAACTGTTAAGGAGGCTACCCTCGGCTACCCATGGTGAGCTGAAGGGCTTCTGCCTCTCATTTAGTCCAATTACTTGACAGACTTACTGAAACTGTGTTTGGACGGAGGCAAAGATTATGAGTAAGTGAATAAATATACGTGCTATGCTTTTAGTTTATGATTGATATCAAAACAGCAACTTGTGTAATTAGATTTTGAAAGTAATTCGTGTGAAAGCAATAACAAGGAAAGTTGGGAATCTGCCATTCCATTATTTAATTTCTTTCTCCTGCCCTGACTATAAATCAAAAAATATTAAAAAAAAAACTGAATTAAAAATTCTTGGAGAATTTGGATGCAAAATGACTAGGGCTATTTTTATTGTGGTCAATGTTTGGTTTGGAAAAAGTGTCGTGCAGCCAACAAGGATGATCGGACTACAGCACTACAAGTGGAATTCTTAGGCAATGGGTTTCTGGAAGTAAACTAGGGCTGGACGAGCAATTTAAAGACTTACTAGTGTGACAGAGTGTCAGGGCCCTGGTGTCTCCTCAGCATATCGGTACAAACCACAGTGAGGTTTTGTTTGTGTGTCGGTCTCTTCTGCTGGACTGAGATCCTAGGCAGGCACACTATCTTACTCACCTTTGGCTTGTCACATGGTAACTCTGCCACACTAGCAACAGGGGTACAATGAACGAAGGTGCTGGGCAAGGTTATCCTCACTGCTTCTCAACCTCCCCCATCCTCTCCATCACCTGTCCCTAGATCTCTCCACACCCACCAATGTATGGCATTTCAATTGTTCAGACAAAGGTGGCATCTCTGCTCTCCAAATCTGAAACTCACCAGTGTGCCCACAGCCTTTGCAAGGAAAACATCAGAGTGATTCCTGCATAGCCTAGACCACAGGTATCCTTCTCAAAATCTATGGGGTGTCTGGTGCTCCACTAAATGTCTTCTGTGAGTGGCCAGTACCAGCCCTCCTGGTGTTGGCTCTGGTACGTAGCACCCCATCAGACTACATTTGTAGCAGTTGTGTTCTCAGAGATTCCACAGACACATACATTTATTTACTGATACTTTCCTCATATATTAAATATAAAGAAACACTGCCCACAATATCCAACTGGATATTGTCTTTTCTATCTTAAGTACAAACTGACTTATTGTAAGTGCGAACATTTGGCTACTTTATAAGCCCTCCTGGCTCACCTAGTCAAAGAGGTCTTAGATTTTTATTGAAATTCTGTTTTTAGGCAGGTTATAGCACATATAAATTGTATTTTTAGGATTTGTTATAACCATGGGGTAGTAGGCTATGATATTATTGACAACTATGGTGGTTTGAATGGGTTCCTGAAAGTTCTGAAAGCTTAATTGCTAATACTAGGCGTTCAGAAGTCGGCCTTTATGGTGTTAAGGGTCATGAAGCTGCCATGCTTATGGCTAGATTACAGTTGTTCTGGCAGTGGGCTAACAGTCTAACCCCTCAGAACTCACCTCTTCCTCCCAGTGCTTGATTTCCAAGCCTCTAGAACCATGAGCTAAAGAAGCTTCTACTGTTTATAATTTTCCTGACCGCCACATTCTGCATTACAGTATGTAGAAAACAAACCAGAACAGCATTCTTTCTTACAGAAAATTACAATAGAAGAGACAGGCCAGTAGACAAGAAGTAACATACCCAGACACAGACAGGTACATTAGGAAGTGGTCTTCTGGGGCTGGTGAGAGAGCCCAGCGGGTAGGAGTGCTTCCCGTGTAGGCATGAGGACCCGAGTTTAAATCCCTAGAACCTATGGGAAAAGCTAAACATTGCTGTGTGTGTGTGTATAACCTCTGTGCATGGTGGGCAGAGGCAGGAGGGTGTAGCTGGGGCTTGTTGGCTGTCAGCCCACCTTAAGGTACAGTGAGGGGCTCTATCTCCGAGGATTAGGTGGAGAGTTATAGGGTAGGAGACACCCCTTACAATGTTCTCTGGCCTTCATACTAGCATATGCACCTGCACACACATGTGTATATATAGAATATACACACACAAATAGACTTCTGAAGTTCATTTACAGCTACAGCATAAATGACTAACCAGCATTCCAATACCCAAACCAGATAAAATAATCTAGTTCAAGGAAAGAACTTAATAACATTTGCATTCATCATCACTTGTCTTTCCCTTTTCCTAGGTGAAGCGTCTCTTCAAACTAGCATTGCCTTGTCACCTGAGATCCTAATATGCACTAGAACTGACGGACCAGAAGTCGGACAGATATCTGATAGGCAGAGGAGAGGGGAAGGGGCTATGAGGGAGGAGTGTAACTAGGTAAAAGGATGGTGACCTTCAAAGATGACTGGCTTCTTCCTCACCCTCCTAACCTGAGACAAATGCCTGGCATCTTAAAACAAAGGTTTTGCATTTTTTTCTCCTGCCAGTAGGGTCCTTGCTGAGGGACTGACTCAACAAGTTCAAGGCTGGATTAGGACATGTTTATACAACAGTGGTGGGCCAATCAACCATCCTGCCTTCCTCAAACTGACCAAGGCTAAATTAGGGAGGGAAGACCTAAGATGTAAACATTCCTAGCCATCAAAGAGAAGCTGGGCTTCCATTTCCCAAGCTCCCTCTGCTTCACTGTGTACTTCCTCTAAGGGCTTCCTCACCCCTAAATAAACCTTTATTTATTGGCTGCTTCTGGCTGATCCAGTCTGTGGTGTCTGAGAAGTTCCTAGCTGTCACCTGTTAATGCTCAAGATATTTCCTTCTTTTCCATTCTTTAACTGGCATAGAAAATGAACCAGTCAAGAACCCTAGACAATAACAGAACTATGGGGCTGTTGTGGGGGAGAGGGGCGGGTATGGATGCTCCAAGTTGGTGCAGACTGGCAGCTTTTCTCTTGAGCCCTTGCTGTACTAGTTCCCGGCTTCAGGACTCAGTGATATATGTACATACTGGCTGCTTAGGCTTTCTCATTCTGTGTAGTAGCAGCAACAGCCACTGCTTCAAGGAGCTCCCTCTGCTGTGTCCATCGCCCTAAGCAAGCGACACTTAAGAACTGACCTGTGATCCCACGCTGAGCCCTCGGTGGTTCCTCCAGTATTGAGATCTTTTTCTCACGTGGTGTGAGGGCCAGTTTTTCTCTGGCAGAGTCAGGGGATGAGCTGTCCTTTTCACAGCCATTCATGTGACCATTTTGTACCAGTGGTGCCTGGGGCTGCAGGGGGCCCACCTCTGGCCTCTCCACCTTGTCCTTAGCATCTTTGTTGCCTTGATGCTGCTTGGATTTGCTTCTTTTCCTTTTATTATTCTACAGGGAGAAACAAATGGGAAAACGGTACTGATGTTCAGCGGAGGCTCTGATAAGACAATCATTCTGACTCCTGGGTTTTAATAGAATGGGCGAAAGCACATCTTTATTAAATCCCAGATTAATCTAAATATTGTGCTTCTAAAGGAAGTTGTTCAAACTTTTTACCTTGCAGTTGTAGTCAACACAAAGTTTCCTTAATTTGAAAGAACAAAAAACTACAGGAGCAATAGCTTAAATAGCAGAGAGGTAATTTAAGCAACTTAAGAAAGACTGTAACAGGTCTGAAAGAACTGGTTATACTAAGAAACAGCTCTTGCTTCTTGAAGCAGTTCAGGACCCGGAGGCCAGCAGAACAGTCGTGTTCCATTAGCTGGGGAGGGAGCGAAAGGGGAAGACTGACAGGAATAAGGCAGGCTATCCATAGCAAAAAGAGGTGCATAGCTGTTTCCTGAAACATTGCATCCTGCAGGAAAGACAGAATGTAAACAACTAACAGGAAGTCCCTGAAACTCACCAGATGCCCTATGTGGTTCCCCTCCTGAGAGTAAACAATACTGCTCAGAGTCTCCCTCAGACTGGCCAAACTAAGTCTTGGAGACAAGCCATGCAGCCTGGAAGAGGAAGAGACCAGCAGAGCAGCCTGGCAGAGGCTCAGATCCACTGAGGTATTTGGAAAGGACACTTTCCAGCCTGTTGAGCTGGCTGTAGGCTGTGCAGTGAGCTCCAGGTTCCCAGGTTTGTGAACTGTCACCCATTCTGGGGTGAGCTTTGGTGATGAAGCTATCTTTATTTTTTTTTTGGTTTTTTTTTTCAAGACAGGGTTTCTCTGTGTAGCCCTGGCTGTCCTGGAACTCACTCTGTAGACCAGGCTGTCCTCAAACTCAGAAATCAGCCTGCCTCTGCCTCCCAAGTGCTGGGATGAAAGGCATGCACCACCGCCTGGCTGAAGCTGTCTTTAGGCCGTTTCTCACCTATATTCCTGTGAGTAAACTCAAGGTGGTGCTATGTGTACTTTGCTCTGTTGTGGGATCCCTATCTGGGGTGAATAGATGTGTGTTGTTGTGTTCCCCAGGAGAAGCTTCTTACACAAGGCAGGGCTAACATGGATCTCTGCAACAGGGATTGACCAAGTGTTGCCATTGTCCAGCATGTTTAAGGTAGCCAGAGGCTCCAGAATCATCCTGTGGCTATCTCAGCTGGGGCAACAGCTACTACAAGGTAATACCGCCTGGACCCAGGGCTTCCAGTTGTCTATTACATATACATTGAAACAGCTCCACAGTACATTTCTAGCAGAGTGTTTCAGAGTGTCACAGAATTTTACCACGTTTCTCACCAAATGCTTGGTCCCTGAGTATGTAACAGTAACTGGAAATGGACAGCATGTTTCTAATTGATAGATCCATTTTTCTTAAATGTGTGCATCCTCTTTTCTCTCCTCCCCTTAATCCTTCCCTCCCTTCCTCCTTCTCTCTCTCCCTCTCTTCCTACCTCCAACATTTCCTGTATTACAAAGCATGTGTGGAGGTCAGAGGCCAACTTGCAGGGCTGGGTTCTCTCCTTCGACCATGTGGATCCCAGGGAACAAACTCAAGTAGTTAGGCTTGGTAGCAAATGCTTTTACCTGCTGAGCCATCCCTAGAGCCTGGGCTTTGCTTTTTATCTACTTGGTATTCAATGTACTTAACCATCAGTGGTACAGGGACCTGACCCATTAGAAAGTGTGTCCCACCTGCGGAATCTGGGCTTGATGCAGAGCACCAGGGTGGCTTTGTCCTCTAGTACACTCAGAGACCAACATCACAATCATGCCCAGGTTCTTCTGGGTGAGAGATCTGTATTGCTGAGCACAGGTGAAAAGGGACAGTGGACATTAACCCCACCCCCATACACCAACCTGTACTGCTGGCTTTTGGAGTTCCTGCGCCGTGTCCACTGGGTTGGGTCTAGAGACCATCTCCCTACTGAACCCACAAGAGGAACCTCACTAAGGAACTGGGTCTGCAGCTGCTGTCTCTGCTTCTCTCCCTGCCCCCATCACAGACATTTAAAAACCGAAGCACACATTTGAATTTTTTTTCCATGTAAAGATAAATACCGCCTTTCAATCACTTGCAAATCATCTTTATCTCACTGGAAGCCTGGGAAGCTATGATTAAAGAGAAGCAGAGATTGTCAAAAATGGCGGCAAACAAAAGGGGCAGAATCTCCTAATTCCTCTTATTCTCCATGAAACCCGAAGGAGGAAAGGATGATTCTAGCACTGTCTGCAATCTTGGGGCTGCAGGAAAGCAATACTGCTGCTTTGTGTTGGTGCAAAACCTGCTTTCATAGGCCTGCGATCTTCCCTTCATGGGCAGGGTAGGCTGGCATCTTGTACCCATGAGAAGCAAAACAGCAGGCCCTGCGATGTCAGTGTGGAAAGGGGGTGCTGGTGGCTGCAGACACACTATGCCTGTGCCCAGGAGCCCACTTCCTGTGATCACACAGTGCAATATTGTCATGTGAATGGGGAGGAGGAAAATCTTTCCATTACCCTCAAGGTACAGCTCTAGAGTACTCCAGGAGGACCCCTGCTCTCCATGGCTTTACAGCATTGTCTCTTTTATTGAAGACTGATTTCAGACTTCAGGGAGAAAGGTCTCTTAAAGCAGCATTGGATAGATTCATTTTGGGGAAAGAAAAAATTTGAAAATATATTTTGGGCTTTTTAAGTATCTTTAAAGCACTCCTTAATTTCTGCCTTTGTGCTATGGGATATGTTCGGGCATGTTAGCATCTTCAATGCTTTGGATTGTGTCACTGGGCTCTTCTTAATACTTACAAAGTAGCACAACTCTGGTGCTCCTCCAGCACACCTGGTTGATTCTCTCTCTCTCTCTCTCTCTCTCTCTCTCTCTCTCTCTCTCTCTCTTTCTCTCTCTTTCAGAAAACAAGGGCCTTAGGAGTAAGTAGTTGATAACCGGAGCAAGGCGTAGATTCGGAAGCTTTCTGGGTGTGCATATTAACAAGTTCGAATGAAGCACAAAATTGGCAGCTTTGTTGAAATGATAACAACCCTGAAGGTTTGACTGAAGATGTTACTAATTCACCATCACCCTTAATCTTACCTTCTTTTTTCCTGTCATGTTCCATTCTTTAAGAACTTGAATAGCACTGCCTGGATAAAGAGAAAGAATCTTCAACAAATATCCACACAAAAAATGAACAGAAAATTCATCCGTGCTTGGTAGCAAAGCAGAGGGTGGGGGGTGGGGGGGTGGGGGTGGGAGGCAGGGCAGACTTCTTCATTTATTTTGATACAGCCTACCTTAATAAAAATGCCAGTTCTGTTTCTTATTTCCAAGATTTTCATTTAATTCACTGCACAATCTTGGTTTTATAAAAATATTAAGCCCTGCTTTGTGAAGCATACTTTTTTTTAAAAATCCTGTTGTCTTAGGGAATATGAGATATGTCTTGAGAATTTTCTTATAGCTTCATTGCCATAGGTAGAATTAAAATTGTTCTGTTTGATATATGAATAAAGTACTACAAGCTACTGAACCTAACATGGGCTCTTCTGTGTTACTAACCATGACAGGCAGAGCTTTCTCTGTGGTCATTCTTGACTCTTACTAACTAGTTCAAGACTTGCAGGGGCCTGAGGAGGAGAGAATCTGTTTTCTCCACCCACCATGGAGAGGAAAAGATGTGCTCTTTAAAAGGCTTCTATTTCAAACCAACAAAGTTCATTCAGTGACTGACTGGGTCCCAGGCTCTGCCTGGCCCAGTCACATACATAACCTTGACCGGATGAAGCTAAGAAATACTTCATCACTTTCAACTACAGTCAGTCTCCATGCACTTTAACAAAAATCTATTTATATTAACTTGTTGGGTGTAATCTCAACCAGTTACTCATAATGAAGAATCAGCCAATCCATATACGCAGAAACTTTGTAAGGGAGAGGGTCTTACATAGTCTAACAATTTTGATGCATTCTCAGATAGATCACTTTAGATTAACATAGTATGTATTACAATAATAACTGTCTACAAGGTACTGGCTAACCAGAGACTAACCTCAGACCATTCTCTATGATAAATTTCAAATTAGTAGCTCCTGTGGTTAATGTCACTCACAGATGAGCAGGATGCTACAGTGTGTAACAGCCGATCACTCCTATCTATCCAGTTTCCAATTCGGTGCCCTCCTTGTCTTGTTTGAGTGCCATTTCAAATGAGTGGCACTTGAAATGGCAAGGCTGCATCCGAAAGTAAAATAGAATTTATACTTTTTAGTAACTGGGTTAGCATTTCTCTAATTTGCTCCAGGAGTTAATGTCTTTCAGCAGTTTCCTGGAGTTTGTCATTTCTCCTTGATGACTTACCAGAGACACTTTTGTAGCTAAGTTGCCACTTTCTACATAACATTAAACTTCAAAAAACTGTTAAAAGTCATCTTTTTATCCCAAGGCAAGCTCCTGTGTTGCTGCAACACCCATTAGTCCCAGTTTTATATTCTGACATTGATGACTTTACTTGTGATTTGGACAAGAGCTTACACAGACTAATTGTGAAGAAATTACTCATATTTACAAAGGATTCTGAAAGTGCTGTTATTACATTTTAATGGTGCCAGACATGCCGGGAGGTGTTTTCAGTAAGCCAATTGAATTAGTGACTTCAGTATGGCCCACCAAATACTCCCAACAAATATTCTTTTTGACTCTTACTGGGTTTTAAGCAATTTTCCCCCACTGGTTTGCAACTCAACCGATGAGGGTCCTGAGCAATCGGTGGGCTTTAGTGAGACCCTGACGTGGACAAGGTGAGAACTCCAGGAGCAAGGCCTTCCATTCAGATTCCAACAGCCTTGACGACAGTCTCACTGCTGCCTCTGTGCACTTAGTCCGGGTCACACTACAACAGAAACCCTTCCTAATGGGGGTGGGGGTGGGAAAGGGTGGAGAAAGCAGCCTCTAACTGCTTAGGATGTGCATCCTCACAGCATTTAAAAACGGTGTGGTGAGGCAAATGGCAGCTACCATTTGGTCCTAATGACAAAGATTATACACAATATAAGCTTCATAGTGACATAGTTGGTGAAGCAGGGCAAATGGAGAAAGTTTCGTGTAGGGATTTGCTTGCACATCTGTATGATGCACATCTGTATGAATGATCATCATGTTATTAGTTAGGAGCCTGAGCTTCGATGGCTGGTGGGAGAATGTGAGCACAGTGCTCGGGTTCTGGATCTTGCCCTGAACGGCTTAATTATACTTGTGAAACTCAAGGGTTATTCCACTCCTCACAAATCAAGGAATCACGCTGTCCCTGACACGTGGGAAAAGGTACAGCTGAGACGTCTGCTGAGGTCTTCTCCAGACCCTGTTTGTCAGGCTGTGTTTAGCTAGTCCATTATTTACAGAATAGGAAAAAAAAAATGCCGGGAAACAGGGCATTTAATAACCATGATATGAAAATCTTTATTCAAGACAAAATATTAAGGAAATTTCTCCACAATTTACAGAGAAGATACCCAAACCTGTAAATAAGTGCAGGATCAACACTTTTTCAGATCTGAGGTTCTACAAAACCGCTGGCAAGCACTTCCTAAAAATGGATTTTTTTTTTCCCTAAGAGACAAAATCAATTAAGAGGCAGATGAACTGGTCGTGTGATTAACTGAATGATGCAGTTGTCAGGAATTCAGTTCACTTAGACTGTCTAAGCATGGAATTTCAGAACCACAGCCATGACACTCAGCTGACTTGAAATGGTGAGGCCTTCCAGGTCAGCAATGAAGTGTACTGTCCCTACTCACAAGGACAGCATCGAATAAGGACATGCTTAACAAACTGAGATAATTGGCACAGATCCACAGCTTTATAATTAGTGTCCTCTCAAAAGTCCTCACAGTCTCTCTTCTTTTAAACGAGTGGAGAAGGCCTTTCTTTATTCTGC
This sequence comes from Mastomys natalensis, assembly GCA_021653895.1. Lineage (NCBI taxonomy): Eukaryota > Metazoa > Chordata > Mammalia > Rodentia > Muridae > Mastomys > Mastomys natalensis. Next base: position 246,340 of record JAJTUV010001442.1, read on the forward strand.
CCTTACAACATGTCCATGTTCTTTTGAAGTCTGTTGTGCTTTTGGATTCTTTGTTTTCTTTCTTGAGATACCTTTTCATTATGTAGCCCTAGCCGGCCTAGAACACAGGGTCTCACAATGCACTCCTACCTGGTCTGGAACTTACCATATAAACCAGACTGTCCTTGAACATATCATGTTTTTATTTTTTTTTATTGGAAGTATTAGAAACTATTTGATTTAAGGAAAACAATACCCGCTATTGGATTTAATTAGTTCCAACATTTCAGTTTCAGGCGGGCATGTATACCTACCGTCCACAAAGGCTTGCACAGCTTTATCCACATTAAAATCAAACTGTTGGAGCACCAGGACGATTTCATTATTGCTTTTGTTCGGAACAACTGATCTAACTGCATAGATCTAGAAGAAAAGCAAAAGCAAAACAGAACAGTAAACACCCCGAGTACTGTTCACCTACAGATCCCCCACTAGATAGAGCAGAATTATAGCTTAGAAAGGCCCAGGAAAGCTAACCCATTTGTCTTCTTGTCAACAAACATACTCCAGGCCTTTTAGAGAAGTGAGCGTTTGTGCTGGTGATCACCTGGACGCCTACTTTATTTGTGTACACACCTCTACAGAGGTCTCCTTGTGAGGCTGCAGGAACGACTGCGCAAAGCCTGCTCTGATTTGGCAACCAACCCTCCCGGAGCCTGAGATACATACAAGATGTGTTCTCCATGAGGACACAGAATCTTTTTCTGTCTTAGACTTCCTTTCCACTCGCTCAGGGGTATCTTTAGAAAACATACAGAAATAGCTTCATGCCTCATTTCTCTCTGGGCACAGAGGAGGCAGTTATATGAGGGTCACAGACATGTACTGTGAAACTCCATCCCTGTTTATAAAGACAGGAGACTACGGAGCTCTGCATCTGTGAGATGATAATCCCAGCTATGTTACAGCACATGATCCCAAACAGCCTTCTGAAAAATAACCATTAAACAGAGTGAAGGTAAATGCATGTGTGAGCCAAGGATTCCGATGCTTGCAAGCAAGTGTTCACTCCTCAGTGACGTAGAGGACCCACCATTAAATGTAGCATAGATTCTTTTCTGGTTGCCTGCTAGAATTAATTGACCTTTATCTCAAAGAACTTGTGATTATTACAGACTGTTCTACGCATTTCAGCATAATCTATCTTACCTCTATCTTATGAGAAGGATTTCTGTACTAACAAACGCAAGCACAGTACAGAGACAGTGGGAAGCGCTCATTAGAGAACAGCACAATCTATACACGAGCCTCTCAGAGTTAAGTCAGGACCAGTGAGTTTTAGAGTTAAATGGAATTTGTTATAATTGGATTCATGGGGTATGGATTATAGAATCATGGTATGTGTAATATGACACTATTGACCAGACATTTAACTAAGCAGTACAGACTAATTTTTGATGATGTAAGAAAATAAGCTGCCTGTTCCACACAGATCTGTATTTAACAGTATTTTGGTTATAATGAGAAAATTGCATAGGCTATGAGCATAGGACTTGTAGAGATGTTGACATTATTGACCAGAAGATTGGTTTCAAATCCTGACATTTAAAAATGTTAAATATTTGGGCTTTATTGAGATTCTAATAGACTGTGTGCTTGTATATGTCAGTCAATACTCCTTTGGGTTTTTACTATTCTCACATTTTATGGTTCTCAGTTTCTCTAGACTTCATTAGAAAAACTGACTCTTTAAAAAAAAAAAAAAAAAACAAAAACAAAAAAAACCTAAGTTCTCCACTGCTTTGCTGCCCTTCCTTAAAGCTCCAGCTTAGTGAAAACTACTTATTTATTTTAGATAGAGTCTCATTATATAACCTCAAACTCTCCTGTCTCTGCCTCCCCAGTGGCAGACATGTGGTACTAAACTGACATTGTAAATACTCCTTTTAAATACTCACTGCAGGAGTCCTCAACCTGTGGGTCGCAACCCCGTTGGGGGCTGCATATCAGATATCCTGCGTATCAGATATTTATATTATGATTTATAACAGTAGCAAAATTACAGTTCTAAAGTAGCAAGGAGATCGTTTTATGGTTGGGGCTCACCACAGGGAACTGTGCTAAAGGGCTACAGCATCAGGAAGGCTGAGGAGCACTGACTTACTGTGGGCAAGGCACCAAAACTTCCTGAAACACAAAGGTCATAGCGGGTGTAGACAATGCTCAAATGACCACAGGGACTGAGAAGAGTTGGATGGAAGGGGGAGGGGAGCGGGAAGGGCAAGCATTCTGGGCAAGAAGAGCAGGACTCCACAGTGAGGAGGAAGGACAGTAGAGCATGAGGTTGTTGGAGCACATCAGAGGTCAGACTTGACAGGACCAGACTAGGCAGGGCCTATAAGGCTATGTAAATGGTGTCGGCCTTGTGAGCACCCCTCGGTTGTTTGTTGAGTCCTCTTCTCTCATCTCTTTATCAGGTTTCAAAGATCGGTATTCTTTCTCATTGAACATTAAAATTCTTTTAAAAAAAGCTAAGATGGGGTCAAGGATGGAGCTCAGTTGGTAGAGCACTTGCCTGGCATGTATAAATTGCTATATTTCGATATAGATGCAAAGAAACAAAAACCAAAGCCAGCCCAGGAAAGTCATCAACGGTAATAATATGTAATGTTTGCCTTGTACCTAGTAGTGCATTGGAGTTACCTATATTATACTCCTAATACCTTTTAAATAAATACAGTTTTTGCAGTTCAAGCCACTACAGTTTGTTCATATGTAAAATTTCATAATAATGACCATCATTATCACCACATCAAGCATGCCTTTCTGAATAATAAAATGCTGAGTTATTAATTACCTTAAGTACATCATTATAACACTAGACCAAAGTTTTCAAGCCACCTACACACAGCTGTGTGACTAGCAAAGACCGGAATCATAAAATCAACATAAAAATAATTGCTCCCTTGCTTCTAGACTCTCCTCTGCAAAACATGTTTTGTTATGCTAAGGCAAAACCAATGTAAGCCCTTGCTCGATAGACACTTTCTCTTCAGATGCCTGCATCACTCTTCCTGTCCTTGTAAAACCAGAAACGAAGGCTGCATAAGCATGGCCAGCTATGTGCAGAGAGACAGTATTCTGTTGTCACTGGTGAGTGTGTGTGTGCATGTGCGTGTGGGTGAGTGCATGCCCATATGCAGGTGAGCAAGCGTACATGCGAGCATGTGAAGGCCAAAGGTCAACATCTGGTGTCTTCTGCAAGGGCTCTCTACCTTATATTTTGAGATTGACTCTCTAACAGAACCTGAAGCTAAAACCTAGTGAGCTTCAGGAGTCTGCTTGTCTCTTCCTCCTCAGTCCTGGAATTACAGACGTGCATCATCACAGTGACTAACTTTAATGTGGGTGGTGGGGATCAAATTAAGGTCGTCACGCAAGCATTTTCCCAACAGAACTATCTCCCCAGCCCTTCCTTATTTTATATATCTTAGTTTAGAATGTTTTCCTAGAAAATCATTACTGAGTTCCGATATCAGATCTATGAGAAGTAGTACCGACTTGTAGGGTTGGCCCTTAATTAGAAGAGGTATTCCAGGCTTTACAGAAATGAGCAGATAAGGTGTGTGGAGGATCCTGTCTGTTCATGGCCATTCCTCAGTAATGCTGAACTCCGGGCTAATTTCTATTTGCTCTGGTCACTGGTCTCTGGTAACGTCAAGAGAGTGGCACAATTCATAAATCCACAGCATCATTTCTGTATGGAAATGATTTCATGGAAAATGGAGAGATCACATGTGCTCCTGTGTACAAATAAACAGGCAGGAACCAGCCAGTTGCTATTCACAATTCACAGACTCTAAGGGTCTGAGCACTTAAGTCTAAGAAAGACCTCATTTTCCAGTGGCAGCAAACACAGGACATGGATGGCGAAAGCAGCGCCTGGTGCTGCCTGTGGAAATGCAGCTTCTGAGAGCTATCGGATCGGCTCCATCCATGCATGACTAATGGTAGTTTGCATATGGAGAATTCATAAAATTCACACAGGCAGTGGCGGTGTTGCAGAGGCCGTTTCTGGCGCTGCTTCTTACACACAGCCACTTGCTACGGCCCTGGGCCCTTCTGCAGCTTTAGAACGAAGCTGGAAGCTGCTGCCCTTGACAGCAATCCTAAGGGGCTCCCCTGCCAAACTAACAAAGTGGTCCATTCCTGCCCACCAGGCAGCCATTCAGCCTGCTGGGTGACAGTCAAGACGGCTAGTTAGCGCTTCATTTAGCAACCGCTTTAGCCTTCCAATATCAAGCTCATCTGTTATGCGTCTACTAATTTATGTCTGGTTTGGCAAATTCAATTTGCTATTTAGAAAGGGGTTGTTGTGATGTTACCTTTGGAGTATTTTTCATCTAGATTCTCTCGGGGGCTTTCCTATCTGGCCCTGCAGGCTCTAGCATATTCTGTACCAGGCCCTACCTTATTGGCTCATGCATTTACCAAGTAATGGAATGTGGCTCAGTTCATAGCTGCGCTGTCTCTGTTTGAAGGGCTGTTAACAGATTTCCTGGTCGCATTATCGAGCCTGCCTGTGATGGCTTTCTTCTTGACTTACCAGTGAGCCTTAAACCATGCTGGAGTTTCAAAAGCCATCCAGAGAAGACTTTTCAATCTACTTATACTGCTGTGTGTTCAGTCAAGACCTAGCATTATCAACAGACACAAAATAACCACTTCTAGTCTCTCCCTTGGAAATTCACTCTGATGCTGCCATCTTTCCAAAAATATAGTTCTTCCCTGGTCCCGTGGGAGATGCATTCCAGGATCCCAAGACAATAAAACCCATAGGAGCCCAAGTTCTTAACAAAACATGGGTACGCATGTAACCTATGCAAATTCTCTAGGTACTTTAAATATGTATTTTAAAATATTTCCCCAAATGTTAACACCATGAAAATAGTTATACTGCATTGTTTAGGAAATAATGACAAGATAAAATTTTATACATGCTCAGTTTCTTTCCAAAATATTCCTGATCTGATCTGTGGTGACCTGAACTCATGGGTTCAGAACACATGGAGATGGGTGATAGCCATAGAATCATGGCCATCTTATTCCCTAATTGAGGAACTAGCAATGAAGTGCAATTTGTACACTCTGGTATTCAAGGCCATAGTGCATCAGGGCACCAGCCTGCTTTTCCAAGTGACTTTGTTCCTCTACCCAGCACAGACGTGTGCCTCATACCCAGTTTTGACTCCTCACCGTGCACCTTCATCAGGGCTCCTCCTTTGACTAAAGATGAATCTTGTCCCCATTTTTATTCTCATATTCCAGCTGAAAGGTCAAGCATGTGTGAAGTCCTTCTTAACCCTTCCTACCAGAAGCATTCCTAATTCAACTTCAAAGCCCTTCCTCAATAGGTGTCTTTAAATATTGGAGCACCTCCTTTAGTTCCTGCAGATTCGTGTGCACGCTGTGTTGACTAGACTGCAAGCAGTCTGAGAGTGGAATCCTCCTCTGCCATTTCTGTATGGTTACCATGGCTACTCTGGAGTGACTGACACTGTGTGTGCGGTAGGTATTTAATAACCGCTTATTTAGTGAATCGTCCTGTAGCCACATCCAGCTTCTGCTCGGAGCCAAATGAATCCTTCACCAGCGTGCTCGTACCACGCAGCCACTTGCATCTGCTATTGTGTCTACCATCCGCAGGAACACAGTGGGTCCCATCTGACTGACTGTGCCCCAAGCGTTATACAGGCAGAGAGAACATACACATGTTCTTTACATTCCATCAGAGACTGGAAGAATACTTGTGTAGTTTTAAAATTCGTACAATTCTACTGCTATATAATCAGGAACAGTGGCATTTTTGGAGTTTGGGGACTATGAAGAGAGTGTACAGTATGCCTATCTATCTTTCCAGAGTCAGCTTAGAAGACAGACATCAGTTGAGTCTGCTCTGAGTGATAGGTACTGAGGATACAAGAAAGAGCCAGCTATAGTTCTGTCCCAAGGAGGCGCAGTGTAGCAGCTGAGCCGGGGACTCTATAATGAGAGTCAGTGCTGTGTTCTTTGTATGAACAAGGTAAGGTGGCACTACAGAAGAGCAAGTATGCCTGCCCAAAGACAGGAAGATGCTTTCTAGATGGAGAGATGTCATGGAAAGAGCACTGGAGTTAACAGAGCTATGCTCTAATCTTGGCTCTGGCATGTGACCTTGGTCAACTGCTCAGATCTTTGAAACTTGGTTCATAAAAAGAGGCTATTATCTGCCACAGCCTGTAAAAATGGGAAGAACTGATGCATGTACAGTGTCTGCTAGAGAGTCTGACATATATCAGCTACTCGATAAGTCTGAAACAGAAAAGAGTGGGAGTATTCTCAATAGGCCATGAAGATATGGCTTTGAAACTGTAAGAACATGTAGCTTATGTGCAGGTCAAGGCTTATTTTGGAAAGATTGTCCTGGAACTAGCTGCTTAGAGAACTTTCTTCCTCCACAGACTCAGGCACAGTGCATCTAACACCTTCCCTTAAGTTCTTTCTTCATTCCATCCATTTTTAATGTGGCCAACATGTGTTTTCCTCTTAGCCTCATTTGATCACTTGCTAAAAGTCTAGTCCAGAAACTGGGTGTCCAGACAGAGCAGGAACAGTGCAGGCAGAGACAGAGCTGCGGAAGAGATGTGCAAACAAACAGGTGAGACGGACAGAAAAAGGTGCACCGTGACTCCCCACCATGCTAAAGAACCAGTGAGTCCATTGTAAGTTAAGAACAGTGTAAGGCAACAATGCATTTGGAGTGCAGGAATGGTGTAGCTGGGATGTGCTTGCTGGGCAAGCATGAGGAGCAAATTTTGGATCACCAGCTTCTCCAAGTAAAAAAGTTGAGTGGCTGCAGTACATGCGAGAAAGCCATGAGAAAGTGTGGACAGGAAGACCCCTAGAGATTGCTGGTCAGGTGTTGTAGCCAATCAATGAGCTCCAAGTTCAGTCAGAGACTGTCTCAAAGATAAAGTAAGGAGTGATTGAGGAAGACACCTGGCATTGACCTCTAACCTCCACAGGCACCTGCACACTTGTGCATACACACTCATGTAACACACATGTTCACATACATGAACTTAAGCACACACAAATTAAAATAAACCATAAATGCATTTGGTATACTTACCCTATAAAACGTTATAGCTTAGGCTGGTCTGCTTTGCATGAGATCAGAATACTTGCCTATAGTTGGGCATTGCCTTTCAACCAATGCATGTTCTGAAATAAAGTGCTGAGTATCTTAACTTATTAATACTGTGCTGAAAGTGCAAACGAGAACGGTTGTAAGGGTGTTGCTTTTGCACCAGCGTGAGGGTGAAAATTGTAAGTCAAACCACGGTGAGTCAGGACTGATCATCTGTAATTGTACCTCATGGTAAATGAGTCTGCCCAGGAAGCAATCAGAGAATATTCACAATGAACCACAATGGCCAGGAAGCCGCTGTCTTGAAAGGCCAGAATGCACCAATCAGACTCTTAAGGATTATTCAGAATGGGAGAGAGGTAAGAGTGGAAATTGATGGGGCCAGCCTCCTAGAAAGCTGCCCCCTTGCTGTTTCCTTAACTTCCCAAGTCACATGACACTCTGCCAGACCTGTGTACTAACCTCTTTTTTCTTTGCACTAGTTTGAGAAGGTTTCATTTTCTTGAACAAGTAGCAAGTGCCTAAAGGCTGTATTAGCAAATGGAGCTGGAAATAAAAACAACACGGTCAAATAGCTCAACTAATTGGCAAAGGAGGAAAGAAACTGGGAGATTTTTAAGGACAGATGCACTCAGAATGTAAAGTGAGAGACTGGGAGACAAGAAGCCACAAGTCTTGCCTACACACTGTCGCTAGCTCTCACACAAGCTCCCGAATTACTTGCGTGACTGTATCTGATGGAGTGTAAGTTGCTCAAGGCAAACCTTATATCCACAGCATCTTAAACACCGGGGGCACTCAGGAGATGGAGGCAGTGTCTGGTGAGTGACTGCATGAACCGAGTAGGGAACCGAGTGACATAGTCATTGAGACATTCTGAGTCTTTACTCCACTCTTTCAGTGCATGCCTACAGTTCAGCAGAAAGAAGCCTGCAGTATTAAAAAGCTTAACAGAGTCAAGCCACAGATGTGTGGAGTGCCTCCTAGGTCCCAGGCACAGCAGATGGCTGCTTCCAGCTCTGAGGAACTTTACACACTTAAAGATGAGCACTATCTTATCCTCTACAATAAGGGCAGCAATCCAACACCCAGCGACCTCCTCTTTGCACCAACAGGAACCAGTTATTTATGTGTCTGCCATTCCTGCAATGCTAAAAGGGCTTTATAATCAGCTTTGGTCACATTTCTCAAAAAACCTGAAAAGCATCTCTTCCATGTATTCTGTGTATGTATTGCTTCACTTGTTGGACCAGTGGTATTATCTACACACTAATGAAGGCGGTTCTCCTGTGAATCTTCTTGGGGGGAAGGAAATACTCTTTGCAGGCTGGTACCTTTGCATTCAGGATAATTCCGTAATTTAATTGCTTTTTCAATATCTACTTCCTGCCAGCAAAACAATATGTATGAAGTGTTGTCATGTTCTACTCGGCTGACTTTTTGGGAATTAACACCACCGGCATAAATCAAAATTAACTTTTTGGGGCGAGCAGAACAGGATTAGAAAGAAAAATGAAGCTTCGAAGGGGAAAACGCCGTGCTGGTGAAGTCGGAGGAAAGCTAAAGTGAGCATCTTGGCAACACACTCTGTGTGTCTTCTGAAACTTATCACAGTTAGCTGGGATCTGCTCAGAATCAAGATGCAGTTCTGGAGGCTTGGGACACTGGAGAAAAGGGAGGTTTAACTGTTTTTAAGGTTCTGCTTGATCATAGGATGTGGCAGGCAAGAGGGGTTTTCCCCATAGTCTTTTCCCCAGAACTTGTGAAGGAGGACTCAATTTGCAGATGGGATAAAGGTTGTTAACTCGCTAACTCTAAAGGACTGAGATCATCCCAGCTTATCTCTGTGGGGCCCAGCATAATGACAACAATCTGTAAATGTGTGAGGAGAAAGAGGGTGGGTGACAGCCATGCAATGTGAGACTCAACTAGCCACGGGTGGGGCTTGAGGGGAGGACAAGGGAGGAAAAGGCAAGAAAAGCCATTCTCTCCATCAGCCCCAGAAAGGAAAGTGACTGTGTACGCGAACACCTTGGGTTGAGTTCCCCATCACACTCTGACCTCCAGACCTCCAAGACAGTTCACCCACACTGCCTTAAGCTCTGAATCTGAGGGTGACGATGACAAGAGCTGCAGTAAGGGGGTGCAGTAGACCCTTCTTTGAGGAACAAGAGGTCCTCTACTGCATTCTTCCCCATACCACCAACCAGCCTCTTACAACATGACAATAAGCTGTCTTCCAGTGGGTACCTTTCTCAGTGCATGTCCTGGGGAGTCCTAGTTACTCATAAACTGAAGCTACATTTCACAGAGAAAAGTAGAGGGGGCCCCGAAAATAGTGAAGAAAACAATACAGAGGAACAAACGACAGCCACTTTGGGGTGTCCTGATAGTAAAATCCCCCCTGAATCTTATCTGTTTGCTTCCCTCTCTCTCACTACCCTAGACTGGTTCCTTCTTCTCACCAAGTCTGCAAAACCCTCCTAATTGGATTTTTGGCTTGGTTCTCCCTCTCTCCAATCCATCTTAAAACAATCAGTGCACAGTTTATTGCCCAAAGGGCTTGAGCATGCTCACTGATGGAGGGAGGAGCCAGCAGTGAGAGGGATTTGGAGAAAGGAAAGAAAGGAGATAAATTATAATGCAAGATTTCCTGAGGAAATGAGAAAATGGCGTGAAGCTGTGGAGGGGCTGGAGACATCTCAGTCTAAGTACTTCCTGGGCAAGCATAAGGACCTAAGTTTGATACTTAGCACACACATAAAAGGGCAGGCATGGTGGTGCATTCTTGTAATTCCAGTCCTGGGGAAGTAGACTGCTATGGTTCAGTGGCCAGCAAGCCAACCTGGCTGAACTAGTGAGTCTCAGGACTAAGTGTGTGTCTTAGAGAGACCCTGTCTCAAAACAAAATGTGGATGTCTTCTGAGGAACAACACCCAAAGTTGGACTTGCACACGTGCATATGTGCGTGATCCTCCACATGTCCACATGCTTGCTGCACATACTCTCAGATATAGACACACACATGTACATATACATGTACACACACAGACACACACAGACACACAGACACACACACACACAGACACCATGGGGCGAGATGGGGCGAGATGGGGCGAGATGGGGCGAGATGGGCGAGATGGGGCGAGATGGGCGAGATGGGCGAGATGGGCGAGATGGGGCGAGATGGGGCGAGATGGGGCGAGATAGACATCCATGTAGAAAAATATTCTTTGAAAAGGAAGGAAGTCCCCTTTCTACTCCTCAGAGTTCTGAGAAGGAAGAGGAGAAATGGAGAAAGGAGATACGATAAAAATTCGAGTGGGTGAAGAGGAACGTTTATGGAAACCATTCATCTGAGCCTTGACACTTAAAAAATAGAGAATGGTTTAGAGCTGCCTGCATGGGAACCTAAGAGGAAGTGGCCATAATGAATAAAGAATGCTGACCAGGCCTGAAGGCCCATGAACGCTGGACAGCACAGATCTGTCACAGAGACAGCTGGCATGGCTATTCCCACAGATCCTTAGCAAGCTAGAAGCAGAGGCAGAGGAGAGGAATGACTCCCGTTCACAAACGTAAAATTACAGTGGGGGATCCTGAGGCTCAGGCATGTGGGCTTCGGGTATCTCTGAAGTGGCTCATAAGGCACCCAAGAAGATGGATTAGGACGCTAGAGAGAAATGAAGGGGTCCCATATCCTGCTGAGATTAAGGACAAATGAAAAAGACAAGAGAAGCCGGCAAAGCCTTCCCACCCCTTATACTTGGTGCTGCCTTCTGGTGTATGAGAAGGTAACCTCTTTTCTACAGGCCAGCCCTGCACTTATTTCAAAGAACTGAAGCACCCCTTAGAAATCCAACGTGATCTACAGTCTTTCAGAAGCGGCAGTCTCCTAGCTCTTGCCATCTGGTCAAGCTCTCCTGAGTGTTTCCTCGGGAAAAGTGTTTTGTAAATAGACACGCTGCTCCAGTAGGGGAGGACACTCAAAGAAGAGAACTGTGCACCTGCACCTGCCTTGATGGGCCCTACTTATTCATTCAAGTTGTCAAAATCAACACGGATGCTTCAGGAGCCACACTAATTGCTGGTCTCCGTGGGGCTTATTTGCTATCAGCTCTCCTTACGTTGTTCTCAAGACAAGTGCTGCAGCCCCAGGCTTGTGAAGAGATGGTAACACTTGGCCAGGGATTTTACATCCGTCTCTGTTAAATTTCAATATGTAGGTTCTGACTCGGTGCTCCAGCCAGCTGTTAACTTTTGGAACCTTGCATTTTTTGTCAATACAAACAAGGAACATGTTAGCTATTCCTCCCAATTTGGTATCTACACCAACCAACCAACCAACAAACAAACAAATAGAAAACTAAAACCAAAAACAAAAGCAAAAATACCCCCCAAAACCCAGTTGCCACCTTCTGCTAGAGAAGATTTATTGTAGGCCAGAGCCAAATTGCTGATTTGAATTTTTATGAGCCTGAGTCAAATACCGAAGCCAAGGTATTACCACAAGAATGTCATCGGAGCTGAGTGTAATCTTTTAATTCATGTTCCATTGTTTATTTATCCACCAATTCAGTCACAGTGAAGAGACTCTGAAGTTGGACCATAGGCAGGGAAGGCACACTTCCTGACCTGCTAAGGAAATCTATAGTCTAGAAAGACAGATATTTGATGGATTTAGTAAAGGGGTGAAGATGTTTTGTTGTCTGAGAACTAGAGACACACTGAGGGCTGAAATTGGTTTAAGGGGAGAATGAGGAGAAAGTTCCAGGAGGAATGATGCAGGACATGGAAAGTGTGCTCAAAGAAAGACAGTCCAGGCTCCTTAGAGCATCAGGTGTTAAAAAGCATGGGATTTCATAACAGAGTCATGGAGTCAAAGTGTTCTAGGTCTCATGTCTGATAACTTGGAGCCTGATTCTACGGCAAAGCCAATGAAGATTTGTGCAGGGGAGGACTCTGATATTTGTGCATTTAAGGCCATTTAATCTTTTGTATGAACTCTAGGAGATCAAATGGATGCCAGTTAGGATTCTAATACGGTGGCCTGGGCAAGAAAATAGACCAATATAAGCAGTGTAGAGAATGACTCAAGGTTACTTGTGAAGAAGCAACTGGTCTCTGTTTAGATACAAGGAATGAGAAGAAGGAAACAATCGTGTGATGAACGGCTTGGCATGAATTTTCCACCATGGTTCTGACAAGCATCCTGAACTGAGGATCATGAATCTGACGTCTAATGGAAGTTACAGATCAAGTTTGGCCCCATGCCTTTGTCTCTGAAATTCCATCCCTTTAAACACTTGATGCTCCAAGGAGCCTGGGCCTTCTATCCTTTGAGCACACGTCTTGTGTCTTGCCTTGTTTCTCCTGGAACTCCCCGTTTCCTCCCTTCCATCTCCTTTTAAAGTAATTTCAGTCCTCAGTGTTTCTTTGGTTCCCAGACAACAAGATGTTTTCATTTCCTTTAGTGAGGGAGAGGGAGCAGGGGAAAAGGACAGTGGCACAGGAGAGAGTTCTTAGTGACAACCAGTCACCTCTCAAATCATTTAGAATATACCATAATTCTTCCATACCTCTCCACTATTTATGCAAAATCATTATTTCAACAATATGGCTTTTGTAACGTAAACCCGCTCAAGAGGGTATTCACTGTCTTTCTCCCCTACTCCCCTCTCTGATAAGAGTGTCAAACAGCCAAACCTGGCCTCAAATTCACCACGTAGTGGAGGCTGACTCTGAGTTTCTGATCCTCCCATCTCCAACCCCCCAAGGGCTCAGATTACGGTTACATATGCCTACATTGTGTAGTTCTGGGGATCGGACCCCAGGTTTTGTATACATTAGACACATTGTCTACTAACTGAGCTATATGTCCAGCTCAGGCGAGCCCTCTCTTGAAAACGGTATTAGTTACCTACTGGTATGTGCCTGCTGAGAAGAACTTGTCTGGAACTCTCACTATCTCTGTGGAGATGGGCTTGGGAGGAGTCTGATGGATGAGTGTGCTGTGGGTCACTCTGTCAAAAGACAGTGGCAGAGAGATCACGAGCTAGGCAGAGTGTTCTCTTCATATAACATGGAGAGCATCCCATGGGGTCTTCATGGGCTTTACTGGTCCTCATCACAGCATGGTGACATGAGGATAGACTGTTTATAGGGCAACCCAGTGCAGTACCCCAACTGTGAAATAAGAGGCAGAATGACCTCATTTTGGAAGAAACTTGCTTCTTAACTACACTAGTCAGCCTACCATAGGAGCCTATTTCCTTTTAAGATTCTAACTCTTAATATGGGAGATAATTTTTGTAGTCATCATTTCTGAATACAACCTGCCTGAAAGGGCATAGACAACAAAAGCAAGAGGCCATATATATGATGGTTGCTAATGGCAACAGTCCCTCTAATTTACATTGAAAAACACAATAAAGAAACAAACATATATATTCAGTATATGCCTGAGTTGTTTTGTTTTTAATCACTATGTTTGATTCTTCTTCCAATTTCCTAAGAATTACCAATTAGACTTGCAGATGATTTTAAAGTAGGTGAGCCCCTTGGTCCACCAGAAGTTATTTCCACCCAGCTGGTCACACCTACACAGTATTATGGTTTAGGTAAATATTCTGTCTGGCTAGTATCTCTGATGAATTCTATAGTTAGACTTATTACTGAAGAAAAAAAAGCAATGTAATATCCATAGGCTATTTTGATTTGGGTACCTTAATCACAGCAGAAAAGCAAAATTCTTTTAATATATCTCCTTTCTAAAGAACATTCAGTGAATTCTTTCCTCATTTTCTTTGTAGTTTAAAGTTTCCACTTAGGGAAAAATGGTAATTAGTTACATTCACTCTAAGTGTAGTTTTTCTATTTTTTTTTCTCATTCACAGAACTTCCCAGATAAAAGTACTATAAAAAGGGTACAAGTCACATAGAACCCTTTAATCAATACTAGGAAAAAAAGCTAATTGCCCTTTGGTCAATACCAGCATACGAGAGTTAACTTAATCTCTAAAGTATATTAGCTTTGGATATTTCTTCACTGTGGTGTGGAGGAAACAGACCATAAAACTCCATGGAAACCAGGAATATACTTTCTCTTTTATTTACAAGGGTGGACCAATTTATAAAAGGCACACTGTTTTAAATATCAGTTAAAGTGATTTAACTGACCAGATTTTATTTTTTCCTACAATTTTCTATTTGTTTGGTTTTCCTCTAAAGACTAGTAAAAAAAAAAAAAGTTTAAAAAAAGTAAAAAAGAAAAAAAGGGAAAGAAAAAGAAAAGAGAAAGGTAAAACAACTTTCTACATTTAGCCTTCAATAAGTCAAGTTACAGTTGAGCTGTAAGTATTTGAAGAAAACAGAAAATGTCTCCATTAATGGCCGACGAGTACAATCACAGACTCACAGTGAAACATTATGTAGTTGTAATAGAAAGAAAATGTTGGACTGCAGAGCAGCATGACAACACGGGTCAGCGTGAACTGGTCACAGAACCAATGTTGCCCACTCCACTTACATGGAATATTAACAAAACCAAACTTATAAAAGAAGAGGATAATCTGGTGGTTTCCAGGGACTGTGAAAGTAGGGAATAGGTAGTGACAAAGATAACATTTATTTATATGTGACAGGTAAATCCCAGAGACAATGCACCTGTGGTTAACACTATATGCATTTATGATTACATGAGGGAAAATGTTGTGTTAAGTGTTTTACAATAAAAAACCGATTACTATATAATTGATCATCAATCATCATTTCAATGACTTTTACTGATAATTATCTTTAAAGACTGAGAAGCAGAGTTCTGAAGAGTTCCAAAGACAGAAGCATGAGAAATCTGGGTTACAAATGAACCATAGATGCTTTTATGAAATGCCTGCATTTTACAAGAAATAAGAGTTTGCACACTCTGTTCTATATAAATAGAGGAGCTACTCTGGAGACTGAGGCAAGTGCTCACCTGTGCTCCCATGCTCTGCCTTTGTCTCCTACAATGCCTGAGACCCCAGGTTCATCTACTGGAGTCAGGGCTCTGGTAGCCCTAAAGGGTAGTGAATTAACTCATGTGGTGAAAGAAGACAGCAAACCAACATGGCTGACATAATGGAAAAGGACTGGAATTTTCAGTGGAAGGAACAGATCTCCTTTTACCTTGAATGTGGGTAGAAGCAGAGTCAGAGGAAAAGGTTGCTGAATGACTGCTTACTGTCAAAGTTGAAGACCTTCAGCGTACATGTGTACATTTTTGAGCGTACAGGATCCTTTGTTGGCCTGGGGTTTGACAAGCAGGCTGGGCTGGCTGGTCACTGAGCCGGAGGGATCTGCCTGCCTTTGCCTCCCCAGAAACAGGGCAGAAGCACACACTCCCATGCTTGGCTTTTACAATGCTTTCTGGGGACTGAATTCAGATCCTTTCCCTGCATCAACTGCTCCATCTCACCAGCCACTTAGAGCTTGTATTTTAATTTACTAATTAGTTCAGAACAGTGGCTTTCAAACTTTTTATTCATTGTTCCAGGGGAAAAAAAACCCTCATGTCTTAATTATTTTATAAAATTCCAAAATATGTATCTCAATTTCCTTTTTATAGTTTTTTTTTTTAAATGTAATTGAGTGCTGTTATAGGAGGCAGAGTTGATTGACAGCAGAGCCGTGTTGGATTGACCCCATGCATTGCGCCTCCAGATGCTGTCAGTCCATACTAAGGGGACACATACATTCTGAGGGACATAAAATCCTCCAGTTGGCAGCTTTGGTATGTGCCCCTCCCCCACTGGCCTGAAGAAACTTTCTTAACCATTGCATTACAAGTTGGAGATTTTTCCTTTTTTCTCCCTCCTTTCAAAGATATCACAACATCCGAAGGCTGTCCTTAACTGCATCTGCATTTACCATTTAAAAGCACTACCCTCCACCTCCAGCCCAGGGAGGCAGCCTCCTGTTTTCCTAGGACTTGTCTTTACTCATAGTTACATACAATTGCCACGATAAAATCTTGACTAAATTATTAAACCAAAATTTGTTTAACTGATACCAGGAGTGGGGTAAAATCTGTAGCATTACTGTTACATAAAGTATCAAGTACACAAGCAAGATAAAAATATTCAATATGACTGTTGATAAGGAGATTGTGATCAAGTTGTGGAGAAGTAGCTTACTAAGAAAAAGTGGCTTTAGTAATAACGTACATGAGTTTACTGCTAAGTGCTAGATCTACCAGTCTGTCTGTCCATCAAATCTATCTCGATAAATTTTCAGTGCCCAAGGTCAGAAGAGAAGAAATCATTAAGCCGGGCGGTGGTGGCGCACGCCTTTAATCCCAGCACTTGGGAGGCAGAGGCAGGCGGATTTCTGAGTTCAAGGCCAGCCTGGTCTACAGAGTGAGTTCCAGGACAGCCAGGGCCACACAGAGAAACCCAGAGAAACCCTGTCTCGGAAAAAAAAAAAAAAAAAAAAGAAATCATTGATGTTGTCTTGCCAATCTTTTATCTATAAAACTGAATAATTTAGGGGCCAGAGAGATCGCTCAGCTGTTGAGAAGGCTGGCTGCTCTTCCAGAGGACCTGGATTTGATTCTCAGAATCCACATGGCAGCTCATGGCTGTCTGTAGCTCAAGTTCCAGCATATTGGACACCCTCACACAGACATACATACAGACAAAACACAGATACACATAAAATAAATAAATCCTAAATATTTGGATAACTTAATATGAAGGATCATTGTAGGAAATAACTAGACTATGGGAGAAGTCCCTATAGCCTCCAAGGGACTGCTAACGGGGGTATTTTTCCCTGCTGACAAGTGACTTCATTTTGACATGCTCTTATACTCTTTAGCATTAAGCATCTGTCTCCTACCCAGTCCCTCAGCCATAGTACAAAAGGGGTTACAGTGAAAGGCTAGAAGACAGGGTGGGGGGTAGGAGAAACAAAAGAAGTGTTGTGTATTCCGGGCATGTAGCTTGGACAAAGCAACGTGATGCTAATCCTGCAGTAGTGAATTTCTTCTTATCCCCTGAAACTGATGCTGACAGTTCCATTTATTCACTCAGTTCCTTTAGACTCCTTGTCAAATCTCCTCTAGTTGCCAAGCAACAATAACAGCAGTTCTGTACATAAGCATTAGGCAATAACTATTGTCAGTGTTTCTCCTTTCTTTGAAAGGGAAATTTAATGACCCTTTCCTATGAGAAAATGATGACAAGAATGGGTCCCACAGTGAAGCCTAAAAGCTGTGCAGCTGGTGTTCTTGCTATCTGAATCCAAGGGTTGGACTAAACTAAACTCTCATGAAAAATTATAAAATGAAGGTTTCCCCCTGAAGCTTGCATGCTTGTTCATTTTAACGAGTATATGTCATTAAAGCTCATCCTAAATCCTATGAATTCCATGTTTTATTTGTGAAATATGTTAATATTTTAAAGATGAGGCGTAGTACATATTGTCATTCTCTGATCTGCTAAAATATCTTTAACCAATATTTTTGGCTTTTTCTGACTACCCTCCACTCCAAATAAAAACCCCTAGTTATATTTTCAGTACTTTATAAAACAAAACCAAGAGTTACAGGAAAAAAGTAAAACGGGACATGCTTATTATGAGACAATAAATTACCCATCCGACTGTGGTGGATGGAAACTTGGACATCAATGTGAACACTTTGTATCTTAGTGATCTGCAGAAACGGTGACGATACTTCCTTGCACGCAGTGTGGACAAGAGACTCTCCTCTCCTTTCATTTTAATGACTCTGTATGGTTATTGTTTGCAATCCAATTTACCTCAATAACTTGAACAGCTCTAAAAGCTATTCACAATAAATGGTCTCTCGGCAATGATATTACAGACTGGGCTGTTCCCTACTTTCATGTCATCGAATTGTCTTGTCTCCATTATATTTTGTGCAGCTCAGCAATAGCTATCGAAGTCTAAAGTCAGGTCCACTTCTATGTTTTCTCATCTGGACTTTTCTTCCCCCTTCCATTCTTGGGTCCATGGGAAGTTTCATTTTTAAACCCTGAGAGAAATGTTAGTAAGAGGCAGTTTTTCCATTTTTATTTGTAAAACAGATGATCTTCCCTCCACTCAAATCCTTTATTGCATCAAGAGCTCATAAGGTGCTTCCACACTTACTGTTGCATTTGATGACTTCACACTGGGATCAAACCTGGGACCTCATACCTGCCAGGTGAGTCCTCTACCCCTGAACCTGCCTCCAGCCCGACTTAGTGAGAAGATTTATAACCATGCCTCAGTTGCTTACTGGTAACCTGAAGTCCAGAAGAGTTACTGGTTTGCTTTAGGTTGGTCAGCTAGTGATTGGGGGAGTGACAGTTCTTGCCTTCTAGACGTTGTTTTCCCGCAGCCTCCCTTACAGGGGCCATTCCAAGGGCACTGCATCCTCTATGGAATCATTCTTCACTGGAATAACTTATTCTATCATGCCTGAGCACTAGGAACATGCTAACAACATACTAACTAAAACATACTAACTAAAACATACTAACTAATACATACTAACTAATACACGCTAACTAATACATGCTAACTCTCCAGGCAAGGATCCCTTTCCTCTCATCAATGTATTTTCTTACTAAATTGAATTTGACTGATTGTAATACATGAAAAAAATACTGACAAAAAATCTGTTTTTCTATACTACTTATCATTATTTTAAAACTCTGTAAATCAATTTCACTTGATACCTAGGCTTACTAAGTAAAAAGTAACTCAATAGTTACTATCCACTAATTTATCTATGGAGTTTCTAGTGTTGAACTTAGTTTTAAAGAAAAGTAATTTATGCACTCATATGCACACACCCACACATGGACACACACCTACATGTAATTAAAAATAGTAAAAACAAATCTTCAACAAGATAAAAAAAATGAGAAAATGCCAGTGAATAGTGAGTTATTTCCAACCACGAGACTTTTGGTTGCTCAAATATTTTCTTCTGCTATCAATCTTCAATCAAATTTGCTTTGAGGATCTATTCCATGAGCAGTTGTTACCTAACAACCTCATTTGTTAGCATAACTTGCCAGGGACCACTGTGCTTGCTCACCAGCTTCTAAAGATGTTTCTTTCCTGCAGAAGCACATGTAGTCAACCCAAGCATCCCAACTAAGCTCCTGTTTCTAGAAGCAATTTAAAACATGCTTTAATAGCAACGAGTATGAGAAGATGAGCTGACATTTCCATTAACCTCCATACCATTTTTCAAGAAAGCCTGGAGATTTGATAACATTTCATAAATGGGATTTCATAAGTCTCTAAAGAACTTAGCTATTCAACTACTTGTGTTCATTCATCTGTTAACCATCCACTTACCCAACTCTAACTCAGGGGCCAACTATAGGTCAAATCCAAGAACGTAAGACCCACTCCCTAGTCTTAACACAGGGAGACCGACAACTAAGGCCCTTGTTACATGCTAGTATGTTGTGATGAGAGAATCAGAGTCCTACTGAGGAAGCACAGAGGGGAAGGGCATAACACAGGCAGCACAGGAAGAGAGAAAGAGATGTCTGAAAGGATTCCTGAGTGTGAGTGGAGTGAAACTCAGGTCTTGGAGAAAGATATATTATACAGGAGCCTACCTTTGCAATGGCTTGGGGGCAAAGATGTTCAAGATCACAGTGGCTGGGCTGAAGGGCACCTCACTCCACATGGGGGAGAGACAGAGGTAGATGGAAGTAAGGAAGAAAGAAGACAGAGGGTTGATCAAGAAGAAGAGGTATGTCATACTGAGGAAACTGAGTCATGTTTATAATATATACACATATTTGTAGTGTATAACACTACAAAGTTATTTTGAAATAAAATGTCACAAGTATCTATTACAAGTTTAATTTGCCCTGAATATTAAACACTAGTTTCTTTTATGGACTAAAAAATTACTGCAAGTAGACAAAAGTTATTTCTTCAAAATACTTGGCTTCTATTCAATCCACCCTGTTGGTTCACTAGAGACAGCTCATCTCATTGTCAAACCTTGCTTTACAACAGAAAAGAGAGTGTATTCCCTTGTTTACTTATTTATTTGCTTTTGTGAATGTGCATATATGTGTGTGTGTGTGTGTGCATGTGTGTGCACAGGCCAGTGGCCAATCCTGCATGTCATCATTTTTCAAGGCCTTCCATCTTGTTTTTTTTGAGGAATGTCTTTCAGTGGTCCTGGAGATCAATGATTTGGTGAGGCTGACTAGCAAGTTCCAGGGATTTACTGGTTCCTGCCTTCCCAGTGCTGTGATTATAAGCTTGGTCACCAAACCTGCTTTTTAAATGAGTGCTAGGCTCCACCACAGATCCTCATGCTTGCCCAGCAAGCCCTGTAGTGGCGAGCTGTCTCCAGAGCCTACTCCTAACATAAGACTTTTTTTTTTTTTTTTAATTTTCCACAGTTGTTGACTAGATATTGTATCAACAGCATGAGAAATCTGTTCACTAATCTACAAAAGCTTGTAACTTAAGCCCGAACAGTTGTTATTATTCTTAATTTTCGAAACT
Source organism: Mastomys natalensis (assembly GCA_021653895.1). NCBI lineage: Eukaryota > Metazoa > Chordata > Mammalia > Rodentia > Muridae > Mastomys > Mastomys natalensis. Next base: position 267,041 of record JAJTUV010001442.1, read on the forward strand.
GAAATGTCATTGCTTTGTGTGACAGATTGAGAAACAAACTAATCAAAAAAGGCCACAAAAGCTAATAACTAAAAGAAATAAGTATACCAAAATAAATCAGACTAAAACTATATACGATCAGAATTTCTGGTGTTTATTATGGTTTATTTGATGGAGTTGAGAAGTCTATTAACTTTTGACAGGGGAGGGTGGAATTCACTAATTGAGTTAGTAGGCTCTGCTTTCACTGTCATGCAGATTCACAATATTTACAACTCAAACAGTACCCTTTCCCAAAATGCTGCCAACATTTTGATGAGTTACTCAAATGGAGTAGCAAAACACCCACTGTTCCTATCCCTCCTAACATGGACACCTGACAGCCCTGGACAGTCTATGTGCTGATGCCTGAGCCAACGTATGGTACCTTCATGCTGTCCCTCCATGCTGCGTGTTCACACAGAGCAACTTGTCTGCTCTCTTCAGCCTAAGACAATCTAATCCTGCCGGCTCAATCTCCTATGGTGGTCTATCCACAAGCCTTGCTCTGCAGGAATCATTTGCATAAATCTGGTTCCATAGAGGGCTTTACATTCTATAGCTTGACTGGAGAATGCTGGATCCATCTATCAGCAGAAGGCTGAAAAGGGCCAATCTGTGACCATTACTAGGAAGTCCACTCCGGCTTTTCAAACTAGGGGACATATATTCTCACTTAAATAAATGGAGACTATGAAGGCACATTATCAAGGAGATGCTGCTTTCTGCGATTGTTTATTCAATGATCAATGTGCTAAAATAGTTTAATATTAAAATAATATGTAGAATACATGATGGGATATAGTGGATAGAAATTCTATATTGATTAAGATACCATACAAAACTACAAAGAAACTCTACATTGGTGAAAGTTTCGTTCTCATCTCCTTTGGTAGCACTTGTGTTTTTTCTGTTCACTGTTGGGAACCCAGAGAAACAGTGTAAAGGGAGCAGGCTTCAGAACCAGACACGGTAAGTCTGACTTTGACCAAGTAAGTCAAGGGTGACCTCAAGCCTCAGTGTCCCCATCAAAGAAGATGTCACTAAATAGACAAATAAGCATGCATCACAGTCTCAAAGGCAGCCAGACGAGCTCTAAAAACGTCGTACTAATCCATGCTCCTATTTGATTAACATCTTCCTATCAGCTGGCCTTTGCCTGTGGAAGAGAGCCCTACAGAGCTCTAACGGGGTTGAAACCTGTTGTCACACAAACACCTTCAGCAGTCTAGTGAAGCCTCAGGTCCTTCTCAAGACAATGTGCTAAAATTCATGACAGAAAATATGTATAATTGCTCCTATTGAAATAAAGGCCAATACCAATAACAAAAAGCAAAAGAAAACAAACACATGCAACTCTCTATCAACACCTCAGAAAATGCGATCTAGCATCAGGGTGTAGAAAGACAGTTGTTTTGAAATGATGATGGACAAGTTACACATCAGGATATTTGGAACACAGATAATTATGATATGAGAATGCCTATGGCTTCCAGTGACATGAGTCACAGTCTTGCTACTGTGGGGTTTCCACACTGCATTCTTGAAGGAACTGCTAATTTCTCCTCGATGTGACTGATGATAAAATGTACTTTATATCATAAGACAAAAACATTTCCATCCAGGTACATGCAATTCTCGATTCCACCTCTGTTTCCCTGAAGGTTCATGGCCGAGGTGATTTGTTCCCATCCCCACTGCCTCTGCCATCACCCCTCTCGCATGCACTGGCTACTTGTTCTCTAAACACACCCAACTCTGTGCATTTTAAGCACCTTTGCTTTTTTTAAGTATAGGATTCTCTGCTCTTAAATCTTTACATGGTTGTTTCAATCCCATCAACTTTCAGTTCTCACATGAACTCTCAAAGAGCTCTTGGGACACCCTCATGTAAAGTAGTTATCTCTCTACCTCTGCCCCACCAAAGCACACCTGATGAGTTTTCCCAAAGCTGCTATCACGGTCTGAAATGGCTGTACTTGTTTATATGTTATTATATTTATTTTGATTTCTCCACCTAAATGAACAGTTGCTTCCTCTGTCTGCTCAGTGTCGTTATCACTAGCATCCAGTAAAGAAGACACTTACAAGGACTTCACAAGTATCACTCCTCTCAGCATTCATTCTATATTTTTAGTATGTAGATACAAAGAGATGAGGAGTAAATGCCCACACTCAAGTATGTGGCAGTCCAGTGAGTCTGGGATACCTCTAGAGAAGGAGACATGAGCAGGGGCTGACAGAGGTTCCTGTCCAGGCTCTCATGACCATGTGTGAATCCCTTAGTCTCTGTTGCTATGGAATAGGTTGGGTAGACTTATCTCAATGGGCTATGATTCAAGGCCATCAGGAGCCAATACTACAATGTACTTAGTAATACAGAGATTGTAAGAGAATCATAGTGACAGAAAGTCAAGTAAGCTTTCCAGACTAGTAAGGGCTATGAATAGTGGTCAGTTCATAGCAAGTGAGAATAATGGGGGGCGGGGTAAGGGAGAGTTCTATGTCTGAACTCTCAAGGTTGAAAGACACCTAAAAGGCCATCTGAAAGAGCCACAAGAAGGTTGGAGAGGCAGCCGTACACTCGAGTTCTTAGATGCTGCCTAGGTCCTATGTGAACGAAGCCACATGTCTCACCTGTGCTGTTGCTGAGTTTCTGTCTCTACATCATGGAAATTATGGTAATAATGAGAAAATAAATGTATTGTGCTTATCACACACTCCACAGATTGATATTCTGATAAATAGTATATCAGTGCAACAGACTTGCTGTGTATCTCTGCAAACTAATTTTCCCTTCTTCCATTGTAATCAGGATTTTTACCAGCAGGGATTATGTCACCTAGTTCGAAGTTTCTGAGAATCAACACACAGCAAGACCTTACCTTCTCTTTGACATTCACATGAGTGTTGAGTTCAGCCATCTTCCTTCTAGGGGTATAAGTCCTATAAAGAAGGGATAAAAGAAATGGTTAATGTTTCAAAGATGATTTCCCAATGTGTCATTTTCATGTCCTGTTGTGGTTTGAATTAAAATGGTCCCCACAGGCCATTTGAATATATTTGAATGATTGGGCCCCAGTTGGTGGAACTGTTTAGGAAGGATTAGGAGGTGTGGCCTTGTTGAAGAATTTATATCACTAGGAGTGGAATTTAAGGTTTCAAAAACCAATATCATTACTAGCTTGCTCTTCATTCATATTCTCTCTCTCTCTCTCTCTCTCTCTCTCTCTCTCTCTCTCTCTCTCTCTCTCCCTCCCTCCCTCCCTTTTCCCCTCCCTCCCTCTCTCCTCCAGCTTGTGATCAGATATAAGAATGGGAAGTAGTCAAAAACTAACACTGTACCAATTTCAAATATGCATATATACAGCATTCCTCATTGTCGCAAGGATACTGTCAGCCCCCTTAGGTAATCTCATGTACATGTTAGATTTTGAGCACAGGTGGGCAGTACTACAGAATGAGCTATTAAAAAATGACTGAAACTGTGCACATAAAGATGCAGTATTCTTTCTTTTCCTTCTATCCAGAATGTTTTCACCTTAGTGTGGCCATTTCTTTTCTGTCAACTTCATCTTAGATCAAGTTTCTCCTTTCCTAAGAAAGAGCTTTCCTGACAGCTACAGTTGCCACCTCCCTGGCCTGCTCTCCAATGGCACACTTAGCAATACACTCCTAACAACTTCTGGGACACACGTGTGCTCTCACCACATCTTCTGAAGACCGTGAGTGCCCCATCTCCAGTCTCAACGGACCCTGGACATATTGCTCACCATCCTAACTCCTAACTCCAGGTTTGCACCTTTGCTGACTGTGGAGTAGCTCCACTCTGAGGCCTGTGTCCCTAACATCAATCCATGATAGGTTTCTTTCTCCTATCTGGCCAAAATCTTTGACCATTATTGTTGAAAATGTATCTTAAGTCTTTAATAGTTTTGACCATTCTGAGATATAGAATATCTTAAATTTAATGACATATTTGTTCAGAAGTTAGCATTTAGTCATTCTCTGAAAAAAAAAATATCCTGTTTGCATGGTACCCACTTTTTGTCAATCAAGAATCATAGAATCATGCAAACTCTTTCTTGTGTTCATTCTGACTTTTGACATAAAGTATCCCTACCTCCAGAGAAGACACATGTATAACACTGTGTACAAAAATGTTTTTGATTTCTTCCTCTTTCTTTTAAACCTAGGTCTTAAAAGTAAAATATAAATTCTGATTTAATACCTTCTGCCAGCTTTTGGATGGAAGCTTGACAGTATCCAGTGTAGACCCTATGATCATTTCAATTATTCCCAAATAGGAATCTGTTTAGACATATTATCAAATTCTGGAAACAATCAGGTTTTATTTTTAGAACTTTCCAAAGAGAGCTGCCAACTGATATGTGCATTTGGGCATGCTAGCCAGAGGCCCTGCACACTCACTCCCGGGAAGGCAGTTCTCTGCCACACGCTCTGCACAGACAGCCACCCCACGGAAAATACGTCTCACCTCTTTTGGTTGGCAAATGCTATGTCCCCAAAGTTGGCATAAAGGAGACAGAAAATGTATGAGTTGGCAAATCAAACCTACACTTTGTTCTGGTGTACTCCTGTCCTTGAATGGTTCCAGGAAACAATTACTCTCTGGTTGTCGCTAACAATGAACAGGGAAGCTGTGCAGGGCTTTTCTGATTATAGCCATGGAAAGTGAAACCTTCATCAATGCTATGCCTGCAAGACATCTATGGAGAGGGCACTTAGCAGACACCAGTTTGGTTGTCTTATTCAGATGGAAGTTCTGGCTTACATAAACATTGCCAATTATCTAGTGTTTTTGCATGTGTGATGATATATGTATGGGAGGGTCACTAAGACATACACATATAGAGCTACACAGGAAGTGAATGGTGATACCTGCTTTGGTGCCATTTGATAGGAAAAGCCTGTGAGCCAGAGTTACTGGATTTTCTGGACACATCTAATTTTACTATTACAGACGTGTGAAACCTGGCGGAAGAGGTTTTGTTTTGTTTTTGCATTTGGGCTTTAAAATTTAGATTTGATATGTAGCATTTTCTAAAGCTGAAGAGTTATAATCCGCAGAGGAATCAGGGAGAGATCCCAGTGAACAGATGTTCCTAAGTTCTGAGAAAGTGACAGCGCTATGGTAAGATATGTTCAGAAGATAAAGCTCATGCATAACACCAACACACACACACACATACACACACTTTCTCACACACATACAAACATACACACATGCTCTTATACACACATTCACATACAAACACACACATGCACATGCACACACACATACACACACACATACACACATATTCTCACACACATACAAACATACACACATGTTCTTACACACACATTCACATACAAATACACACATGCACGTGCACACACACATGCACACACACATGCACACATACATGCACACACACACATACACATATTCTCACACATACAAACATACACACATGCTCTTACACACACATTCACATACACACATATGCACATGCACACATGCACACACACATTCTCACACACATACAAACATACACACATGCTCTTACACACACATTCACATACAAACATACACATGCACATGCACACACACATGCACACACACATACACATATTCTCACACACATACAAACATACACACATGCTCTTACACACACATTCACATACAAACACACACATGCACACGCACACACACACAGACACTTCTACTTGGCAATTTCTCCGCTTACTGACTTCATAGTACAATTCAACAGAGGCTCTTCCTAAGTACTAATGCCAGTAGGATTAATGACAGTATTGTTTTTCTATGAAAGGAATACTGGCTACAAAGGTGGGTTGGGGCTATGTAGGTTTCTTGGATGTGAAGATAAGGATAATTTTAGGAGCAGATCTGCCCCTGCCCCTTGTGAAAGGCTGCCCCTACAGCCTCTTCTTCCTGGGTAGATTCTAGTGTCCCTTCCACACCAGGCTGGCAAACACTAGAAGGTTGGGAAATTGCCCATTTCTCCAATTGTAGAAACTAATTGAAGGACTTCAATCTAAACAGATCAAAATGTTACTTTGCCTTTAAAAATTATGAGTTAAGTCACTAGCTATGAGGTTGGGTTCTACTGATCAGGAAGATGCCAGGGACACCATCGGCTGATGAGGGAGAACTTCAGCTTCATGCCCACAAGAATTTGTACCTTCCAGTTGGTGCTGGTCCTGCCTGGGTGTTCAGAAGCACACCTTGCCTCTGCAATGCTTCGTGCACCTATGGGAACAGATCCATTCCTGTCCCCTGTGAGGACGAACTGTGTTGTGGCCCTCAGCTTTGGAGAATCTGTTTCCTGCTATGAACTGCATCTGACTAGTCAGTCCCATTTAATGTTAGCCTTGCTTACTCTAGATAGTAAAGGAACATGTCCTCTAAGAGACACATTTTTATTGCCTACTGAAATTTTACCACTTTTACTATGACAAAGGCCAGATCCAACCATGTGAAACTACAGCTCCACAAGCTGCAGACAGAAGCCTCCAGTGTCAGCATTGCTCCAACCCTTTGGTGAGTCTTTAGAGACAAAAGGCTTTCCCAATTCCTCCACTCCGTGCTTGGCTATTACATTTGGTAGTGTATTATGGCTCAATACGGTGAGCAATTCATTCCTTAACATTTGTTGATCACAGGAGCTTCAGGTTTATAGGGAAGAGAGAACTCTGAATTCTTCGAGGAAAAAAAAAATCCCAACTGGTTTCTACCTCATCAGTACTTGAAGCTATTCTTGGATCAGCTGAGTTACTGGGGCCTAATTGTAGGCGTGTACCGCATATGGCATTGGTCAACGGCAAGCTGCACACAGACTGGCACAAGACACACATCTGATGTGTGGAAGAGGCTGCACAATCTAGACTTGTGTACATGTATCCCATGATGCTTGCACAACGATGAAGTTGCCTGATGATTCTTCCTCAGCATTGTGTTCTGAGACATAACAACTGTACTCTAGACTACGAAACCATGTTCCTGGCCAATCTATCAGCCAGCGCAAAGATGCCCAAAAATCTAAATGCTATTATTCACATAGTATTTCAAAAGCTTAGTTAATGTTTTAAGATTTTTTTTTCTTAAAATTATAACTTGGATAGCAGTAATACCAGTTCAAATACACTTTATCATATGTTTAAATATATACCCTAGACAAAAATAAAGATCAAGAAAGTTGTAAAAATCTTATTAGGCAAAGACATTAATCACAAAGGGAAGAATTCACCACTTTAATATATCATCTCTATACTCTTCCGGAGTAAAATTAATAAAACATAAATATGGTTAATATCAACCACTTCAGGCATGGAGTTCTATCAAACTGAAGCACCTGCTGAGTGTTACTTAGCATACATGCATTAATGCCATTCAGAAACCTGCTAGCTTCCAGAGAAAAGTAAACATTTTTATGAGAAACAAACCCGAGTAGTAGGAATTCTGGCAAATATATTTACCTCAGCATTTCTAATTGGCATAATACAATGAAGTTTCAGGGGTATGACAATGCGATCAATTACAGACTCCAAGTTCAAATATTTGTGTTTCTCCTGCAGTCATGGAAACAGGACAACTTCCAAGAGTGGCCTGAGATGCCTGGCACTGCCCGGGCTCTCTATGGAGGCAGTGACGTGCTTTCACTTTTGTTTCTCTGAAACCCAGGATGGCTCTCAGCTTCAGTTTCCTGTTCTCAGGCATTACATCACACTGTCTGAACTGGCCCTGGAGAACCAGAGGAAGCCAGGAGAGAAACTTAAGAAAAAAATGATCTTAACGATTTCTATTGAGGCATTTATGAACCGCTTCCCAGGATCTGTAAAAAACATAACAATCAGACTGTTTATCTGGGGTTATTACTAGAGTAATAAGTTCTAATTGCAAGCTGCATGAAGTGGACAGTAAGTGTCGTAACTTCATGATGGTACAGGGCAGGGATCCTTCTGATCTATTGCCTAATGACCAGAAACTCCTCAACTAAGGTATTGGGAGAAGAGAAGTTTGTGCAGTTCAGAGGAACTGAGGTTGTGATTTAAAAACAACTGCCCTCCGCTTGCTGTCCCATACCGCTAGTCTGGAATGTGCTGGAAATAGAAAATAGTTCCAGGAATTTACAGACTTCACACAAAAAGAATGTAAATCGTCTCATTCATATTTTTATATTGCCTGTATGTTGGAAGATTGAATAGAGTTAAGCAAAATATAGTACTCGATTTTTTAATCTGTTCCTCTTATTTATATATTTTCTTTAACATGTCTACTACAGATTTTAAAACCGTGTCTGTGGACATACATTATGTTCTACTGCAAAGTGCTATACCAGAGCAGTGCTTCTTGGGGTGTGGTTCCCCAAGGAACATCCTCACCACTGGGGACTTGTTGAAAATGCAAAGAGTCTGCCACATGCCAGGCTGGGTGACTCAGGAGCTGGGATGAGAGAGAAGGACATGGCAATCAGGGTTTCAACCAGGCTCAAGGTCAGAGCCCACCCACTAAGACTAGAGTCTCCAGCCCATAGAAGTCTGGATAGATAACGTGGTTATTTCCTATGAACTGAAGAGTGGTGCTTTTGCTAACGTTATTAATATCAATTAGCATACTTATAGAGAGAGCTTGCAATGTGTCAGGCACTCATCTCTAGACAGTCTTTTTTTTTTTTTTTAATTTTTCATTTATCCCTCTTAACTGAGAGGTAGAAATTAGAACTCTTTTCATTCTTTACTTGTGAGCAGTGAGCACAAAGGGGACTAATAAGTCCAAGAGCTTACAAAAAGTCAGAGGACCGAGACTCAAATGGAGACCTGCTGACTCAGCCCACAGTAACGGTCATGGAGTTCGGGGACTCTGAACTATATAGACCAACAGTCTTGAAGGTCCCATTTTTTGTCAAAACAATGACCACTGGTCTCCCAGAATAGGGACATCTTAAGAGACACCTGCAGTTTTTCTTAGTTCAGGGCATGCTATTACTGTTGAAAGACTGACTTATTTCATCTTCCTCCTGACATCCATTATCCCAGAGTGACGTGCAATATGAGTAGATAGGAAAGCAGACAGGCTTGGACGGGAGCTGAGGAAACTGCACTTGTCTGTAAAGGGTGCCTTTCATCCTGACAGGGCTCCATGTAGGCCTGGCATGTGAGCCCCAGGTCTCCAAGTGTGGAGACAAGGGGATGTATTCATTGACCTTTATGGTCCTTTGTAGCTCCTGGACACTGCAAGTCAGAAAAGGCAACTGGAGTTGATGGGGACTCTCAGAGTGGTGGGAAACTGACACTTCACCTGAGGAAAGGGCATGGGCTTGATACAGCAGGCTACTTCTCTGTGTAGATCACCTTCTAACTAGTTCAGAGACTCACCGTCCAGTCTTCTATTCACAGTGGGGTGCTTGCATGCCAACTGAGGGGGAAATACTTATTCTTTTGTAAAATCGAGAGTTTCTCTACATTACTTCCAGGAAGGGTTCCTTCCTGCCTGAACTTCCCTCTGGTGCTCTGGGCCCTCGTCACCTATCTACCTTTATTAATTATTGAGGTCTCAGTCCATGGGCTCTTACTGTTTTTTAGTTCTCATGATTTTAAGATCTTGTGTATATGCTCTGTTCCTTAGAGGAAATTCTCTTGAATTGTTAAGAACAAGGATATACAAACAATGAGACAGCATGGTGACAGAAATATGAATTTTGTAGGGCAGTACTTACTTGGACATTTTTGTTTAATTTGGAGAAAAAAAACCCTCAAGGTTGCATTCTTTATTCAAAGACACTTCAATGTACTCAACCCACTGTTAGCACAGCTTCACTGAATAGCATTTTAAGGGCAAATGTCAGGAAAAAATGTTCACATTTAAAAGCTTTGGCTCAGCCTCTTTTGAAAAGCAGGGTTAGCCTTTCCTTTAGAAATGTCTCTGCCTACTAAATTCTTTGTGGGGGGAAGAAAGAAAATTGAATGTCTTATTTAAACAGGTCATTAACAGTCAATACTTATTTGAAAAGGCCTGCTTTCAGCGCAGATAAAAGCTTCCAATCACTAGAATATCACTTGAGTGGATCTAGGGCAGGATGTGCTGATGTGAATTTCAGACCTTTCTGGGAGAATATCTTCACCAGCAGACAGGTGCTTCTGCAGCCAGCAGGGTCCTGTGCCTCTGAGCTCCCGTGTACACGGTGTAGACAGATGCTCACACGGAAGCACAGTCCTGTGCCTCTGAGCACCCCGTGTACACGGTGTAGACAAGATATGGTAGGGCAAAGTACAAAGCGCTCTACATGACAGGCCCACTTTGAATCTTCCCTTTTGCTAATAGCACCAGCACATGCTTATGAATGAAGATTAACCATTTTTGCACAAAATGCCAAAGCATCTCCCCCACACCCCGCTGAGTGCAAATGGGAACTACAAAGCAGAAGACAGTGGAAATAAATGGGGTGATCTCAACTGGTGCAGGCTCAGAGCTGGGGCGGGGTGTACACATACATTGTGGGTCCTATTAACATTCATCTGTGGCATGGTTTCTCTATTTAATTTAAAATATTTTGATTTCACGGGTCTTTGATGGCTGGAGAATATAAATAAATGCCTATCTCCAAAAGCAACCTGACACTGGCTCCTATAAAGACCCACTTTCGATTGCCAGGCTTTAAAACAAACGCGTGTTTCCATAGAGATGCGGTGACCTGGACCTTGTACAAGCAGCCACTTGTTTCAGGATTTCAATTACACTTGGTTCTTTTAAGATGTAATGATGTAAACTCCAGTCTTTAAAATATGCTCGTCCTCAAAGATGCCTCTGAGGCCAGTGTGGGAAGCAGAGGAGGGGTTCAGAAGACCCTCCCCTACTCCATCTCAAAGCAAGCCACAGGGACTGTGTCCGTGTAAACTTACACAGGCTCCTTTCCTTCCTTCCCACTGCCCATGGACAAATACAAATCTCAGAAGGCTTAAGACAAGAGCTTTACACAATTCTTTACCCTCCAGAGCACAACAGTCTTAGCACAAGCTCTCCTCGAATGCTAAAAACGAAACACAGCATGCCTTCCTTCCCTCCATCATTAACTACCTAGAGGGGCAGGCCTCTGAAAGGACAAGGTTTACCTTAGTCTTTGAACATTCCATTTAATACCAAGGTCCATGTACCAGTCCATGGAGGATGCTAGGAAGGGTCAAAGCTAACCTCAAGTGAATGCTTACCATCTATCCAGCCCTTCCCTGAGGATTTTCTATGCATTTCCAGGTAATAATTCATTTTATCCTCACAACAGGCCTTATGCTAGACGAAGTTGTGTTCTTGTCTATCAATTGTGTTCTTATAGAAAATGAGATGGAAGTACAGAGAGGCAAGGCACACATTAAGCCACTGAATTAAGATTTGGACTTGGATCTCTGGTTCCAAAGCTCTTGTTCTCTGAATTGCTGACAGATTCAGTGATAAAAAGACTTGTGATCACACAAGCTCAGAAAAGAGCCAGATGTGGGAGTGGGGAGGACACTGGAGTTGAAACTGTTGCAATCAAGGCTCTGCAAGAAACAACTGTGGATTCCATCTGTACTAACGGTAAGGCCCACCCAGTCGGTCACAGGCTTGCTGTTGGAGGTGGCAGGGCTGGGTGCTTTTAAGAGCTTTTCTAGTATCCACCCCAAATATGGCATGATTGTCCCAAAGGAAACAGAAGACCCCTAACTAAAATTGGTGAACAAACCTACAGGTACACAGCTTATTAGGAAGGCTTGCTCAGTTGTTGCTGGAAAAACCTCTCAGGACAGAAACCATTGGCTACTCAGAGCATGTTTCAGTTTCAAAGGCACAATAGTACTTTTTCACAATTTTTCTTAATAAATTATCAACAACCTTCTCAAAGAAGCAGAGAAATTCATGTTCTTGAAATGTCTCAGGTAGTGGCTAAATCAGAGCTTGCCTCTAAGAACCAACCAGTCCTTCTTGGTCCTGTCCCCCTTTCCCCATCCACCCATCAGCTCTTCCTAAGCTGTCCCAACCAACCAGCCTTGACTCACTCTCAAGGTCTCTTGGTGTTCAGCTTCAGCCTGTCATGCATAGATTGTTCCAGGTACTTGCTTCCTCAGCAGCCAGACAGCCAATTTCCCCTACAGGCCACCTTTATCAAGTTTTGTTTACTGTGACCACTAAGTCACTGAAATAGTGATGAGGTGGAGCCAGGAACTGGAGCAGTGGCAGGATCTTGGGTGTGTCTCAATAATCAGCAATGGACTAGTGGCCTCAGACATCCAAGCCTGAGGGAGCCTTGCCTACGGAACGCTTCAATTTTGTAAAGTTGTCCAGTGTCTCTGTCTTCGTGCCCATGCTACTGAGTGATCCGCTCTTCCTTCTTCTTACCCTGGGGAAGCAGATCCATACAACGGAACCTGCAACCTTCACACTGACTGTGCAGAGACCGGGAGCCAGTTCAGGCTGGGCGGCAGTCACCATTCCAAAGGTCAGTTCTAGGTATGACTGTCTGCTAAGGGCTTTTCATCTTCCTTGTGACACCAGGAATGGCTCATTAATCAATGAGCCAGCAGTTCTGGCATTGTACCCAGAAGTAATCATTTCTAAATTCTGTGTCTGGTTCTGGACTCAAGTGGAAACATCTGTTAGCTAACCTAGCATTCAATGATAACTTGCAAAAGGGTCAGACTCCTACCAAAAGGGAAGGCTATCCAGTATTTGCCAGTGAAAGGTTGGTGTAAGGAGGACAGGTTGGGGTAACCATTTGGAAGCTTCTTGTCAGGTCCATTCTATTCATGTTACCTCGTTTGCTGTTTTGATTTCCTTTAGAAAACTAAAATGATCTAAATTATGATATAAAAATGATCTAAACTAAAAAATAATCTACACTGGACTCTGTAGTCTTTTTGATTGCGCTTCACTTGACCCTAGCATTACAGCATACAAAGTTAACCACAAACGATGAGTGGGCACAGAAAGCCATTCTACCAGAGGGGCTACTGTCACCCTGGAGAGAAAGGAGCCACACCTCTTTTCTGCTATAAAGAGCCTTATAATAAAAACAAGTAATAATACTTCACCAAGACTGAATCCCAGCTCTGCCTCTGACTGATCTGGGGGGTGAGCAGGTTATGATTGTAATAGCAGACAGCTCATTGGGAGGTAAAGCAATGGAAGTAAATTCATATTTGTAAAGTGATTGCAAGAGTGCCTGGCACACAGCAAGTTCAATAAAAATACTACAAAGGAATATAATTAGATTCTGTGGTCTGTGTGTTCACTTTCCTGAGGCCCTCATTTAACAGGTGAGAACCCGAGGCTCCTGACTTGGTCTTGCAGTGAGCCAGCGATGGCACTGGCCCTCAAGGCCCCAGCTTCTGGTCACATAGTTCCCTCGTGTAGCTCTACCCTTCCCCCCTTCTACTGAGGCTGCCTCCTGATCCAGACTAGGGCAACCCCAGAGAGGAGGATGTGAGAGTCCAAGGCAAGGTGTTACTGCAGCATGCTAATAGGCTATGAATGTCCACATCCCCAGGGTTTTAAAAGCTTCAGCACCAGCAAGTCCCCTATTGCAATCCCTCTTTCCACAGACCACACCTGTTGTGCATACTTGTTCCATGGCTACTGATGTCAACACGTTTTAGTGACTAAGCTCTTAACTGCAGCTCTATCTTTAGAGAACAATAAACAGATATCATGCAGGAAAAGCAAACTCTAAAGACTGTGGGCTAAGTAGGGAACATCCGGAAACCACGAAATCTTCCAACTGATTTCAAGTCCTTGTATAAAGCTAGACACAAGAATGTATGAGGTTTGAGTATCACTGCTGCTAATAAAACTCATTCTGATCACTTTTGATATGCTCAACATTCAAGAAGCTGTATTTAAAATCTTAGGAGAACCTTTTTCAATTTCTAACAGTAATAAAAATAAATCTGTCACCTGAGTTATGGTATAATGAGAAAAGTAGTAAATACTTATAAAATGATACACATACATAAGACAGAGGTAGGGTCAATTAATTCTTCCCAGGAAGTCTGCTCCTTATCCTGTTTGCCGTTTGCTCAGTGTGGAGATAACACCTGTCATTAGCTGTGTAAACAAACGTGGTGAAGGAAGAAATATCGCCTTCTGTCACTCTTCCTTTCTGCAGAGCACTCAGTTTTCTATTTACAGTTTCTGTCACTTAAGACTGGGGTCTCTCTTACTCTCAGACTGGGTGGTGGTAGTGCATGCCTTTAATCTCAGCATTAAGGAGGCAATGGCAGATCCATGAGTTCGAGGCCAGCCTGGTCAACAAAGTGAGTCCCAGGACAGCCAAGGCTACACAGAGAAACCCTGTCTCAACAAAACAAAACAAAACCGAAAACCCTCTTTGACATGAGTCAACACTGCCACATGCAGTACTAAGCAGCCCCAGGGGCCTCTCTACCCACCATACTATCAAGCTGATACACGTTCGAGTCATTCTGAGTGCCAAGGTCTAAGCAGGAGGACCACTGCTCCCACGCTTCCCTTCCTGGACTCCACTGTGCCTCCAGGAAGGTGCCTTAGATTAAAATCTATCCATTCTTTGAAATGTTGGGGACAAAAGTCACTTCTAGCCACTCAGTGCAAACACATGTAACCACTAACATCGACATTACATGCACATGTGACATTAGCAGGAGTGTGCATTTTTGCTGCTGTTGATGCTTCCTGCCCTTCTGAGATCTTGGTAAGTTTTTCTCTCTGTCTGCCTTATTTACTTCCGATATTTAGAGGACAAAAGCTTCAAAGTAGGCAGTCATGTTCTCTTCTTTGTTCCGAGCTTAGGCCTCCCCTGTGGCTCAGCTCACATGGGAGTGCCTGTGATGGGCTATGAGCCTCAGCAATAGGCCGCTTAATCCCCACCCCCAATCATATTTCTGAAGATTGAATACATCAAAACTGGTTTTTGTACAGCACATCAAATATTGAATAGGTCTCTCAACTAAATAGAACATATATTACTTTCCATCAGAAGACTTCAGTTAGTTACCCAATCTACCTTAAAGCAATTCTGAGGTGTACAATGTATTAGGTTTTGGTCACCTGTTTGATGAAATAGATCCATCTTTCAGACTCTATTCCATTTGTACCCATTCTTGGCAGATATGCAGGGGCGAACAGTCAGGGGTGTTTTTTTTTTATTTTTTTACTAATGCTAAGAATTTCATCAACAGTTGTGAAACTTGTCCACCATGCACCTCCTGCAAGTCTGACGCTGACGTTGTTTGCTGGGGGTGTGCTCCTATACAATTTGCAACTACTTTTCAGATAAGGATGTGTGTTGTGCCGTGTGCAGATGTCACAACCTTGATAAACTGGGATATAATCAACCAACAACTAAACAAATCTTTCTGAAAAGATGATTTCTAGGGGTTGGGGAGAGGCAGTTTTAATTTAGCTGGCTCTAACCAGAAGGGCTTCCTTCTGTATCCTTTTCTACTTTCTCAAGGTAGTACCAACAAAGATGGAAACCATACTTTGGGTAAGAGTATCCAAGTGAAAGCTCTCTGCAGAAACAAATGTGTCATGGGTTGAGACAGAAAGAAAACCTACCTGCTAGTGTCCAGATGTCCATTGATAAATATTTATTGGTGATCTCCTGTGTGTGCCTATCAGATTCAGTTTACTTAATTGTAACGTGGTCCAGCTTTAAGGTTGGCTCATGGCGGGAGATAAGATTATCAGGCAGCAAGCACTTATATGATACAAGGTACACAAAGGTGTTAGGTGGCATGGTTTTACGCTTGTGCCTAAGTGAAGCCCTCGTTTTGGTTTTTCCTATAGCGGACAGAGATCGCTTCTCACTTCCGCTTGCTTCCCCCTTATTGCTCATCATTTTTGGTCACAAAGCTCTGAAGCCTCTATTTTCTGAAATGCTGAATTGAAAGTTAGACTTTTTTAGGTTACTGATTTCAATACGGTGCCCTTGACTTTTTACACTCCCAGTTGACCAATGTTGTGTGCTTTAATCTAATATCACGGGTCTCCGAAATGACATCTTCACAGGCATGTTTCACATGTGGGAAAGCAACCTGTGATGTATTTAAGAGTTTGCTTGGTTTTATTTGTACCTGGACTTACAGACTGGGAACTGTCCTACAGGGAATGTGTAATTTACCACACTCAGGCTTGACAAAGAGGTTAGACATAGAAAGGACCTTCTTGCCTTGCTAAATGCTTCTCTAATGAACACAAGAAGTATTAGACATGGGAAATGCCTGGAATTTAATCTAGGTTTTCATCTATTTGTGAATGACTATGAGCCAATCTTGGTTCCAATTTCATTTCAAGCTTTCAATGATACATGCTTGCTTAGGATGAGGCCATTTTAAACTCGACATTAAAAATAGAGTAGGAACCAAGGAAAGACTATAAAGATATTCAGTGCTCTCACTATTACCAGGCATTTGGAGAATCTGGAAGCCATGCTACACAATGGAAAAACATAAATTTGTCTCTGACTGACCCCTTCAAACCTCTTGACAATCAGTCATTTGCTCTACAAAAACCTCTCATGTCTGACAGGTCTGTCATGCCTTCACAACATTGATCCTTATAGGCCATTTTCATTTCTTCATCCATTCATTAACCTTCAACCAAGCACATGCTCTGCACCTAACATTGGTCTTTGTGCTAGAGATACAAAAATGAACAAATCAAACCACCCCCCCTCCAGTACTACACTGGGTGACCAAACCCTTACAATGCTCTACAAGATAATATCATTAACTCTGTGTTATGGGTGGGAACTAAAGCTTACATGTGAAAGCTAGGTCCCAGAGCCCTTCTTCAGCAAGGCTAGTATTAAACCTGAGAGTCATTCGCATTCCACTGGTACATAGAAGTAACTGTCCAACATTAATCTAGGAGGCTCATTACAATTAAGATAGCTTAGTATT
This sequence comes from Mastomys natalensis, assembly GCA_021653895.1. Lineage (NCBI taxonomy): Eukaryota > Metazoa > Chordata > Mammalia > Rodentia > Muridae > Mastomys > Mastomys natalensis. The sequence goes on from JAJTUV010001442.1 coordinate 283,994, forward strand.
CATAAGCATTATGATCATAAATGGAAGTTCTGGTTAAAAAACAAGAGTCAAAGAGGTAAGAAAAATGTTTCCAAACTCTCAGGCTTTCTATGAACTTTGACCTCGGACGCTCTTCCCCCTTTCTTCCTGTTTTATCTGGTATCTTTCAAAGAAAAGCTGCCCCGTGCTGTTCCATTCAAGGGAGATATGGGAAAGGACTTGCTCACTTACAGTTCATGAGATGAGGAACTCGTGAGCGTCTGGTGACTCCAGGATCCCAGGAGAGGCAGCAGCAATCCCTCTGAAGCTGCTGCTTCTCAGTCTTTACCTTCCCATGAGGCACTGAAATGCTCTCATCCTCAACTTTGCTATGCTTTGTGTGAGCTTCAAATGAAAACTGAAACCAAGTCCCAGCCAGCTGACACACAGGAAGCTACTCCCAGCTGTCAATCACTTCCTTTATGGTGTTTGCACCTGGAAATATGAGACAGCTGTGGAAAAAGTCCACCCACAGGCGGGGCCAAAAATGTCTCAAAAACTATAGCCTCATAGAAAACAATTTGTGACTCAACCATCTGAAGCAAATATAAAGAAAACTGTCACCAGAGGATACAAAACTTTCTGTCAGACATTTTTGAAGACATTGGTTTGATTTGTGGTCCAACTCAACTCTTAGAATCTCTACAACTCAACTTTTCCACAAGTTGGTGTGGCTTCAATCCTAACTCATTGTTTATCCTTCACTAGTTTCCCACAGAGAAGAAGGCTACTGCCTACTCTTAGGGTATCCTGGAGTTAGTAAGGACCAAACAGTCCCTTTCTTCTTGATCTGTAAGTGAATTCCCTCCTTGAATCCTCATTTAGTAGCCACCGAGGCCTTATTCAGCAAATACAACCACAGTGCATTCCCAAGGCCTCCTGAGGAAGCATCTCCTGTACAGGGCAAGGCACTCTTGGTGACAGCTGAGTTAACACCTTTTTGCAACTTCCTAGACAATGCCACAGACCTGCCTTCAGATATCCCAAGGTCCCAGCACTCTTCCCAAGCTCAGATTCATCTTAAGTGTGCTTCCTATATTTTAGTACAGAATCATCCACATAATAAAGGATGTTGGAACTAAAAAATATAAATCCTTAAATTATTTTTCACATAATACATTTCTTTTCATCAGACCTGTAGGTATTTCTTTTTAAGGGTTCACATATTTCTTGTTCATTCATCCTATGGCTTGACTCTCTTTAAAATGCTGCTTAAATTTTCTGAAAGGCACAATAGTGGTACTTACAGCCTGAGGGTAACCAACTTAGGGCCTGAGCAGTAGGAGGGAATTCATGCCTGACACTATAAATTTAGCCAACTGCCTGTGGCTGGTGAAGCCATAGAGCCAAGAAGAGAACCTGCTACTGCAGTATTCATCTCTAAATACTTCTCCTGATGCTCACAGGAAAGTGCCTCCTCTCACCCCTCATCAAAGATGCTTCTTTGTGCAGCAGATGGAGATCATTATAGAAAGCCACAATTAGTCACAATGAAGAGATCAACTGGGATAGGATGACCAGGGTATTTGCTGCAAGGTCGTGTCTTCCTAAGTAAAGTTTTAGAGAGGACCCCAAATGGAGGTGGGGTGTAGGGAAGAATATGATCAAGATATGCTGTACGAGATTCTCAAAGAATTAATTAAAATATATTATTTAAAAATAAAGTGTAGCTTAAGATTGACTTCGTTGGCAATCGTATCACTCTACTCATAATGATCCCACAGCCTAAATCTCCAAGACCCGCTCATGTCACAGACTCTTTCCCTTGGCGGTTGACATTTTTAGTAATGTAAGTGCATGAGTTTATATTTGGCCCAAATTCATTTGGCATATTTTTCAAGTCTATTAGGGTTCTTTTGGGGATCAAATCTATAACTTTCCACTTCAGCTGTCCATTTCACTCTGGTCATTCACAAGCTGAAGGATGTAATTTAAGTCACTTATACCATTAAGTAGACAGCCTGGGCTTGAATCAAGTTTGCTACTTAGAAGCTGTCTAACCTTGAGGACATGAGCTGTTCGGATTTACTTCATTAGAAAGTGAAGATAAAGGAACGTCAAGTGCACAGGACTGGTGTGAGGACAAAAGGAGAGACGCACAGGAAGCTGGTGACACGGGTTCAGTGACGGTCTGCTTCTGCCATTGTTTCTAGTACGTTCACCATTTGCATCACTGATATAAAAGGAGTAAACGTCTACACAGTCATCCTCTCCAGCCATGCTGGCTCGTGGCCTGGTTACATGAGTCTAGCTGGGAGTCGATTTGCTGTAGCTGTTCATCCCACAGACTGGTAGTATGGAATCCTGAGGTGTTGAGAAAATGGCCTTGATGGAAAGGCGTGTGCACCTATCTGCTGTGTTTTCTTTGTTTCTCATTTGACTGAACAGGAGAATGCAGTAGTCCTCTTTAACTTCCCCTGTGTGTCTAACGACCATCGCGTTGTTTTCGGAGTGTTCTCTGTCTTTACAGTAATTTCTAACATCTGAATGAAATTCTATATTCTCTCTTTTTGACCCGTTCCATGCTTTGACTTTCTTTCTGAAATCCTCCCAGAAGACTGGGTGAGGTAGACCTGTCACCTGCATGCAAGGCCTACGTCTGCACTTTAACAAACAGGAGACCCCGCTCATGAAGAGAGGTTGTGGGGGTCACATGTTAGCTGCTGAAAAGGCCTCCGTTCCCTTACATCCTTCATTCTCCTCAGTAGCCCCTTATCAGGCAAGAATGACAGGAGCCCTAAGGGGTAGAGTGGCTTCAGTCTTTTGTCTTTCTCATCCAAGTTCTTTGTCCCTTTATGATTCTTTTCTCTACAACAATAAAACAAAATCCTGTAATAAGAAAATACAACAGAAACAGCATTCTAGTTCCAACTGAAACAGTAACGATGCCACTAGCAAAACCATGTATAGCACACTCAATGTCACGTGTATTCCATTTCCTGTATCTGGCTTATTTTGTCAACCTCATTTCCTGCTAGATAGTTCCTTGCCAGATTTTTTAAATTCCTACTGTTGTTTTAGAATTTCTTACATATCCTGGCACACCAGATCCCATAGGTCTCCTGGCAGTATGCTGAGGGAACCTGCTGTCTCTGTGTTATCTATATTTGCCTTTCTTTGTACACTTCTTTAAAGACCCACTTTGGTTGTGAGTTAATACAACTGCTCCACTTGCTGCCATCTCTCTTCCTTTTTTAAATGATCACAGTTTGAATTCTGCTCATTCAAAGAATCTCAGAACGCTAGACTTTCAGTGTGCATGGGGGGGGTGTAGGCGTGTGGGGGTGTTGGGGTATGAGTCATCTTGGATGACTGGGGACCGACCACATGCTTATAGCATCAAAGGCTCATTATTGTCTCTTGATTGGTTTTAGACATATGTAACTTAAGGGTTTATGCTGCACTTTCTATTGTATTTGTCAAGGATGCAACAGACCAATGATAGAAGGGTCTAGTCTGAATATTAGGGGCTGTGTTTCTATTTCTCTTTTAGCCTCTGAAGCTCTAAGAGCCTATCTCCTGCTTCTCTGAAACACTTGGACTGTATCTATCATCTATTCATGGTTATCAGAAAAGCTAAAAGCTAAACTGACTGCCAGACACCCAGTACGTATTTATTGAATAAATGGATAAAACTTCCTCTACCAGCCAATCTCTTCTTGGCTAAAATTAGATCCAAATAGCAGCTACCTTCATATCCTTTCCTTTCCTAGAGATGAAAATGTCAGAGAAGCAAATTGGTATCTGGGAGCCTGTTTTCATTTAAACACGAATAAGACGTGGAGTAGGTGTCCAAGTAGCTTAAGTCTTCCATTACTCTGACTTCTTACCCCTGTGCCATTTTTGTATGCTATATCAAGAAGTAAATTCTCCAATGCTTGATAGGGCTGAAGAGTCTAATGTCCATTTATTCACTCAAAACCCCTTATTAGGTGTTTACTAAGCATGAAAGGTGGTTCTGGGTGAGGTGATTTCTTCTTCCTTTGTACTTCAACAAGTCTGTGTCCCTTCTCTTCTGGATCCTCACTTCTCCAAGGCAGGTGTGAATCCCTGTTCCTTGTTAACAACCCTCTGCACTTGTCCAGTGCCTTTTCCTTGGTCTATTACAAACTCTACCATCAACTGACCTTGTCTTTCAATGGAGATTAGTTAAATCCAAGTTTCTCGATGTTTTCATAATGGCAATAGTTTTGCTATGTATTTCAAATATCAAACTAAGTACATAGTAAATTTAAAATTCAGAGCTAATAGAAAAAGGAACACATTATTCCAAACTCATATCCCTCATCACCCCCATGAATTAAAAATCATGTACTTGAATAATTAAAATGAGTAACACTTTGAAAGAATATAGCCAAATTTGCAATATTATTCTGTTGATCATTGATGCTGCTATTATTACCTTTTAGGATTGGAGCTCTAACTGTACATTACATATATAGCATAAAAGTAGGAATTAGCAGCCAGGCATTCTATCCCCTGTTATCCTAGCACCCAGGTTTGACAAGACCGTCAGGATTTCAGGGCAGCCTCCATTACAAAGAGTTTAATGCAAGCCTGAGCTACAGGAGACCATGTCTCAAAATAAAATAAAATAAAATAAAATAAATAAAATAAAATAAAATAAAATAAAATAAAATAAAATAAAGCAAGAAAAAAAAAGGAGAGAAAGGAATTCCCTTTGGGGACTAGGACACATAAATATAAACATTACTTTCTTAATTTTCTTAACCTACTTTTAGTAATTTACCTATAATCAAATGCAAAAGCTCCTTCACAAGACACTACAGTCTGTTTTCAATATAAGATGAAGACAAAGCCGAGCCCTCGTTTTCTTGGAAGGCATAGCTCTTCATCAAGGTTTTCCTACCAAGTACCTGAGTCATCAAATCATTTTTTATTGGCTGTGATTTGATTGCAGAAAAACAATAAATCCATTTGTCTTTACTGTTTCCTTGGATGTGCTGTTAACAGAATGTGCTCTGTCTGCCCGAGGTCACAGTCTCCGACCCGGAAGTGTGCTTTGCTGAGTCAGCAGGGTCAGACAGCATTGTGACTACTGCTAACTAAACAAGTAGCAAATCATGAAGTAATGGGGGAGGGGAGCCCCCAAATCACTTATTAGCACAACAGCTTTGTCCAAAGAAATTCTGCACTAGGCAACAAAAACATTTAATTAAATATAAACTGTTTCATTTGTAGTGAGTTTATTTAGAACACTACTGTTTCATCTTCCAATATTATCATTTCAAAAACGCTGAGATTTTGCAGGAAGATAGCTTATTATGGCAGCTTGTGTCTGAGTACATTTCCAACTACCCAGGAGGCTGAAGCAAACAGAACACCCGAGTCCAGGAGTTCAAGGCCAGCCTGTGAAACAGAGTGACAGCATGTTTCAAAAATGAAAGACTTTGCACTAAGATTAAATAATAATTTTAGTTTATTTTTGGATCTTTAATTTGTCACAACTGACACAAAATACAGGGCAAATTTTAAGATGAATTGATTACACGTTTTAAAAATTCTTGGCCAATTACCTCTTTAATTAATTATATATAAAGTATTAATGACACAGATAAGTGTCTTTAATTTACTAGTGCGAAGTGCCTGAAACACAATAAGATTCTGGTTCCTAGGGTAATATCTTTAGGACTACCAGAGAGAACAAGCTCTAAAATGTAAGACTCAGATCCAGTCTTTTAGACTGACAGACTCCTTTGCTCTGGAGTTAGCAGACACTGTGTGTGAGCGTTGTGACTGTTTACAGCTGACACTCACATGTTCATATTGGCAAGCTAATGGTAAGCTCTCTTCCTTCTATCTCCATAGCAACTATTCCACATAGTTAATTATGTGTATCATCAATGCAGGTTCATGAACGGCCAATATTTGCCGATTTTTTTTAACACTGTTCTTATATCATAGTTCACTGAACTATAATCACCTGAGAAATCTTGGTGTAGAAAAAGCTCTCGTTAGCTCGCTTTGATAAAAATTAATAATAAAGTTAAACATTCATACAAAAAGTGGACGTAGCGCAATGCATTACTTTGCTCAGCTGCCTCCCGTTAGTAGAAATGTAGAGCGTATCTTGTAGGAAAGAAAGTCGTGGGCCAAGGACAGAATAATAAACACACAAATAGGTGTGAGTCTGCTGACTATCAATGGCTTTGAGTAGGTGGAGTGAACGAATCAATTCATGTTGGAGAAATGAAATCCGTAACAATGCTCCCAATTTACAGTTTGTAGGAGATAACCTTTGACTTATGAGTCTGGGACAGCTAATGAGCTATATTAGCATTTCATATTTTATTTATAATAGTAGCATTTCAGTATTTTCTGAAAAGAATTTTAGGCCCTTCCCAAACTTTCCTTTTTACAAATGAGAAAACTTGGACCCCAAGTGTCTCAGTTAAGGAAGCTATTAAAAAAAAAAAAAAACAAACAGTCACATGATGAGATGGTGGGCAAGTAACAGAGCCAAGAACTGAGTCTGAATCTTCTGTTCCTGACTCAGGGAGATTTTACTAAGCATCTCCCCCAGGCAAGCCTGGGAGAAGAACTAGATGAAGAAAAATGAGCACGGTACAGACCTTAGGGGACGCAGCTGAGGATTACCAGGCAGGGCACGGAACCCGCTTGGGGAAAGCTACAGCGGAGGAAGCACAGTGCTTTCTTAGAGTACTCTGAATGGAAGTGCAGAGAGACCGAGCCTAGGAGGCCAAGGAGAGCTTCCAAGTGGCTGTTACATCTAAGCTGGGCCTTGACTTTGCCAGTGAGTGGGATATGGTGACAAAGGAAAAGGGACACATTCTCTAAGATTAGCCAGTAAGATTTCTGTTTGCTCTAGCACCCATATGAAAACTCTACTAGCCCTTATCACTGTATAGTCTAGACATGTCTGAGCTCAGAGAGTCCAGTGTATGGAGGACTGTTCAACAGTTGCCTTTGAACTGAAAGCTCCTGCACAGGCCACTGGCCAGCACCAACCCCACCCACTGTCATACCGACTGCTACTCCAGCCACGCCTGCAGTGGTACCACCTTCTGTGAACCCTTATTTCTTGGCTTCAGATAGGGGAAGTCCTATCTCCTGCTGTTTCACATTGCTTCTAAGGTTAGAAGATGGCACGTAAACTAGCATTAGGGCAGTAGAAAGCCAGTAGTGCTGGCTTCTTTTTCTGATGGTACAGAGTTACATAAATGTGACTCAGCGGAGACAGTACTGGGACCTTCAGCTCACTTGCCCCAAACCCTGCTCCAAAGACATCACTGGCCACAGTTAAGTCAAAGGATGTAAGGCTCTGAAACATTTCCTTCTTCAGAAACTTTCTGAGTTACATACACTCACAGAAACTTCCCATTAGTTAAGAGAAAAATTCCCGAAGTTTATTCTTCTGGGCCAGCCAGGTCTTGTCTTAGTAACTACTGCTCTGGAAGGACAGCCTCCCCTGGGAACTCTACTCCCTTACCTGGGTTCTCACAGACTAATTCTTCACACCTCTGCTGCATCCCTCCTCAACCTCTCCACACACCCCAACACGTTGCCAGAAACTTCTCTAATGGAAAAGGACAATTGCTTTGAGAAACGATCTACAAAAGTACATGGGAGGCATCAGAAGGAACTTTCCAGAAAAATGTATTCTGGGAGCTGAATTACAACATCAACAGAAGATGAATCCGAGGAGAGATCTGCAAAGTCCCTTTGAAGCGTCAAGGCCACTAAGAGGTAACTAGAGCACTGACACAACCAGCAACCCAGACGTGGGCTAAGTGTGCGCATGTTCAAACAGTGTATGTAGGGACACCTCGCTCTCTCTGCCAGCACTTCTGTGAGCTACTCTACCTAGTGTCCACAACACACTGGAGACATGGATCAGTCTGGTTGCACAGAGCAGGACAGAGAACTGGGTATGTGCATTTTTCTAGAGAAGCTGTAACAAATCAGTATAAACTTGGTGCAAAACACCTCTCAGTTCTAACAGCACACGGTTCCTTCCCCAAGGAACCATATCTTTTCCTGCATTCAAGATGCCACCTGGCTACTGCCCTTAGCCTGGGCCTCCATCTTTCTTCTCCCTTCCCATCACTTTGCATCTCCGACTGCCTCTCTCCAATCTTAATCACAATGGCTGATTTTTGTATTCCCAACCAGTTTTTATTTCCTCAGGGACAATATCACTCCTGTTCAGAACACATAATCTATCTGAATGTAACAGTACACCAAAGTGAGCAGAGATTGTTTACTTGCTCGCCGGAGCTCCGGTTTCCTGTGTTCCAGCCATGTCCTTGCAGCAGGGCTAACCAGGGCTTTCAGCTCTGACCACAGGACCTGGGGAAGAAAAGGTCTGTATTAACCACTCAACTCCTGTGAGCAGCCATTATTAGATTACCTCTACAGTGCTCAAAATGCTAGCTAGCATTTGCACATCAAGTAAATGACCAGCTCAGAACCACACTTGTACATGTAACTTTTAATACCTCTTAGATTCTGAAATGAACCCAAGATGAAGGTGGAGCCATATATTAATGTTTTGTTCCTAGCTAAAATCATAGATATTCTTGATCCAATGACATCCTGCTTTTATTGCTTTTCCTAATAATGAAAGTAAGGGGCAAAATCAGATTTTTGCTTCCAGCAGCTTAAACAGATAAAAAATCAGCCTGTCAAAATCCAGGTTGGTCTTGTCTGGGTGAGATGAGAAGCAGAAAAATAACTGAAGACGATGAATGTGGACATTAATGAGGAAAAGCGCTTGGCTAATCAAGTAAACAAACGCAGGTCCCAGATGGAGTTTGTACAGCACGGGAGGAAGCAGAGTGTCTTTTTATGGTTATTTTCCTGAGCAGACATTTCTTAAAGAGATGCACATTTTACAATATGGTGTGAATAGCAATAGCAGGTTTTTTTTCCCCCTACAAGTTTTTCATTCACTAGCACTGAAAGCTTAAATGTGACCATGACAGGCCTCAAGTCTATTTCACTGTCCCTTTCATGAAGTGGAGCTTAGACTCAGAGGAGGACATGGGCCAAGGGGCAGCAAGGCCAGTGTAGCCTGGAATCACACACGAAAAGGGGAACTTTGGTGAGTCTAAAATTGTCACCTGGAAAATCTATTTTTATTTAATTGTATGGTAGCAATAGGTACCTGTGGGAATGTCCCCACCCCTCCACACTCCGGTGTGCGCATGTACCAATGTGGGTGTCAACCTTAGAGATCATTTCTCAGGAGCCATCTTTTTTTTTTTTTTTTTTTTTTTTGGGGGGGGGTTCGAGACAGGGTTTCTCTGTGTAGCCCTGGCTGTCCTGGAACTCACTCTGTAGACCAGGCTGGCCTCGAACTCAGAGATCCTCCTGCCTCTGCCTCCCAAGTGCTGGGATTAAAGGCGTGTGCCACCACTGCCTGGCAGGAGCCATCTTTTTAATTAAATTTTATTTTTTTAAATTATTTATTTCTTGCTTCAAGACAGGGTTGAAATGGAAACTTATGGGTTCTTTGGAAAGTAAGTTGGGTCACATAATGTTTTGCTGGGACAGACATGTGGAGTCTTTTCCTGAAGCAGACATAGGTGAAAAGATGTTTTGCTGAAGCAGACACAGGTGAAAGGATGGATAATGTTAAGAAGGAAATAAATATAACCCAACAGTCAGTGGATGATGCTGGATGGTATTGGTACACCTTGCCATTCCTTAACGATCATCATTTGTCGTGACTTTATAGAAAGAAACACATCAAAAAACTTCTGGTGGTATTCTGGCGGCTTCTTGTCACTTCTGCGGACTAGGGCAGATTGGAAGAATGATATCAGCTGATACAGATTCACGTGGAGTTTTGCTAAGAAAGACTTACATTGTGGTTGGCTGAGGAAAGACCTGTGGGATGACTTGTGATATGTGGAGGGAGTATAAATAGACTCAACGGACAGTGATGGAGGCTTGCATAGCTAGCTTTGCAACACTTCATTGGTCCAGCATCTTGTCTTTGTCTTTGCTGATCTTCACTTCAATGAGAGGCACAGCCAAGGATTTCTGGCATCCCTGGTCACTCCTGCTGGCTGATGCCAATTTGGCTGAGGCCTGGCTGTTTCTGCTGGGTCATGGCACTGCTGCTGACATGTTGGCTATCCTGACGCTACTGAACTGGACTGCTGGTATACATCCTGACAACACAGATTGGATTTGCTCCAAAGAACTATTTCTAAACAGGTCCACTTCCCCTATACCCTAATAACCTTTCTTTTCCATTACCTCTGGTGGGGTGGTGGGCTAGAATGGAGGTTAAAGCATTTAAGAACCTTTATTAAAAGTAGATTTTGAAAATCTAGGCCCACAAAGGGTCTTTTGCTGGGACCTGGGGCTCACTAATTAGTCTAGGCTGGCTGGCCAGTAAGCCTCAGGAATCCCATCTCCGTCTCCATCTCCTCGTCATGGAGATTATAAATTCACACTGCCTTGACTGGTTTTCACATTAGGGATGCTGGGGCTTGAACTCGGATCCTCACTCTTGCACTCACATACTTTGCAGGTGGACTAACCTAGTTCCGCAGCTCGCTCTTTTTTTTTTTTTTTTTTAAATGGGAAAGAGGTTATCTTGTCACAAGTGTGGAGACTGAAACACACAAATTTACAATGCTGAGCTCCTACTTCATAGGAAGATTTTTCTCCTACTTTAGATCCTGAGGCATTTTCTGTTCTGTTTTGAAGTCCCTTTGCTGAACTTGGGATCAAAACATGCTTCACAGCCCAGCCCAGCAAAGCTGGAGGCAGAGTGACCTGTTGTCCCAATGTATATTCTTGCCTTCTATGCAGAGACCCAGGCTTCCGATGTCTTTTTTCCTCCTCACCCCTACTCTCTCTATCCTGCTTTCTTTTTCTCCATGGAATAGAATCTAGTTTTGGCTTATCAACAACTAGAAGGCATCACCCAGGTCAAAACCATAGTTCCCAGTTCCCATGCAACCTCACAGGGCAGGCAGCATGTAATGGCCAAGGAAATATGAGCAGAAGTGATCTGCAGGGTTGTAGGTCATTCCTCTTTCTTTAGGTCCTCCCTGCAGTGATGGGAGGCAGGGTCTTGAAATGGAAACCAGAAAGTGAGGGCAGCAGCTGACAAAACTGTAAGTCTGAGCCCCATCTCCACGGGGCTTTCCTCATTGGAGTACTTGGCCTATTCCACTATAGAGAGACTGGCTCACTTGTTGTTAGACCAAAGTTTCTGTTTCTCTCATCTTCTGTTATAGCAACCAAATCAATATCCCAAGCAATATTTAACTCCAAAATTTCCCACACCAGCTTTCCTGGATTTCCAGCATTCGTGAATCTGGATGAGGGCTGAATGCCCTCAATGTCTGTATATATACATTGGGACTCTCTGAAGAGATTATATGGAGAGGCAAGGAACTGATTACTGAATTACCATTAGAGTCTTCTGAAAAGCTAAATCTTTTGGATAAATATACAGAGATCCAGGGAAAACATCTAGTAATTCCTGTATTTAATTTCCACCACAAAAGCAGGGTGTGAAAATCAGAGACAATACAGAGAAATGCATATCCCCAAATAGACACGATGGCTCAGGACTCGCTTGCTGGGTCATGAGGTAAAGATTCCTATTCCCGACAAAGACAAAGCATGGAGGTGAACTTCCACAGTGGCAACAGTGTAACACCGAGTAAGCTGGATACGAGGTCTCTGATCTCACATTCCATCACTTCAGCTATTGAGTCTTTCTCTGTAGATATTTTTAACTGGATAGATTTTCATTTTTCACAACAGTAGAGCTCTTCTCTGAGAGGCCAGGTGACCTCAGGAAAGTTTTTTCATGTAGGGCCTGGGCTTCTTGCTTTAAAATGTAATCCCCACACCATCATCCCTCTCCTTCTCTTATCTCGGTTCCTTCCCCACCCCCACTGCATCTGCTTTTGATTACCAGCAACTAGAAACAAGGTTTCTCTTTCTCTGCATTTGTTTCATGTGACCATGCCAATTCTACACCGTGCCAGAGTCTTCAGAGTGTAATGGTAAGGACAGTATGTACATATTTGTGTCTAGATGTGTATACAAGGGTAGGGATGGGGTAGAGAATGGACTACAGAGGGCTTTCAGAATGTATGTTCAGATAATGATTGACAGCTATGCCATGTTAAAGACAGACAGACATATAGGCAGAGGTATGCATGGGCATGCATACATGTGCTCATATGTATGTACACACACACACACACACACACACACACACACACACACACACTCACTCACAGGGGCCAGGGGAGGTATCAATTAGTAGGAATCTCAGGCTTCAGAATGGATACATCTTCACTGAACACAAGTCTGTTGGTTCTAACACTGGGTTTTGTGCATCTTCTTAGTTTTTTTGAGAACAGAAATTGTGTCATTTGTTTGGGACAGATATATTTGAAACTCCGGAAACCAGTATTAGAATGCAATAAAAGCTAAGCAGTGCAGGATTCCTGACTAGGAAAGAAAGCACATCACTGGGACACTGCTGAGTTCTCACTCCCCATTTCTCCTGCGTAATTCATAGGTGTGTTTGAAAAGATAAATGGACATGCTCCACTAAATCTCCTTACTTTGACGGCAAAGCTTGAGCCTGTCTCACTTGTTCTTGGCCTTAAAGTAGTTTGGGGGTACAGGCTCTGAACCCGGTTAGGGGCAAAAGGAATAGGAAAGGGGGTGTGATTGCCCTCCTTGTCCATGACTCATCTGCCCAGTGCAAGGGTAAAGGTTTTGTAGATCTTCCTGGCTTCATGTTGTGCTCAACCGTTCTCCAGCCACTGTCTTAGAGAGTCAGTTTTTGATGAAGCAGAATGGCCTTGTAAGAGAGTATCTCACCTGGGCTTGCTCACTGTTCACATCTGGTTGACCTTATCCCTTAACAGCACAGGGCCTGGGGAAAGGCTACAGTGTACTGTAGGCTGCAAGAGACTAGGGAGGAGACTCCATTCATATGTTCCTACTGAGAAGCCCTCATCCCAGATGGTTGCCGTAGGTGTGGCCTTTTAGGGGTAGTGCACCTACACTCCTGTAAGTAACCCCTCGCCTGTGCTTTGTAGGGAAGCTCATTCAATAAACTCATCTGTTCCCTTGAAAGAGCTTAGGTAGACTCTTGCCTTGGTTTATTGTTGGGACTTAGGAGGAGGGATAGAGTTGTTTATGTCTCCCTCTGGAAAGGAAATCTAGGAACACCCTGCTCTGAAGTCACTTAAAGCATCTGCCAGGTACAAAACTGGGACTTCAGTCTCCTCTTGCCTGCTTTCTTCATATACACCGTGGGATATCGGTAAATAATTTCTGATTAATGGATGGGGTGGGAGTCCCTGAAACTCCAATGAAACTGTTCTGACATTGAGGCTCCACAGTTTTTGATCATTCACTCCACTAATTATAGTGCTTGCACACGGAATACACACACACACACACACACACACAGAGACAGAGAGAGAGGCAGAGAGACAGAGAGAGAGACAGGGAGACACAGAGAGAGACAAAGAGATTCATTCAGTACATTTCAGTAATTCAGTATCCGTGAGTTAGTCATCCCAGGACACCAAAATCCATAAATTCTCAGTTCCTTATATAAAATGATACAGTATTTGCATATAAGATATTGACATATATTAAATCACTTAGATTAGCTATACTACCTAATAAACATAAATGCTATGTAGAAAATTACTACACTGTATTATTTAGAGAATAAGACCAAAGGAAAAAAAATGTATACAACTTCAGCAGGCTTTTTTTCCCTGGGTATTTTTGATCCACAGTTGGCTAAACCCACAAAATGGAGGGCCCAGTATGTACATGTTATTTATAAATGTCAAATACATATTTCAGTTTGAACATGTCTTATACTTTATAGGATTATTTAACTAGAAATTAGAAAGTGTCAGTGTCTGTGCTGGTGTATTCTTGTGGCAGCCCACGGATTTTCTTACTCTATCCTGGGGGCCACTGGCCCAGACTCTAAATGTGCTGCAGAAGCTGAGAGAGAACTTCTGAAGGACTTGAGTAGTCCAGAGAGGCACTGAAGGGGCGTCAGTCCACGCCGTGCCTTGAGCCCATCCCTGTGCACTGTCAAGCGGCTTCTACTTCAGTGGCAGATGCGCTGCTTGAACAGAGTCAGCAACAGCGGAGTGCGTTGGGCTTACAGACACAGAAGGAAACGGGAGGGTGCTCCGGTGGAGACTCCTTGGAAACACGTTGTTCAAGAGCAGACTTATGGACAGAGATGGGATAGAGCCTGGCTTCCATCACATTACCACGGTCACTAACATGCTAGAGGACAGTAGGCAACAAAGTCAGTGATTGGAAGAGGGCGGAAGTTGGTTCCATCCTGTAGAGTGAAGCCGAAACAGAAATCTTGATTTGGTTTTGTGCTAGGACAATAGGGATTCACTGGACATTTAAAGTTAAAAGCAAAATCAGGTCAATATTTTACAAAGATCAGATGGAAATCAGTATGCATTGTGGAGAGCAAGGTTTGGTTTTGATGACAATGGCTTAAGAGTCTACTAGATAAAGCAGCAAGTGAAGAGAGTGTGGACATGGGACTCCACTAACGGAACGCAAGGGTTTGCCAGCCAGCCAGGGATGAAGGGGGAGGCTATCTCAGATACCAGACAATCCTGACCTTTGCCAAAATCACAACCTAAGTGATTTCTGGAAGTTTCTATCCTGGTTTTCTAGGATAAGTAATCTCAGTATGAGCTGGTGTTTCTTTACCTCTACTTAAAAGCCTGGAGTTTGCCCTACTGTCCAAAGACCAAGTCTAATACAGGAGATGAGGCACATCTTCAAGGTTTGCTGGAAGAAGCAATTTCAATGCTGTTCTGCCTTGAAAGGGAGGGGGCATTCCCTTTGGGTGTGTGCTGTGAATATGTGCTGGGTTTCTGAGTATAAGCAAATACTCTAATCACCTTCCAGATAGAGACCAGTAAGAAACTTGTGAACCAGGTCAGTAAGATTTTTCCTGTATGTGACCTTTATATTACTTTCAGATTTGAGGTTTATCTGTGGGGGTGAGCTGGACTGAGAGGATTATGTTGTAACAGTGCTGCAGCTAAGGAAACCCAGGCCTTTCCACCAAGAGGCTGACTGTGTGCAGTTACATGACAAGCCTGTGCCTGTACACTTCAGTTTTTGAACACTGTGTGCTAGATTCGTCAGCGACTTTCTCTGCAAATGGTCTCCATCTGACCAAAGCTTACTTTCCAAATAGAGTTCTGCAGAAAATACCTGCCGTCTGGCTGGCTGGCGATGACCACTGCTTCACTTTGAGGCAGCTATGATCTAATCCGGACCACACCGTTCATTGGCTTAGTCGGCTCAGGAGGCTCTCGGGACAGGAGGGTCGCAGAAGGGCTTGGCGACTGACAGCAACACTGCTCCACATGAGGGCAGGGTTGTTTCTGTGTCAGCGGTTAAGCAACTGTGTTTGGGTGGCTTCAGCTATGAACGGATTAACCTTGCCATCTCTCAGGATGACATCTCCAGTATACCAGGAGACGTATACCCATGCTCTAAAATAACGGCAGAGACTTCAAACCACAGTGCCGTTTCACAGAGACTACTCAGATGGTCTACTTATATGTAAACGGATCTAAACTTAGTTGCTATATTCAGTAGATGTGAAATGAGAATAGCTTTTTTCTTTTTGTTCTTGCCACATAAAACGCAACTGTGCTTTAACGCCTAGCCCGGGAGAGCTGAAGCGTGGAGAGGGGAATTTGCTCCTGGGTTATCTGTTTAAATCTTGTTTCGACTAAGAAAATGGGCATTTGACATGAATCAAAAAAAATCACATGACGTGAATAACTGCTTTCTTTTTACTATGTTCCCCCCCCCCCAAAGGCAGAAATCATTGGTCTTTGTGACTCCTGCTTGTCTCCGAAGAATGTGACAGGAGGAGCTGAGGGTCTGAACCTCCAAACTCCTGCCAGTGTTCAAGTGGCAGCTTTTAATGATGGTGGGTGTGGTTTTACTTCTCAGTAGTTCTCTTTGCGAACCAAGTATGGGACAGAACCCACACCTTGGTCCTATTGCTACTGTAAGAAGCACCATTTGGGCTGCAGTGGTCTCTCCAGGGAGGTGGATCAGACAGGTACGTACACGTGAGAGAAAAGCTCAGCCCAAAGTTAAGACGAAATGCATCTGTAAAGGTGGGCATGATGCAACAGTTTGTATCATAACAAAATTCTTCTACATCCTAGACAATGATAATTCCACAATTATTAGGGCTTTTAAAAGTTCCTTATCAAGAGGTTTTCAGATTTTTATGTCCTATTAAGTCAGTTTGGTAACAAGTTTATCATTCATTTGCATAATTCCATTTCCTTCGCTTTACCTCATTCAGAGCATGACATCATAGCCTCAGAGAATGCAAACTGTTTCTATACTTTGGGAGGGAAAAGGTAATGTTAGTGATCACTTGTTTTTTTCTCTCCTTCTAAGCTAAAAATGTGTCATTCTTAACAGCTTTTTTGGGAAACCATTTTTACTTCTGGATTTATAGAAAACGTGAGGATTTTCTATCTCAGGATCTGGCCCTAGTTCATCTGCTCTGATGTGCCCACTGCAGTCACTACTCCTTACACAGACCTATGACATGCGCGTGTGCAGCGGCCCTTGCTGTGTGTTCTCACTTTCAAGACTATACTACCTAGACTATCATCAGAAAGGCTACCACATGCAGATATTTAATGAGCTTTGCTTTCTGGTATGGAATTCCAATAAAACATTATAGATAAAAATGCTCACTTACCAAGAATACACTGGATGAGTCATTCAAAGTCACAGGCATAAATACCCTGTTAGTGTAGGCTTAAGTCCGTCTGTAAATAGGAATATAAAATAGGAATACGTGTATGTGTGTGTGTGTATGTGTGTGTGTGTGTGTGTTATGCATGTGTGCAGTGAATGTGTGTCCACATGTGTGGGGGTAGTATTCCCATGCACACACATGCAGAGACCAGAAAAGTCTTAATAGACAAGTTTTAGTGTGTTGTGTAGGTACCTTCGATAATCTCAGTCTAAAGAACTGGAAATAAAGAACTCTGCCCAAGACTCATCTAATTTTCAACCTTTCATATACAAGGATCTTGTAAAATAGCTGAACATTAAAGCTGGAGCTGGCTTGAGATTCCCTGAGTTATATTCTATTTGCCAGTCATCTGCAAGCGTGTTTGCGTCTCTGTTTAAAGAGGCACAATGGCTGCACAATGCAGTGCAGAATGGAAGCAGGACACAGTTCAGGATTTAAAGCTGGAGCTCCCAGGCTTGCTTTTAGCCACTCGAATATTTCAAGTTCTCTGAGCACTGGTTTCATCATTTGTAAAGAAACTCCAAAGACCAAATACCCGTGTAGAAATCTTTTATAAACAATGGCCAAACCTACATACAGACACATGCCTGACCACAATGCATGCAAACACCTCGATGAAAGGGTTTTTTTTTTTTCTTTTTCTCTTTCACAAACACCTGTTTTTGTTTGTTTGTTTGTTTGTTTGTTTGTTTTTTTATAAAAAGTTATTTTTAAGTCCAAAAGAATTACAAAATGTTAGGAAAAGAGACCCTGGCAGTCCATACCTGGTCTTACCTAGAACCTATTCTTGAGGCCATCCCTTAACTATGTCTACTTTCCACAGCTATTTCCTAACCTTAGAATCCATGGTTTTCCTAGAAAGGTTGACTTTCCCTACAGAGAAACTCCTGTAGCACAGCAGAGCTCAACGGCTGGTGGTGGAGGGCTGCCACAGGGAGAAATGGAGAGGAAGACAGGAAAGATGGAAGGGTTACCAGCATGGAGAGGGAGGAGAGGCAGCCTTTTATTATGTCGACTAGAAACTTGTTTGTCAAGTTCTTGTAAGTCTGAGATTGTAGGAATATCCAACCAGACTTTACAACCATTCTTTAAAAAGTCATTCACAGCTGACATTTCCTAAATGCCATGTTTAGCTATGAAACACAACCCTGGGCAGACGTCAAAGGTGTGCCTGTGTTGCTGGGAGCGGATTTGTTCACTTACAAGCAAAGAATGAACATGCTTGTGGCTGTTTCTCTTGAATTGAAAATATTTTCCTGTGTATACCCAGAAAGACTTTAAACTGCAGTCAGAAGTAAAGACTATGTGTAGTTCCTACAAACTGTCATCCAAATGGGAGGGAGGGCAGCCTAGTAATAAGAGCCCTAGGCAGTAATCAGTCTCAGTTCTGGGGCTTGTGAGTCCAAGAGTGAAGTCGGGAAGGGGCTTGGATGAAGCATCTCCTAATTCTTCACCAGCGATAATTACACATGTAATTATCAAGAAATGCAGGAAAAGGTCAAAGTCACCCCACTGTACAATAGCAAGCATCGCCAACATACTTCCCACTGAGAACAGAGCTTGCACAGAAACTATTGGCTTTAGCCAATGTATCTGTTCCTTCATGGGATGGAAAGCAAGGTCTGAGCTAATGAGTCACACTGTCAAAATTATGGACATAGGCAAATAATTGCACATGATTAGTTAAGCTTAGGTCAGCTCCAAAATGCCGTTCTGAAGCAACTGCTTTCAAAACAAACTCCCTAGGTAAATGTTGAATTTCATTTAAGTCTCTACTGACATCAAGAAAGGGTCCTTACTATGGAGATGATATGAGAATGTGGGCTGAGTATCTTTTCCATAGGCCTTGTGAAATGTGCCCCTTACAAAGCAAGTTCCCCTCAATAATTGTGACTATTTCTATTTTAGAACTATTATTCAGTATGTGTACTAGTCATTGTTCAATATAGTTAATTGTGTATCCAGTTCTCAAGGACAACGGGAGCCAGTCTGAACGGCAGACACCTGTAGCCCCACTCCCCACCCGTCCCTTTTACTTCAGGGAATAAGTTAAATGGACACAGATTTCTCTCTTTAAGAGGTGATATGGCAAGACAAACATGGTTATATTTTAAAATCTAAAATTAAGGGGGATTGGTCATCACATCTACTGTGGGTGGAAGACAGAAAAGGGTTTACAGGGAATGAAACTATCTGGGGCCTACCTCCATTGGTTCGTGCTTTCTGCAACAGTGGTAGTGACTTCATTTAAAAAGCTGAGGAGTTTTTTCTTTTCTCATAACAAGCAACGAGAGAAAGAGAGAGAGAGAGAGAGAGAGAGAGAGAGAGAGAGAGAGAAACAGACAGACAGTTGTGTGTGGGCTGGGGCTGGTTCTGGCCCCTGATTAGCAGACAGCAATGGCATTGCCTTTAAGATTCAACAAAATCATCTATTGGAGCAGAGACATGGGGCCTCCTCCTGAGCTGTGCAATCAAGACCCCACATTTCAATGAAGTGATTTTGCTACTTTAAGCAAGGGCCAAGTTTCCTTTTCCACAACCGTCCTCTGATGTGGTTTCCAGACTAGACTTTTCCATCCTCATTTCTTTGCTCCCCTAGGTTGAAAAGTCTGGAATTGAGATATTTGGAAAACATCATCTGTACTTTGATCAGGAAGGGAGCTGACATGGACCAGCTGTAATTGTACAGTAGTGCTTAGCATGGTGGGAAGGGCATCCTGGGAACAAGAATGCTCTAAGCTCTAGAGAACCATACGCAGGACAGAGATCCTCTTGCTAGCAGCTGCAATTAGATGCGGCTTTGAGAACACCCAGGAAGCTCCTTAGATGGTTGTGTTTGTGTTTATGTATGTCTGCCCCTCCTCCCCCCTCCCCACCAGACTGCAGAACAGGAGCTGGACTGTCTGGGGAGTCAAGCTCTGAATTCAGGTGTGCCAGCACCGAGTTACCCTGCAGCTGGCTGTTCCTATCATCAACACAGACAGAGAGATTAAGAACACTTTCCTCTCCAACTGCATGATGGGAAAGCCTTGGGGAAAAGACGCTGAGGGTCTCTACCATTAAGTCCAACTATTTAAAGCCAAAGGCTCTTTAAAAAGCCGGAGATCCACAAGAAGACCATGCGATGCCTGTGCACAAGCCTGAGAGACGAATCAATAGAGCATGTGTGGGTGACTAGTTAAGCCAGGCAGCTTAGATAATGACTAGAACAGAGAGAAAAAGACTGCTTAGTTCTGCCCCTCTTTATCTCTTAGCCTTTGCTGGGTATAGCCAAATGCTTTATGTTTTATTTTATAGAGAACTTGCAAAACTCATTTTAGGTTTTTCTATAGATGTTAAATCATCAGTTTGTCCAGACAAGAAAACAATCTCAAAACACAAATGAAACAACTGCTTCTCTTGCTTCTAAACCGGGAGACACTGTCCCAGAGAAGGATCTGCACAGGAGGTGGGACCCACGACCCCATTTGTTCTCTCTGGTTTTTGTTCAAGTGTGTACAGACAAAATCGAGATGTACATTGAAATGGAAAACTACTTAGGGTAGGAAGGGGATCAAACCAACTGCAGAGGGGCTGGAGAGGTGATTCAGTGGAGGAGCAGCGGCTGCTCTTGCAGAGGAGGCAGGGTAAGTCCCCGGCACCCACACTGGCACTTTCAACTGTCTGTAACCCCTGTTCCAGGGTATCTGACACCCTCTTCTGGGAACTCTATGGGCACCAGGCATGCACATGATGCATGTATATACATACAGACTACATATACATTCATATACATAATGTAAATATAAATTAATATTCTTTTAAAAGGAAAGACTGTAGAGGATATATAACATGGCCAGGATTCACTAGAAAGCAAGCAACCCTCAGCTGCACAAAGAATTAGGTTGCTATGATGGAGCTGAAACGGCAAATGGAGCTCTGGTACTCTTAAGAACCCTGCTAAGAGGCAGGGCATTTATAACCAATCCTGTAAGAAAGCCAGCATCTCATGTCTCCCGAATAAGGAGGTACACAGAATGGTTTATACTGAAGTCTGTTACTGCCATACTCTTATGTTAGTTCAAGGTAGAATTGAGGTTGCCTCAAAATAAAGACTCAGTCAATAACTCCTCACTATTGGGGGAGAGGCAAATATAACAATTTTACTGCCCCATCCTTCATAGCCTAAAACTATGTAAATCAACCATCAACTCTGAATACTGTATTAGATGAATCCCTTTGGTAACAATCACACAAGTCAGAACACCAGGACTAATGTAGTGGTAACAAAAATATCAGGTGTTGGGGAAAAGTTACTGACAAGTTAGTGTATTTATGTTTTCATGAAAAAGAAATTAGTTCTTGGCAAAATAAAACGTGCAAATTCACTTAATTTTAATTCTTAGGATTTCGAAGAGTTTTCTTTTTACTTTGGATGCTTTTACTGCAAACATGTGGCTGTAGCCACATCCCCCATACGTTAAGTCTCAGCAAACATTTGTTCCCAGTGTGAACACACTTGGAGGACAGCTTTCCCTTGCTGCTTAGTGAATCTGAAAACACAAACACTCACAGGGATGCCTGCAGCTCCCACCTGTGAATGCTGGGATCCAAAGGAAAAATACTCTGATTTTCACCCTTGGACTGCATTTTCAAAACACGTTCGTAAATATGATCGTGAACCATGCTGTGAGGTTAATTTTTGGTGATAACACAGAACCTGAGATGATTCTTGGTGTTATTGTTTTCTTTTCTGAGGGCTCTTGGCAGTGCCTGAGCTTATGGTGTGATCTTCACAGATGGCAACTCCGTACACATGAGCTGAGACTTCCTTCCCTGTACTGCTGAAGGCTAAGATCCTTAGCATCTCATAAAAGAGCAGGCAAACAAATAAACAAAGAATCACACTCAGCCCAGGTTATTCCTGCAGTGGGAAGATAGTGTGGGGAGCTCTGCTTCCTTCCAGAGCCCACTAGATAAGAGAAACATTAGAAAAGCATACTCTGAAAATAGCTGAGACCTGAGCCAACATTCTTGGGGAACAGGCACAAGGATCAAGGATACAAAGAAGGCAGCATGTGGTCCCCCTGCCCCAAACCCTAGGAAGGTATCAGATCTACCCTACTCAGGGCAGCTAGCCAACCACTGTTTTCCATCTCTGGGGAGACAAGAATGATTTATTTTCCAGAAAAACTGAGCCCACCAGGCTTGAAGCTCAGCCAGGTGGAGGCTCTGCAGAGGGAGGGCTTTAAGTTAAAGGCCGGGAAGTCTGCGCATGAACAAAGAGCCCTCCTATCCCCCAATCCTTCTCTTACTCCCAATCTAAGATGGAGGGTACTGTTGGATGCCTCCCACACAGGAGATGAAGACGTCACTCCTGGGAAACCGAGGGACCACACTGGAAAAACTCATAAATACTGACATTTTGAGGAGGGATAGGTGGCTTCTGACAACTTGAATTTGCAGAAAAGAATGAACTATCCTTCCATGACTGGATAAAACTGTTGATTAGGAGACCAGAAGGGAAGCCTTCTAGAACATGTAATGCTGTTTAGGGGCTGACATCACTATTTCTATGACCTGCACACAGGGAATTTTGCTTTTACTCTCGGCCTGTGTCACTGCCTCTTGATGTGGCCTTTAGGTCACTTTTCCTTGCCAGGCCTCATTTGTAAACTGAAGGATCATGATCACGGGGTTGTGTTACTCTGAGATGCTGAGGCACTCTTCCCAGAAGGCCGAAGATGAGAACACCAGTGGTCATCAACAGGGTGCCAAGTACCTGAGGCTTTGCTCATTTCTTGAAGTCTTTCAATAGCAAGTGGGTAACATTTTTGGATGGGACACAGTAACACAACTGCACCCAAAGTATAGGACAAGATCCTGAGATTGCTAAAAAGCTCTTACTATATGCTAACCCAGGAAAAGCATTTTCAGCATTGATGCTGACCCCACACATAACTTCTTCAAAGGCACAACGTAGTGTTTTTAACATTTCCCTAAAATGAACAAAAGGGAAAGATGAAAAACCCAACACTCTCCTTCTTCCTCCTAAAGATTAGCTATGACTCAATAACTGATGGGCATGTATTGAAAACTTGGGGCAGATTAAAGCATTCAGCTGGATGCATCAAATACCTTTTCCCATTAGTCTCTCATGTGCCCAAGTCCAAGAGATACAGTGATGTGGTACACACCAAGTCAGTGTCCAGCTGAGGCTGTGCACATGGTGGACTCATGCTCTACCTTTCTACGTCACCACCATGTTCCTCCCAGTCTCAGCTGTCCCCAGCCACTGCAGAAGCTTTTTCCCCAGTTCACTCTCTAAGGATACTCCCTGTGGTTTAAAGGATCAACATGTTTTTGGTTGTGAGCCTAGCCTTTAACGGCTGAGCCATCTCTCCAGCCCAAACCAGACTTTCTGCTGAAAGGCTAGGAGGCATTCTGAAAATTCAATAATGGTCTCTGCAAGAAGATGCCTTGCCCAAAGCTAACCGACGGCCTTCTGACTATTTCCAGAACTATGACCATAATCATCCCTCCATGTCCCAACATGCAGTCAGACACTTCAACGTCACCTTTATATGTTCCCTTGTAGCAAAGGGAAGACAACAGCATTTTTGTCTTTGCTCCTGTACTCATCCATCTAAACTCAGAATGCTAGTATTATGTTACATAATAGGCAGCCTGCTGACATTCCTATTTTAAAGCATTACATTTTCAGGGTTTATCACACGTCGTTTTAAATTTCATTTAGCTCTAATGTATTATACAACTTTATGTTCAGAAACAGCGTTCTCTGCTACATCAGCAAGCTATATTGGAAAATACAGTGGCTGTGAGTTTGAAGCAGTTTGTTTGCTAACTTTTGATTTGATCCTTTTGGAAAGCCACATGGAGAAAGGTAATGAGAAAGGAAATTTTTACTACATGTTGTTAAGACATTGCTTTGGAAAACTAAAAGAAATATATTTTGATATCTAATTTGGACTAATGGTATTGCTTTCAGCTTTCCACTTAATTCACCATAAACAAATCTAATGTCCAGATCATTGTTTATGAAGCTTTACAAACCAAGCAATTAGTTTAACTACACTTCTAGTGACTACAATGATTCAAGAAACTGGCAGACTTGGAGAGAGGGTATTTTTGTCACTTGAGAAAGTATTCATCCATCCTACTTCCACTCATCATAGAAGTGTGTTGTTTGGGAGACTGGGCTCTGGGGTAGGTTGCATGGCCCATGGGGAACCCATCGACACCTCGTTCCACATGTCTCAGTTATGGGTTGAATGCAGGCCATCAGGACAACAAGCAAATGTAAGACTGTTTAATTTGTGAGGAAAATGAGCTTTCTTTTTCTTGGCCATTTCTCTTGAATGAAACACCTAACAGGAGCTATACTGTCTCTGTCATCTTGTAATGATGTAGAGTTCAGAAAGGGACAAGTAAGAACTTGAGTCAAGAAGAAGACAGCCCAGTCATTTCTCACTGAAGATGTTTCCTGAATTCTGTGTTGGTCATTGCTGACTGTCAGGGAGGGGAGAGCAAGCAAGCTTTCCACTAGACACCTTTACCCCACAGACTAAAGTTTGCTCTACCAGGAAAACAGAAAGCACAGGCCATATGGGCAGGCAGTTAATGACTTCCTCTGTGCTTGTCTGAGTTGAATTTTCTGTGCTTACTGCAGAGAACAGGCAGATATTGTTGAGGTTTAGTCTTTTGCTATGAATTGTAATGCTAAATACTAGTCCCCAAGGTCTGATTGCTCCCAGGGACTAGAGAATCTGCAATAGACTCATGTGACCCTGTGTAACCTTGCCTCCCAAGTTATCCCTGATTGGTGAATAAAAATGCTCACAGCCTATAGCTGGGTAGAGAGAGATAAGCAGGGGTTTTGGTTTCTGGGGTTGGAGTTGGAGGCAGGAGACCACGAGGAAGGAGATAGAGGGAAGATGGAGAGAGGACAAGACGTCATGGGGTAGGAATCATGAAAACATGCTCATGAGGGCTGGCCAGTTGGAGTTAAGAGCTGCCCAGATTGAATGTGGCAAACTGTAACTCGGGGTTATTGGTGGGGAAGTAAACTCTAATAGCACAGAGGGTAGATATCTGCTCAGCTTTAGTGCTATAAAGGCTTATTATAAATATAAACATTGTGTGTCTTTTATCTGGGACCTGAATGATCCAAAGTGGGGCAGAAACCCCCAATTGAGATTAAATATTTACTACAAGAAGATATTTCATATATATAAAGAAGGCATGACATATTTTGAGTCTACAAATTAGACTAATTAAGAATTAAACATACAAGCATTTGATTCATAAAACCCTTCACGTGGTAATAACCTGACTTATTTCACAGCAGCTTCAGTTAAAATTATTATTCAATTTAAAAAATTCTATCTACAATTAAAAATGCAAGATCTGCAAGCACATACATTGGCCCAATCTTGTATATTCAATTTAGACACTGAATGAAATGTTCCAAAATATGCAAAAAATCCTAATATCTTCTTAAATTATAGGAATAAATCAAACTATATATTTATGAGCCCACTGTCTCCAGGCAAGAATCACTCCGGTTCAAATTATGGCTTAGATTTCTATTGGCTAAGTTAGACATGATAAAAAATGCAGAATTCTCTGAATTGACATTTAGTGCCCAGGGAGAGCTTTTCAAATTGCAGACTAATGGGAGTATCTGCCTTTAAGATTTCTTCCTCAGGAGTCACAGAGATACACCACACATGGAAGGTACGGAGATTGTCAGAATGATATTTTCTCAGAAATTACGTAGTGTGACACAAGAAAAAGGAAAAATATACACAGAAACAATGGTTTGTTGGGCCAGCTGGGGTACTGGAGCAAGAGGAGTCACAAAACAGAGTGCTAGCCAGTGTTCTTCCCTCCCTCCTGGTGACAGAGGCAAAACCCTGGACCCAAAAAGGCAGGGTCATCTCTTGTGCTTCACGGTGTGTCATGGCATGGGTTTATTTGTGGGTCAAGACTCTCCCACCAATGTCCTTTCAGAGGTGACAGGATAGGCCAGTGTGTCTGCCCACGTTCTGTAATGACTTGCCTCTATGTTCACTTCATAGTCATCCTGAATTTACATATTTAAACTTTTAAAACTGGTTCTTAAACTAGCACACAAGATAATAGTTTTTAGTTTGACATTTTATACATACGTAGTTTTGAACGTTGCCCATATTCTGAAGTTATATTTTTAGGCATGAGATAAATGAGTTGACTAACCATGAAAATGGCACAAGATGGTTCATGAGGAAAAAAACAATTCAATGCCTTACTTACTGACTAAACCCAGTCCAGGGGTTGGGACAGACAGAGGCCTTCTGTTACAAAGGGAAGAGTCCAAGAGGTTGCCAGGGGTCAACAGCTGGTGGGACTTTTCCTTTCTGGGGGGAGTGAAAATTTTTGTCGAGGTTTGTTTCAACTGCTTCCTGCCTAAGGGCTAACGTCCCCGTGAAACACTGCACAGTTCTTAGCTGCGCATCCCTTTCCAGGAAGTTCTCAGAAAACAATGTGAACTAGCCAGGGTAAGCAACAGGTGATGGAAAGCTCCATCTTCTGAATGTCTTTCTTTATGGCAGAAGCTTAGGGATAATTTTTCAGAGCTGGATAGTTTGAATGTCCACAAACAATGAGTCCTTATTATTAATACGCACTTTCGTCACTTGGCAGCTTATGAATATCTGGAATTCAGAGAGTTTGTCTCCCCTGAGTTGTAGCTCCGTGGGGTAGAAATGAGATCAGGGTGGGAATAGGAAGAGAGCCCAGAAGTGCCCTAATAAATTGAAGGTCTTCATTTTGTCCAGGGAAGATTTGCAAGAAAACTGCACTCTCTGCTAAGTCAAAGTGACTTTCCTTAAAATCACGGTCCACATGTTGGCCAAAATATGTTTTCCAGCTGGGTATGGCGGTACATGCCTCAGAATCTCCATCTTCAGAGACAAACACAAGCAATTCTGTGAGTTTAGGGTTCAGCCTGGTCTACACGGTGAGTTCCAAGTTGGCCAGGGTAACACAGAGAGACAATATCATGAACAAATAAAATTTATGAGTAAATCCAGCTCAGACGCATCCTGTGACTGTTCTCAGCTGCGTCGGAGCTTGGTCCTTTCACATAGCTTGGTTAATTTATTTTTTAGTCAAACAAAACTTTTTTCTTAGTTAGAAAACAATATAACACCTGGTGGGAGTCGCACATACCTTTAATCCCAGCATTCTGTCTTGTACCCACCCATCTTCCCCAAAGAGAGAGAGAGAGAGAGAGAGAGAGAGAGAGAGAGAGAGAGAGAGAAGAGAGAGAGAGAGAGAGAGAGATATGTACCAATTTTTAAAAAAATCAAGACACAAAAGAACATTTTAAATTCCAATAATCTTACCACCCAGTGAATCACTTAAAAAGCTCTTATTATTCCTAAAAATACCTTCATATTAAAATGTGTTGACACTGTGCACTCTTGTTTTGTAACTTTTTTTTCTCAACAGTACACTAACAAACATTTCATTATTTACCTGCTGTATGTCTATGGTGCCTGAATGGCATTTCTACAAATGACAGAAACATGATATATGCATATATAATTATTTAATCTATTACTATTGTTTAAACAATTCCCATTTTTAGCATTTTGTAAACAGCATGGTAGTCAATATTTGTGGCCCAAACATCTTTCCATATATTCTTAATTATTCCATTAGCTTGAGTGCTTGGAAATAGAATGTTTGTGACAAAACTATAAATCTACTTCAAGGGAATAAAAAAGAAAAAAAACCCCAAAACAACAGCAACAAAAAACATACTGCCAAACTGCCTTTTAGAAACCAGGTCATCCATTTTAACCTTCATGAGGTGCATGGAAAACCATATGGGCCGACTGAGATTTGTCAAAGGTCACAGACGTGCTGAGATCTACAGCGGTATTGAATATTAGCTGCAGTTTCATAGGTGAGATGGAATCACAGCACACACATTCCATGCACTCTCTGGCTACAAGTAACACATGGCAAAGTCTTCTCTTGTCTTAGTGTCGGTCACTCATGGTCAACCATGTTCCAAAAAGTTTAAAGCAAAAATCTCAGCAGTTAACAACCCATAATAGTCTGGATCTCATGCCACCCTGAGCTCCTGTGGCTGAGAATGTCCACTGTCCTGGGTATTCATGCTGCAAATGCAATGGGGCCCTGCTGTTAATCACTAGTCCTGGGTCTCCTTGATCAGCCTCTGTGATCCAGTAACCCTCGCACGAGACTCTATTGCTAGGTCACAGTGTCTCTGTCGTCTCCCTCCTCTCAGCACAGAGACAGTTCACATCCTAAGAATGGTGAGCATAGAACATGAAGTCGTTCTGAGAGAGAACAACCTAATACAGCATATTATTAGAATTGCTGCTTTGTAAGTGGGGCTGGAGAGATAGTTCAGAGGTTAACAGTATTGGACCTGGGTCTGACCCCATGACAACCCACAACCATTGGATCTGATGCCCTGTTCTGATGTCTCTGGGGTCACTGCATGCATGTGGTGTACAGATATACAAACAGACAAAACACCCATACATACAAAATAATAAAACAAAATCATTTTTAAAAATAAGATTATTTTTACTATTAGCTGTTGCTAATAACCTCTCATGATTTATAAATTAAATTTTATTAAAGGTATATAACACACAGGAAGAAACTATATACATTTGGTTTGTCACTATTCCATGGTTTGGAGCATCTATGGAAGTATATTTTCCATAGATAAAGGGAAACTTCTAGTGCATTCCATTAAGCTATTGCTTTGGGATGAGATGTCATCTTCCATCCTCTGTGCTAAGGGATTTTCTTGTCCACTAATCAGTACACACTCATATTCTCCTTCATCCCTCCCTCTCTCTCCCTCTCCCCGCTCTGTGTGTGCATATGTGTGTGTGCATATGTGTGTACTGTGTATATGCACGTGTCTGCTTATACACATGTGATTGTATACACAGAGGTAAGATATTTTCTCCAGTAACTTCTCTACCTTATTTTTTGAGATAAAATATCTCACTGAACGTGGTACAGATTCATCTAGCCAGGCTAGCTAGCAAGCTCCATGGATTCTTTTGTCTTTGGCTCTCCAGAGCGCGGGTTAGGAGCATGTACCTCCATGTCCAGCTTCTGTATTTGTGCTGGAGATTGAACTCGGGTCGGCACACTTGTGTAAAATCACTTTCCCAGGTGAACCATCTCCCCAGGACCATTTGAAAAGACATTAAAGCAGGAAGTCGCTAGCTCCACTCCTGACAGGTCCTGATTACACATTATTGACTACAAGCTCTTCATCCAAGTTATGCTACCAATTAGGGGTGGGATGAATTTGCAGCTTGACATTTTAATGAAGTGATAGAAATGACATCTGAAATTTGAGCAAAAAATCAACAAATACTTGTAGAACTAGAGAGGATAGAATGTTTGATCAGACAACACATTCACTGTGAATTTTCTGTTTATGCATTTCTATTCTACCTAATTCCAAAACTGACTCCCAGCAGCCTTTCCTTCTAAGCATGTTTTCTAACTTGGACATTTTGCATCACTGAGGATGCCAACTCCTTTCTAACATAAGGACATTCTTCTATCATAACTGCTTGCTATATTTGGAGACTGAATAGCAAGGATATTGTTCCTAACCAGAAAAGAGGGGGAGGGAAATAACTCATTAGGATCACAAACCCTGCTTGGAAAACCTGCCTGACAGGCAGTGATTTCAGGTATGCAATACCAGTTCTATTTAAAAAACAAAAAGCAAAATAGCAGAACTCAGATCCTGGGATGCATAAAAGCACAAAAGAATCAGGCAAAGTCAGGCCTCTGGGCTATTCACTCCCTCCAAAGAGAAGGTAAAAGCTCAGGTGTCCTGCAGTCTGCTTCATGAAGACAGGGTGCCAAGTGAAGGGGTGTAGGGAGGGGGCCCCACAGGGAAGGCAGAAGGATGCTTGGTCTCCTTTAAATCAGGCAAGAAAGTGGCCAGTCTCCTGTGGGACTTTGTTTCTTTGATGTGCTTTTCCCTCTTAGGTCCTTGACTCTTCCAAACCAGCCAGATTTTTCTGTGGTGCTGGGTCTGGTCTCTAGTCCCACATTTTGAGAGATATTGATGGTGGTGGTGTTGGTAATGGTGATGATGATGGTGATGATGGGGTGGTGGTGGTGGTGGTGGTGGGGACAATGGTGGTGGTGGTGATGGTGATGATGATTGGTGTGTGGCTTATGTGAATCCCCATCTTTGGAATTCTTACCCAGGTCCTTTCCATTGACCTGAGCCTTGTCTAGGACCTCTTCTCTTTCAGTGCTTCATAGCTGTAGTCAGGGACATGGTCCCAAATCCTGTACGCACACTGAAAAACAGCTAATGGCAAGTTCGTGGCATATGCTAAACGGATACTTAGAAGAAATTTTCTTTTGCATGATTTAAGAACAAGGAAGAAGGGTCAGGTGCTCCACTAATGGGGGCGGGATTAAAGGAAAGCAATAGCGTCAAACTTGTTTGTCGTGCTACAAATATTATGCTTAGTTTGGCTCTGGCTAAATGCTTCCAAATGCCATTGTTCTGGGGGAAAGGATCAGTCTCATTATGAAACCTCACTGTCTTTTGCAACTTCAAGGCAACCTTAAGGTAAATATGTCTTCGTTTTTATCTTGTCTGACTTAGCAATATATTGAAGTAGCAAGGGTCAAATACAATAACAAGACTCCTCTAATACAAAATAACACCTTGATATCCAGCCTACACTTAAACTTTATGTTTTAATGCTTTACAACTTACTGAGCCATTTGAAATTACTTTTTGATTCTTACAATTTAGTAAGCGTTGTTGTTGTCCTCTCTTCAGAGAATCATTTACGAAGTTTAGTGTAGTGGTTAAGAATGTGGGTATATGCTTGTAATCTCAGCACTGAGGAGGCACAGGCTAGAGATTAGGAGTTCAAGGTTAACCTCAGCAAAACAAAACACAACAAAACACAACAACAAAGACAGTGAAGCTTTGTGGTCTGGTTTTGAGTTGAGGTTCTGCAGGTAACTGATCCTACACAAGCCACTTAAACCTACTATGCTTCGGCACCTACCAAGATCTGTAGAACAGGACAGTATTCATAGTGTGCACCCACGGAGCTGCTTCACGAGCACTAACCGTGGTCATACATTAAGGCAGCTGTAGTGGAGTCAAATCAGCCACTGACACAAAGGCCTACATGCAAACACCCAAGAAATGTCAGTACGACTCACGCCCAGAGCTAAATCATTTACAGCCATAGGAGGAGGAATTCTTGTCTTTAACAATGATGCTGCTCTGATTCATATTTATACCGTGAACAGATTATCTGCTTTTTTCTTTTTCCACAAAAGCAAAACACATGATAAAAGGAAACCTCTAGTTGGATATAATGACTCAATCAGACAAGCCGGGGCAGGAGTTCAAGTGTGGCTTCTTGAGAGAACCCCATTTATTTTTGTTCCCATAAAAATACTGTGTGCAATTTAAGTACTTGTAGGCATTTTCAGGCACACTAAAAGGCCATGCTAAATGTGTATCCTGTGGTGGCTGTCAGCACCTCTGAGTGCTGTGGGAAAGAGGGTCTCAGCCAGGCAAGGAGTGGGCTGGGGAGGAAGCAGCAACACCCCAGGAAACAGGCTTTCTTGTTTCTGGTGTCTTGGAGCAGTGGGGATAGAAAAGGTAAAGTATAAAGGAGGTGACACTGGGGACACAGAGCAGCAGAGAGACCCAGGTGACACAAAGAGACCCAGGTGACACAAAGAGATCCAGGTGACACTGGGGACAGGGATCAACAAAGAGACCCAGGAAGACAGGATGGGTAGAAAAACTGCAGGACACTTTGTAATCACAAAATGAGAACCAACCTAAAGATTATACCAAAACAGGAGGGCCAGGGTGGAATAAGGGGAGGAGAGGAAAGGAGAGGGGAGGGAAGGGGGTAGGGAAGAGAGGAAGGGAGGAAGGGGAAGAGGGAAGGGGAGGGGAGAGAGAGAAGGAGAGAGAGAAAGAGAGAGAGAGAGAGAGAGAGAGAGAGAGAGAGAGAAAGAGAGAGAGAGACAGAGGGACAGAGAGAGGGAGAGTATGCGCCACAGGAGAGAACCAAAAAAGACCACCCTTGTGATGCCTTCATCATGTGGGTGATGGATCAGGCAGCCATAGCTACCATCTGCAAATTGGTAATGCATCCTCAAGGTTCCTTCCGAGAAATGACTCTTCCTGCTAGAGCATCATGGGAAAGAACAAGTGTCGTCTGAAAGGTTCAAAAGGTGAGTGAAATATGAAAGGACCCAGCTGGAGTGTTTTGGCCCTCTCTGCCACAGGGTTACACGTGAAAGGAAGATCTTACTTTAAGCAAGGATAGAGCAGGATGGACTGTCATTAGTTGATCAGTTTGCAAGCCACAGATGAGAAAGAACAATGGTCCTGCTCCTCGTGGATACTTTGTAAGAATCTGGACAGGACAAAGCTCCTCGTGTTATTATCGCTCCCTTCGTTCTGGCTTACGAGCAGGCGGTACTGGAGACTGAGCTGGGGCCTTGTGCATTTCAGGGCCACATCCGCAGCCTATTACTACACACAAGTTCTGTGTATGTGGAGGGGAACATGTGTGCGAGGGGAGGGGCATGTGTGCTGCACACCTGCCTGTGTGTGTGGAAGGAATAAGCCAACCTTGGCTGTCATCCTCAGGTACCCTCCTCCTCTTTTTTTGGAGGGGGGCAGGGTCTCTAATTAACCTGAAGCTCAGCAAATAAGCTAGACTTGCTGACCAATGAGCCCCAGGGTTTGCCTGTCTGCGAGGGATGACAAGTGTGTACCACACATCTGGCTGCCTTATTTGGGTTTTAGGATTAAAGTCAACTCTTCACCATTATAAGGCGAGTACTTTACCGCCCAGCTCCCCAGCTCCCCAGCTCCCCAGCCCCCAAGCAAGCCCTTAAAATCCCTAAATACTACTCTTAGAAACTTATTTGTAGGGCTGGAGAGATGGCTTGGTGGTTAAGACCACTGGAAACCAACTGTGACTCCAGTTCCAGGGGATCTGACATTGTTTTGGCCTCTGTAGGCACTGTATGCATGTGGTGCATACACACACATGCAGGCACTGTATGCATGTGGTTCATACACACACGTGCAGGCACTGTATGCATGTGGTGCATACACACACGTGCAGGCACTGTATGCATGTGGTGCATACACACACATGCAGGCAAAATGCCCAGACACATAAAGATACATAATAAAAATTTTAAAAAGAATCTTATTTATAACTACTATACATAAAATGCAAACTGTGTTTTAGGTACTCAGTATATTCTAAGGTATCTACTTCTGTAGAATGACTAATTAAATATAATTTATGTTAGCTAAGCCAGGTGATACCTTGCACAGATCATTAACCATATCTCATTAAGAACTTTCTATATCTGTGAATCCTCAAACATTCTAAGGGGGTATGATATAGATGAATAATTATGTTAAAGGGAAAGTATTAAAGGCTGTCTGTCCCTTAAGGCTCTTTAAAACCAGCTCTTAGAAGCATAAACAGGAAGCGTACTACAAGGTTATGAAGAATGGCAGAAAAAAACAATGGTGGCCTATTTCTATAACGAAGCATAGAAAAAAATGACTTCCATTACGTTAAAATGAACTGTTATTTCATTAAGCAAGTGTCTTTATTTACTCTTTGCTCTCTATATGATAATAACATGCCTTGTTGAGAGTCAACAGTTCATTTTTTTAATTTAGGAAAAGGAGGAAATCGTATACCCTACGGAACAGTTTTCTGGGTGACACAGTGTGGCACACTTGGAGGGTGAAGTATTCTTCATGCTGGAATCTTTATTAACCTTCTGTCCCTGAGACACAGAGAGAATGCTCTGACACGCAGTCAGCAGGGCACACACCCTGACTTGCTTCTTCTGTGGGCTTTGATGATGAATGGATGCGGATCTACCCTCATTTGCTCACTGCTTTTGTGTGACTAGTGCTGCACGTCTTGAAGATGCCTGGCTCTGGGAGAGAAGAAATGAAACAAAGAAGTTCCCCTTGGCCTTCATACCACGTGTTACTCTGCCTGGACCGCCTCTGGGTCTTTTACAGCCCACTAGCCCTGTTACCTCCTTGGTTACTTGTTTCTTCATCATCAGGCTCCACATGTTGGATGACCTCAATTTACCCAAGTTGGCTCCTAATTCCAGAGCTAATCTGGCTCAGTCAGTCATCTATCCCTATAAACAGATCTCCAACACACAGATCACAGATGGGCTGACCTGAATATATTCGTTCACACTGATGAACGTGGCGATGAGGTATTCTTGTATTCCAGACGGTGGGCACAGCGCTGGGAGAACATGGACTAAAACAGAAACAACGGCAGTCGCTATTCTGTCTTGGGCTGGCTGGATATGCGGTGTCCTACCGTTCGTCTGTATCTTTGAACAGAGCACAGGGAAGGAAGGAAGGAAGGAAGGAAGGAAGGAGTCCACCAGCTAGTAGACCAGAGCTAGCCTTATAGGACAGGGCTACATAGCTCCTCTTGTGACTGTTCTGAATAAGCCACAAATGCCCAGAGCGCTCTTCAAGTTTTTATTTTCAGAAAAATTTGAAAGCTTCCTAAACTATTTTTTATGCCCCAAAATGTTAATTTGAAGATACTTCTTTGAAAGAAAAAGAACATTCCTTAGAGATTTTTTTTCCCCCTCAGCAACAAGGAATGCAAGTAGGCCTTTTATTGGCACTCTGTCAACTTCTACAGCCAAGAAAGCTCAGGGTTAGAACAAAAACACCAAGGTGCCTTTGCTACTGACTATGGCTAGTCCAGAGTTCAAAGGTTAACCTCTGAGAATGCTCTAGCACCCCCCTTTCATTTCCCTCATAAGTAACCTCCAAACACCAAGGATTAGAGACTCAGGGTGCAGAGTCTTTCCATCACAGACCTGAAAAACAGCAAGTCATTGCTAGCGCTGATCTCTCAAAGTTAGTCAGAACACCTGCAAACCTCAGGCAGCCAGATTCCCATAGGAGTTCAGCCTTTCAAGGCCTGGTTCCTGAACCTGCCAAGCAAACCATTCTTGTAACCAGTGTGAGGCTCTGTGTTGATAGTGCATGGTGAGAGCTGGTTATGAAGTATGGACTAGGGATGACATTTTAGCTCCACCCTCTGGAAAATGGAAACTGAGGGATTGCCATCATCTGCTTCTTTGGTGGTATGCTTTCTCAGGAAAAACACTTCTGTCTAGAGAAAGATGAACAATATAGAATTTGGCTATTATATGTGTACACATACTTGACGAACAACAAATTTTGGTACTCTTAGATGTTTTTACTGAATGCTCCCACACCCCAAATCAATTTAAGATACTGTTTAGGAAAACATTTGACTTGTTTTGGAAAATATACATATTTTCCTGACATGTGCACATTTTCAGAACTTCCATTCTTGATATAGTACAAGTAATTGCTTGAGCCCCGGCATACCAGGTGCCATATACTGGCTTCACGGCGATGTGAGGAACGGCTGCACGAGCTAGACCTCTGCTTAAGAGTGATGAGGAGTTACTCATAGTTCACAAGAGAAAACAGTCATGGAATGGTGATCTCTGTGATAGAAAGATTAGATGTCCCAATCTTATCTTCTTTGCCTTTGGCAAAAGTTTTAGGGTAAGCCAGGCAGTTGGCGAGGAAAGCACCACCATTAGGAATGTTAAATTTGGGCCAATACCTCCTTCACAAGAGGTAAATGAGAATTTTAATGTGGAAGTAAAGGCAAACTTTAGAGATGGCAACCCAAATTCAGGAAGCTCCACAACTCATCCCAGGACCATTCTAGAAACGAGTGAGAGTGATTTCAAGCCTAGTGTCCCATCAGAAAGAATGCGAAGCCCAGACTCAGTTATGGGATGCTGTAACTTATTTAAAGGCAATATTCCCAATGTATCTGTGTTTATTGTTTTACTATTTACTACTAACATTTCCTAAGGAAAGCTGAGCCGTTAGCAACCATGTAGCATCAGTACCACTTGAAGGACGAAGATCATGGGCATCCTGAAGTTTTGTAAGATGGCTAAGATGGGTGAGAACTCCAAGCCCGGCACTCACACTGTGTGACAATGTCCCTCGGCTGAGGCCAATGAATCTGAGTGGAATCAATTAAATTCCCTCTCAAGAAGCTTCAAACTAGGAAACCCCGCACCCCAGCATCCGAAAGCCATTACTGCTTAATCACATCAACAGCGATGCCTTATTAGAGAAGACACCCTCCACCATTTTTGCTTTGTTTCTGAGGCAGGGTCTCTCACTGGCCTGGAGCTCAGCAGATCGGCTAGGCTGCTGTCCAATGAGCCCCTGGGTGTATCTGGCTCTGTTAGGATGACCAGTATGTAGCATGCCTCTGCATGGTTTTTTTGGGCTTTTCTTTAGAGTTTTAGCACTGATGTATGAATACTTGAGTAACAGCTTAGTTCTTTTTTTCTATTTTTATACTTCACATAAATGTAGTTCTATTTCTATGCGATAACTTTCTTTTGTATATTCTTTCAATATGTAGGTAGTTCATTTTATAGCTGTTGTTAGTTCTTCCATTTCGATACAGTATTTCAAAATATGACCACACTGTTAACACATGCACTTGAATATATACTTCACTAGAACACACAGATACACAAACACACACACACAGACACACACACACACACATTGCGCGAATGGGGGGCAGGGGTAGGGACAGTGGTAGGGGCAGGGGCAGGTGGTGGTGGTGGTGGAGAAGGAGGTAGTTTTAAAGATCCTAAGTGAAATTCTAAAGGAAATTAATTTCAATGTGTCTCTTGCCAATCAATTTTAATATTAACTAGTTCTTATACACCTTTGAAGAAAGGTCATTTAATTTCTAGATTTATCTTCCTGCAGACTTTAATTCCTACACATTGACCAAATTTAAACTATGACACTAGCTACATCTTAACTTATTCTAAGTCTGTGAGTCTCCGTAGATTTAGTGAGGTTTGTTCCCCTAAATCAGTCTCCCCACCCACACATTTTTACATAAGAGCATTTTTCTTTTTGATAGAGCCAATATTGCACATACCAAAAGAAGAAAAGGTTCTTTCAAAATTTAAAGCAATTCTGCATCAAAAGAATTTCAACTTAACACAAATCAAGGCTGTAAAATGAAGAAATTGTTAAGTCTGTAGCCAAACTAAGGAATGTAATCACAAATAATAAAAGGTTAATCTTAAAAGGATTAAGTCTAACTTCTAAGTCTTCAGTGTTCTCATTATTATGGAGTGTATGAGTGCAGAAATGGGACCTGCCTGTCAATAGTGCAGCACCGACGAAACGTGCTTACCGGTGGATCATTGCCTCCTTAAGGACAAACAGCAACTTTCCACACGCTGTTCACATACCTACACTTTACCTACGTTAGTCTGTCAAAGCAATTTGATGAAGTAGATACTGCTGTTCATCCTGTCAGATAAGCAGAAACTGAGGCACAGTAAGAGAAGAGAAGTTCCCACATCTGAGCTGCCTCAGGCTGGTGAGATGTCTCAGGGTTCAGTTCCCAGACCCAGTCACATGGCAGCTCCTAAGTGTCTGTAATTCCAGGGAACCCGACACCTTCCTTTGGCTTCCCCAGCCAATGTACACATGGGTACACACGCATATAGGCAAAGTGTTCACATGCATAGAAATAAACATTTTTATTTTTTATTTTGTTTGTTTTTCTTTTTTTTTATTAGTGACTTTTTTTAAAAAAAATGTTAATCAAAGGCTTTATAAGCTTGGTAATGCTCAGTTACAAGATGCCCATACAATCAAAAGTGTAACCCAATACCCAACCTAGATATACCAACTACCTTTGACTGGCGGAGACACGCAAACATCTGCCTCCATGTTCCCCTCCCTCCCCCATCTCCTAGCTCCTCCTCTCCTTCTTTTGTTTGTTTTTCAAGACAGGGTTTCTCTGTATAGTCCTGGCTGTCCTGGAATTCACTCTGTAGACTAGGCTGGCCTCGAACTCAGAAATCGGATTGCCTCTGCCTCCCAAGTGCTGGGATTAAAGGTGTGTGCCACCACTGCCTGGCTGAAATAAACTTTTTTTAAAAGTCATATGTCTCTGAACTGTAGACTGCTTGCTATGGATTATTACCTTACAAAATGTTAGTTTCATTGCTGTTGACATTGTTATTGTTGTTTCAACAATAGATCTTCAAGATAGGGAATAGTATGTGAACCTTGGCAGGGAAATCTACATACATTTATTCTGATTTATGAGAAAATTGTGATGATGATCGTAACTAAGCAACCCTCCAATTCTGGGAGAACTAATTAAGAAATGAATTAAGGGATTCAATGGGTACCCAAATTAGTCATTAGGGTTCAAAGATCCGGAGCTCTGGTCTGAATCCAGCTTTGGCACTTGTCTCCAAAATAAACATGACCAGATAAGTACCCCAGCTCACAATTAAAATGGATTTAGATGGCTCATGTATCCACATGGGAAAGACCTCTTCCTAATTGAATTCGGACATCTCTTCAGTTATCGTGGGTTTCATTTACCATCTTTGTAGTCTTTTTGTAACTGCTGGCAATGGGATTATGCTAAGGGAGAAATCACTTCAATCAGCCATGCCTGCCGTACCAGCATAAAAAGAGAGAAAGCAGAGCTTTTGAGTGGTAATTAGAAAATTTCTTAAGTGTGCTCATGTGGCATATGTTTTAGACAACTACCAACTGGCAAGACCTGTTACAGAAGGGACGTCAATGTCACCGTTCTATGGTAAACAGTCAGGAGAAGTAGTGTTCCAACACGCGATCAGAGCAATCTTTTCAGGCCAAAGCAAGCCAGCTTCTCACTTCTAAATATGATTAGTGGCAGACAGCTGGAGGCATCTCATCCTCCTGACAAAAATGTGTCCAGAATTCTTTTCAATTGGTCCATCCTTCCATCAACTGTTGCCTGCCAGTGGAATAATCAGAGTTTCTGATTATCTGGTGTGTGTTCCAAGGAAACAGGAATCGACTGTGTCCTTGCTTGTCTGGTGAGGAGGAGGCTGCCAGAATTGACATTATAACCTTCAGTTGTGTAAGCAAAAGACAACTAAAGAGAGGGGGAAGGGGAGTTTGTGTTCATGTACTTCTGCTGCTCACACACAAGGTACATATTATGGACACAGAAACAGTTCATCCTGTTTTTATTATAATAATTCTCTTTCAGCAAATATAAAGCACTTCCATGGTGATGCTAACACAAGGAAGTCAAACATCTCAACTCATGTATGGCTTATGACCTGCCCCCCTACCCCCCAAGTCAATGACTCTTCTCAGTTACAGTCATCTTCCTGAAGTTCCCGGTTTATGGAAAAAGAATCAAGTTTACACACCAACTGGAAACCTGGAGGCACCTAGGCTTGCTTCGCTGGACTGTGTCTATTTGGAAGTTGTGATTTTTTTTTTTTTTTTTTTTTTTTGGTTTTTCGAGACAGGGTTTCTCTGTGTCGCCCTGGCTGTCCTGGAACTCACTCTGTAGACCAGGCTGGCCTCGAACTCAGAAATCCGCCTGCCTCTGCCTCCCAAGTGCTGGGATTAAAGGCGTGCACCACCACCACCCGGCGTGATATATATATATTTTTAATTTCAAGACCAAAATCCTTCCCACATGGAGTACAGACTGTTGGGGAATGTCTGAGAATGTAGGGAACCTGAAGCAACCTGCTTTCTGTCTACAGAGACTTCTGACACAATCATTCACACATGAATAACTACTAAAACACTTAACATTTTTGTTGTTTTTGTTTGTTCATTTGTTTGTTTGAGGTGGAGTCTCACATTGTGGCCCTGGCTGGTCTTGAACTCACAGGATATCCACCTGCTTCTGTGTCCTCTGAAGGACTTGAGAGTAAGGACTTGAACCACCTGGCAACAATTAGCATTTTATTGGAGGTGGGTTTCCTTTACATTGATGACCTTGAGCTAGCCAACACCTCTGAAGATTACTGTGATTATCATCTCAGATGAGATCAGGAATATTCAGAGTAGTGTGGTTATAGCCATATACCAGAGAGGAGAAAACTGAGGTTCAGAAGAATGAAAATAAGATCATGCCATTATTAAGCAGCTGGAGGTTGGAGGCAAGGCCAGGCTGACTGACTCAGTCTTCTGCTCCCATTTCCATGCTGACCCGGAACTACAACTGACAGTCAGACTTCCAGACTCATGGGGGGTTGTCTTCAACAGCAGTGGCAAGGGCTGTCACTGCCACAGTGGAAAGCCAGGCAGTCTGGCTCTAGAGCCCAGTGCTCTTAACTCTTAATTCCTTCTAGTTCCCAAGGATGCCTATAATAGACCTTGGTTTCTTTTTCTTTTTGTGGTACTCCAAAGTATCTTACTCGATGCTATTCTAACAATAACCATGGAAACACTGATGTAGTTTAGGAAGGGGGATGTGGGTGGGAAGGGTGATATAGATGGGAAAGGGAATGTAGGTGGAACAGAAGTGGCTCAGATCCCTTGGCCACATGGCCCCAACTGGATAGACTCAGTCCTCACACTTTAGTGACAACTCTAGCCTGAAATTTTAAGAAGCAGCTGAGACCGCCCCCCCCAACCCCCATCAAAGATGTGAGTTAACTCTCCAGGAGTCAGCTGTGAGTGAAAGGATAAGTCATCCACAAAGACAGGGAGAAGTCATAGAGAAAGAGGGAACCCTCTCTACTTACCTGTGAATCCACAGAGATGTTCCTGAAAGCAGCCTGGGTTCTGGAGTC
This sequence comes from Mastomys natalensis, assembly GCA_021653895.1. NCBI lineage: Eukaryota > Metazoa > Chordata > Mammalia > Rodentia > Muridae > Mastomys > Mastomys natalensis. The sequence continues at coordinate 324,645 of JAJTUV010001442.1, forward strand.
TCCTAGGAAGACAATTAATTTGGAAGGTCAGACTGGTTAGTCTCCACTGGCAACATCCTCACCCATTCCCCACTACTCTTGCTCCGTATCCCAGAATCTTGAGTCTGGCAGATAATGAGTTGGTCCTCACACATGACTTAATTCAACCTTGGGTAGGCAGAGTAATTCGAGTCTGTTTACTCAGCAGTAAACTGGGGATAATAATAGTTTCTCACCAAGTGTTTCGCTGCATGATAAGCAAAGCATCCAATGCATTCAACTCACCTAGCAGGTAATGGTGATATTTAACAACAATAGCTGGCATTTATTATGAATTTAGAAAGTGCCTGGCATTGTTCCAGAGTTGCCCCCACATACTAACCATGTTAGTACTCAAGGGATGCACTGGAATCACTGACATTTGACAGAGACCAGAAACAAGGCACAGAAGGGTCAAATGGTTGGACTACTGAAACCATACTAGAATGTGGTAGACTGGGAGTCTAATGGTGACAAAACGAGATCACATAGTATTTGCCTAACTAATTAAAAATAAATGCTTGCTATTGTTTTTGTTGTACAATATTCTCATCTATCAGACTTAGTCTATAATGTATAATGACAGAACTCACCACTCAGCCTGTGCCAAGGTTATAAGTCAACTAGCCACTCATTCACATACCACCCTATTTCTGTGTTCTTTAGTAGTAATCTCGGTGTCATAAGTAATCCTCAGAACACCCTGTGGGGGTTCACATGCTTAGGTCACAGATCCCACTGTTATAAGGTCAACTTTCATGAGACCACTGGAGAACAAGAAAGAGGGAGGTGCTTGAAAGGATAAAATGTGGGTGGGGCTGGGGTGGGGTAATGGAGAGACTATGGGAAGGACAACTAAGGAGGGATTGTTTGAAAGTCTAATACAGTAGAAGATTCTTAAAATGTATACATATGTGAAAGAAATCTAAAATGGTATCCCTGAATAACAGGGGAGACAAAGCTGGAACTAGATATCCCTTGCCAACAAATGAAACCTCGAATGCGGGAATGGGTTATATCTGGTTGAGTTGTGGCCACAGAGGCCCCATGGACCCCCAAACAACAACCCAGGCTATTGCCAAGGCTATTGGTTGTTCCCCACAAGCTGACGGTAAGGCCTTATTGCTGAAGACAACATCTATATAACTCACTAAACATGGAAAAGACAAGCTGGTGCTTACCTAGAGCCTTCACCCCCTACTGATTCACATCCTTGGTACTGGAAGGTACGCTTCCAGAGGAGAAAGGTAAACATCAACTGAGCTACAATCCTTGCAATCTATAATGATGCCCTGCCTGCAAAATATGCTGGTACAATTCTGACACAAAAGCCGTGTGAATAACCAACCACTATCTGACTGGAATTTAAGATCCAGTCCATGAGACGGAACCATGCCTGGCACTGCTCAGGTGCTCAGAACCTGAGACTAGATAGGCCATAGACCTAGGAGAAAACCAAATACTACTGTTCTGCTCAAGGAATGTAGCAATGACTACTAATGACATTCTGCTACACTCATAGATCAGTGAGTATCCTTCTCAGCCATCATCAGAAAAGCTTCTTCCTGCTGTAGATGGGAACAAATACAGAGACCCATACCTGGATAATATGCAGAGAAAAACGGACCTTGAAACACTGTGTTCTAAATGGGATATCATCACCAAATCCCTCCTTCCAGATCTCAGGGATCTGAAAGAGGAGAGAGGAAGATTGTGGGAGCCAGTGGGGATGGAAGATGCCAAGGAAGTAAGGCCTTCTAGATACAAGGTGATTGATTGGCTCAAGACAGACTATGGCACCATACACAGCTCTAAAGTAGAGGGAGTCCCTGAGAAGGACCAGCATTTGCCCAGGACACAGCAAGACCAAGTTCTTAGCCCAAAGGAAGATTTATTTGCCCCAGAGGGACAAAGGTCAGGGAATAAGAAACAAAGGCAGGAGATAGAGCGTGAGGGAGAAGGGGAAGGGAATGAGGGAGGGGGTATTTGCCCTGGAGTGGGACAAAGGACTCCTTGTGGGTAGAGGGAAGACAGATGTGGCCCAGAGGAAAATGGCAGTTTACAAAGGTACAAGAAGAAACCTTGTGTTAGGATGAGGTGTTTAGTTTTAATTGGACATGTTAATTAGGGTAGCCAAATGGGATTTTTGATTGCTGGGATTCAATATTTTGGTACCTGGACCTTGGTATCAGCCTCAGAAAAAGGAAGTGGCCAAATAAGGGAATAGACCTTGGTGGCTAACTTTAGGACTGTAATCTAATGGTTTTTAGCAAGCAGGGAAAGTATAAAAGACAAAACCTGTTGGCACCATGTTTGCCATGCTTGGGCCTGCTAGAGCCCTTTAGTCCCAATGTTTTGAGAGGAGGTAGACACACGCCCCCATCCCTTACCTAGAAGCTATCTCCAACTGATAATCACTCACACAGGAAAAATTCATTTTCTCCAACAGAGTCTCAGTAGGTATGCAAAGCACACTTAAGGGCAAGAAGCCCCATGCTCAGAAGCCAAACAAAACAAACTCAAAGGCATCTTTGTTGAAAGCTTTTTGTCCCATAGTGCTCTGTCTGGGAAACTCTTTTCCTTTATATATTTGCTTATGTATTATAGGTTTGCAATTTTGTTTTAAGAGGTTGTGTGTGTGTGCACATTTGTGTCTCAGCATTAGTATGTATTTATTGTGCTTTCCTTTGGCTCACTTTTTTCCCAAATGTTTGATTTGTCCATTTTAATTTTATCTATTAATCTACTGTTGTGTTGCTGTTGTGATAGTTGCCCAGTTGCATTTCATGAGAAAGAGAAGGGCTGTGGCTGTGGATGGGTTGGAAGTGGGGAAGATCTGGGAAGAGTTGGAGAAGGTGAACCATAATCAGAATTGCATGAAAATATTTTTAATAATTATTTTAAAATTGAAATGAAATGGCATGCCTGGCTATGATACCACTTCCCCAGGTACTTCTCCCCTTCCCTAATATCTCTGGGTTTTATATTTACATGAGAAGATTGACCTGGACATCCTGAGACTCTAATCTATAACTCTTTCTAGAATTTTTTCTCCCAACAATTCAGCTTCCAAGAGAGAATATAAGGTTTCAGTGGCATGAACAATGTCAGGACAGTACCAAGGTCATTAACAGAAAACACAAGCCACATTTCACAATCAGTCCTGTGAGCAGGATCAATTCTTCTCATAGGAAATATTGGCAACCAGAAGACAAGGGAAGAATGCAGCCTGAGGTCAGGCATGCATGTCTACCTGGCTCTATCCTGAACCCCGGTGGTGGCCCAGAGAATCCAGACCAATCAGCAGAAACCCTGAGTCCCACGTGTCCAGCAGCTAGTGGATGAGGAGATGAGGCTGATGAGGTAGATCAGAACGCCTGTTAAAAACTAAAGCAGAAAACAGCCACTCACTGAGATGCCTGGACCGTAAGTCAGGTGAGGACCCCACGGTATAGAGCTCCTGGGGCTTCCTGACTTCAAGTATTCCAGTGGCCATTTTGATAGCTCTGCTGTGTGTGTGTGTGTGTGTGTGTGTGTGTGTGTGTGTGTGGTAGAGAGAGAGAGAGAGAGAGAGAGAGAGAGAGAGAGAGAGAGAGAATCTGCGGGAAACATTTACTTCAACATAAGACACTACTGACTTTATTTACAGATCAGTTCGTCACACTTAGATCCATTTGCTTTCACAAGAACCCCTTGGAGGGGAATAATTCAGTGAGTGTAATACCTCCATTAAATAGGAATTGATTTCAAAATATGCTTTTCAAAGTTTTGACAAAAGCAATTTTCTGATTTTCTTTATGTACCACCAAAGGCAAACACTGTTGTGTTGACAATGTAATAAATGAGTTGTCAAAAAGATATTAAACATTTATAGATTTAATTTTTAATAAAGGCTTTTAAACATACCCCCCAAATATCCATCAATATTTGACATGAAGAGCTGCATTTTGGTAAATCCAATCCCCTACTACAACTGAACTTGGCACAAGATATTTATGATTCTTTGACACAACAAGGTGATATTCCTTATGGGATGGTAAACAGCCACAGCACAGACATTTAGAAGGCAGAAAATGGTCTCACATGTCATGTATTATTTTGCTAGGATATGAGGAATGGATACACTGCCTTTGTAGTTTCTATTCCCATGCCTGGGGATCATACATAGAGGCTTTAACTCCTACCAGACTCTGAAAGGGCTTTATCTGATGCAAGAGCAATATGCTTGACTTCATGTGTCAGCCTCAAGGACAACATTGCACTACAGGACTCCTTTAGACATATAAATTATAGCTTTCTTAAGCCTGAAAGAAAAAAAAAGATGAAATTTGGTAGCGGTATATCCCTAGGGTGCAGGATTATAGGTAATTGTTTTCTTCTCTATAATTTGCTTTCTAAACTTTCTATAATGAGTGTGTATTATTTTAACGATTTGAAAAAAAACCTTTTTTTCAGTCTCATATATTATTAACAACAATCTCACGCAGTAAAAAGTGAAAAGGCTTTGGAATTAAACACACTGGGGTTCAAATCCCAGCTTGTCCCATTCTGACCCTGATGCCCTTTGAAAAGTTACTCAATAGCTCATCTTGCACACACCAGTACAATGTGAATAATATGCATGCCATCGGGGCACATGGATGATAGACTTTCCTGGTAACAAATGATAAAGCAGTATGCTAGTACTGTAGACTAATGCCTTGGGCCAACTGTTCATAAAAGGCTTTGAGTCAGACATTCTCCAGCAGTTAAAAAATTCAGAAGAGAAAGCAGGCTTCAAACCTCACTACCCCACGTTCCTTCCCATTACAACCACTAGATTCCTACAGGCCAAGACTCAGCTACAAAACCTCTGTTTAGGAGAAGCTTCTGTTTGCTCTGGGTAGCAGCTAATGCAGAGACTCAATACCGGTCAAAGCACTGAGAACAGCCAACAACGCATCGTCCCTCCAAGGCTCAGAGAACACGGTGGAAGAGAAGGTGAAAGGATGTTAAATGCTCTAGATAGGAAGGACGCTGTGAAATATGGTGGTAAATGCTATTTGGTGGTTTCGATCCCACCTTAGATCATTTAGTCCACAAATAAAGACATAATGACTTTATATTTATAATAAGCCTTAAATCACTAGAGCTGGGCAGTATCAACCCTCTAAGCTATTTTGTCTACTTCCCTGTAGTGATCCCTGAGTTATTACTTGCCATGTTCCTCCTAGGCTGCTCCTACCAACAGGCTGGCCCTCATGGCCATGCATGATTCATGAGCCACCTATCCCATGGTGGCTTCCTTCTTCTTCTCCTAGCCTCAGGATCCCTCGCTGTCTCTCCTGAGACCCCCAAACCCAGGACTTCCAGCCCGCCCCCATACTCTTCTGTCCGGCTACAGGCTGTAGGCATTTTTATTAACCAATCAGGGGTGAGTTGGGGGACAAACGTAACACACCAAAAGCTGGTATATGTGAGGATCTTCTCGTCCTGGAGCAACCAGATCTTGGAGGTACAGAATTTAGCATTTGAATGTAAGCAGTACCAGACCAACCCACTACAGTGAAACCCCATCTTCTGGACATGACTTTCTTACACCCAAGAACCCTCAGTAGCAGTGGCTGCCTGCATAAAGTCTCAAAAGCCTGGCCCACCAACATCCATTATGGATTAAAGGGAATTTTTGAGGCACCACATTTTCTTAGGGAAACTTGGGCAGTTAATGGCTGCTGAAATGTGAGAGTCCTATCCCTTGGCTGTACCACAAAATTGGTAAGCCACCCTGGCTCAAATGAAGAAACTCACAAGCAACCCTAAATTAAACTTGGTGGGGGCACACTCAATTAGAAATGAACGTAGGAAAGAGATTTTTCTGCTAGAAGTGGTTTTGGGGAGGGGAAGAAAAATAATAGTGAGGGGAATATAATCAAAGTATATTATGTGCATGTATGAAATTGTGAAGGAATTCAGTTTTACAAGTTAAAACCACAAGGAAAAGTCCTCAGGTTGGGACAGAAGTTGGAAAAGAGTAGAGGAAGGAATTACAGCTACAATAATCCAAGACTTCCCTGTGTATTTTCTTACAATCAGTGTGAATAAAATGAGTTATGATTGTTTAAATGAAGGTCAGAAACAAAATTATAATTCTCTGACATTCTTTCTAAAATATTTGTTGATATTATCATCCTATCTATCGGAAGACAGGTTAGTCAGCTAGGCTTATGATATACCATATGTAAATATGTATATTTATATCCAACAAAATATGGTGGTTAGAGTATGCTGCCTTTGGATGTGTGCTGCTGTTGATTTCAGCAAGAAATATTGATTTAACTGGCTTTAACATCCAGGTATTTGTTGATGTGTAGAACTAAAATATATCAAAACCAGGATGAGCTTGATACACAAGTCAAATCCCATTTTGGCTCACTCCCAAGGGCTGTCCCAAGTCTTCTGCTACACTGGAAGTATATACTGTGGATGCTTCCTGAGTCATAGTCAACAAAATGGATTTTCATCCTAATGGGATCAGCTACATTAATGAATACTGTTACAGAATGTTATGTAGTATAATTTATTGTAGAAAGTACAGCAAGGAAAAAAGTTACAAATGTCATCTCTCCCTTTTTTCAACTCTGAGTTACATCTTACATTCTTCGGAAGTATGCTTGCTTCTTTTCCAACATCTGCTTTTCTCCCTGGCCTTTAACCAGGCCCAGTACAGTGCAGAACTCAGGAAATAGCTGCTGGAGAAATGGATGAGATGAAGCTTTGGCACCAAAGCAAAGGAAGGAATTTCATGATAGTTTCCTGTGTGGAAGGAAAAGCAAAATCCAGATACAGTTCCAAAACGAGAACAGCAAAAGCAGGTTTAGGTGTCACCAAGCATATTCAGCAAGTCCTGAGCCCTGTGGGCCTTGGGTAAGCTCACTTGGGTCAAAAAGATTTGTTTAAAATATCTAGTACTTGACTCCCACCCCTGAGGAAGCCTACAGACACATTTCAACCATTAATTATCTGTAGATCTCTTCATAAACATCGTACCATATAGCCCAATCAAGACTGGCCAGTAAGCAAATCCCATCCTGGACGTTCTGGTGTACAAGGAGATAAAGGCAGAGGAAGAAGGAAGAGGACTTCTGATCCTGACATAAGGAGGATGAGGGGAGGAGGGAGGAAGGGAGGGAGGGAAGGAGGGAGGGAGGGAGGAAGAGAAAGAGAGAGGAGAGAGAGATATCTCCATTTCTTTCCTGCTCTGCAGCAGCACAATTATTTAAATAGTCACAGTCTCTTGCAATTTTCTACAATGCCATCTTATCAGAACATTTTCCCACTTTTTTATTTTTCTTTGAGCTTTTATATTGAAAGCTAAAATGCATATCAAATATGTCAGCTTTGCTTCTATTTCAGGACAGCATAGTAAATCCAAATATCTATGTTTTAAATTTGAGATGGAGTCTTGCTATGTAGACCTGGCTGTCCTGGAACTTCCTATTTAGCCCTGGTTCCTATAGTCATGGCCTCTAACTCATGAGTGATCTTACTGACTCTGCCTCCTGAGTTCTATGATTATAGATGTAGCTTAAATGTCTACTTTTGCAAAGGACTTTAATAGTTCCAAAGACTGCTCTTAAGTCTCCATCCTCAGAGGGCTGTGCTTCACGAATGAACATCTAACTTTTGAGATATTCTAAGCTAGGCAATTGGGGTTTCAGAGCGAGAAAAGGTCTTGCCAGATCATCTGATAAGGTAGCAAATAGTCAGAAATGCCTGTGAGTTAGACCTAGGGAGGTACTTGTTGCATATGCTTTAGAATATAGCCTATTATATATCGAAAATACTTTAAATTGGCTCCTCTTCAAGAGTATGACCTATGACCATTAACTAGTAACTAAGAAAGCAAAAGCATGAAAGAACTCTGAGTTAGCAAATAGTTCGTTCAATATATTTGATCCTTCAAATGATTGTGACTTTGTAATCTCCATTATCCCCACTGGAGAGTCAAGGACCTGGGTACATGGAAGATAGCTCTTTGTCTGGTAGACTGGTGACAGGGACCAATCTTTAGAAAAGAATATAAGGTTGTCTGGTTGGGCGCTTCCACCTACAGCACATCCATGTGGATGGAGACAACATTTTCAACAGTCCAAGTTGGTTAAAGAAGTTCTATCAGGACCTGAAGCTTCCTGCCTACTGGGACTCTGAAGCTGTGCTTCTCCTTTTCAAGCATGAGAGGTGACTGGAGGAAGCAGAACTATCACAAGACAAAAGTGTGTGAGCTCAAGAGATGGAAGACCTTGAGAATTCAAAAGCCAAAGCTAGCTGTCGTTGACTAGACAGTAACGGGCTGTAAACACTACAGCAAGGCACTCTTATATATGCAAGATTACAACCAGGATTTCTTCTTGATCAGTTTTATTAGGAATTGGAATCTATGAATGACAAACCAAATCACCTACTAAAAAGTAACTTCAGTCTCCCTTTGTTAGGGAACGATGTAAGGTATTGACTGGCAATACTTTGCCTTCTTCGTCATATAATTAATGCTTTTCCTACAAGGTTGGCTGCCACACTGCATGCTGTAGTCGATCTGAAGCTGCCAAAGTAATGTTCCAAAGCTGACTTTTTAAAGACACTTGGCAGTCGTAAATAGTTCTTGTGGCGGGTATACCCAATATACTTCAGGTTCCCTGTACCTGTGATGATCAGATGATTACAACCCTTCCTTCAGGGTACCCTCTTATGGCTAAGGCTAATCAATACCAAACAAGCAAGAAGAGAAATGTGCATTTCTTTTGACAGAATCAATTTATTTTGAGTGTTCTTATTGCTTAATTTGTTAGCTGATTTATGTGAAGCACTCTGATTCCCGGGCAGATAAGTGATTCTGACCTAGTCTGTACAACTAAAACAAAGACTTTCTGTTGTATTGACTCAATAGATGTCTTCTACACGTGCGCGGCTTTCATCAAGTAACCGTATCAATGCTGCTTTCCCTTGACTTAACGCCTTATTTTAATGAGGCTCCATTCCAAGACATATAAGAACATCCGCACACAAGAGGAACTGCACTGAGAAAGCCAAGAGTTCCAGCCAAGTGTTCTATCCCTTACGTGGCACCCAGTGGCATTTTGTAGAAAGCAAAATAGTGAGTATTCGTTCTGCTGGCCTCCAAGTGAAGGCATGAGTGTATGGCAGAATGGAAAAGCCTTGAGCTTCCAAACCAGGCAGCTGCCTGTATCTCCACCTCTACTGCCTATCCGTGATGCCGGGCAAGCGACCTGTCTGCCTCAGACCTTCTTTCTCCGAAAGAAAGGGTGACAGAGCTCCCTCAATGAGGCTGTGCAAGGCTGAAAGGGGAACTCTGCTGTAAGAACACACAGCATATAATCTGGCACACTGGGAAAATTCAAAAATTCTAAAATCTCTTCTCTTTCCATAAAAATGCCATCAGGAGTAGATTCATCTTTGAATCTGTTGTCTATGCACAAAAATATAAAGTATGGGATAGTAACTGTGGTGTTCTTTAGGGTGGCAAAGAATTAGAAACAAGCCAACTATAGGGAAATGACACTATTCAAGTATATTCATATATTGAAATTTATGCAGCCATTCTAAGTGTTTTCAAATATTTTCTGACAAGGAAATTTTGACCTCTAGAATTTAAGTGAATAAATCAAGAAAAAGAACTCATCTAATAACTATAGCTCATGCGTACGCAGCACAGCGTGTAGACCAAACTCCACACTCTTATTAATTCTAATAACAAATATACACTATGACCAGCCTATTTCATAGAAGTAGAAAAGCGGGATTTAAAGAGTTTTGAAATTGTAGTTGCTACATATTAATAATTAGTATAGCTAGGACTAGAGTGTCTCTTTTTTTTTGTTTTGTTTTGTTTTTGTTTTTTGTTTTTTGAGACAGAGTTTCTCTGGTAGTCATGGCTGTCCTGGAACTCACTCTGTAGACCAGGCTGGCCTCGAACTCAGAGATCCACCTGCCTCTGCCTCCCAAGTGCTGGGATTAAAGGCATGCGCCACCACTGCCCGGTAGGACTAGAGTCTCAAAGTGTTAGAACTGAAACACTCCAGGGGTCGGGGCATTGCTAGGGACTCAAGCCAGGAACCCTTGAGTTACACCCTTAGGATTCAAGGCACTTTTAACTACTATTCTACACTGGTTCTTCAGCACTATGTGTATCAGGAAAGCAAACACACCAAGCTTCAGTAGTGACCATCTCCAGGTGGTAAAAGGTTAGCTGTGTTTTAATCTGTTTGTGTCCATCTCTGTATCTCCTAAAGTGAACAAATATGTATTATCTATTTTTCACATGAGAAAATGTGTGAGAATGCTTAAAAACATTAACATAAATACTACTCTTTAATAAGGCAAGATTCATGCCTTGGCCACATGGATTTGAGTTTCTTATGACTACTAACCTTGTACTCTTCTCTACATCCAGTTCAAAGCAAAGGGGAAAACATATAAAAAACATTTTGTGCATAAATGCTACAAAGCAGTAATAAAAACACTTTGTGTTGTTGGAGAGGTATTTGACATTAATCTGAAACGCCCAAGTATTTTTTTTTTCAAAAGGAAGAAACAAACAAACAAAAAAAGACTTTGCAAATAAAACAGACTGCTGTGCTTAGGAGAAAACACATCCATGGTTGACACTGTGCTGTCAACACAGTCTCCGTCATAGTCACGACACTGATACTGTCATGGAGCATGTCTGTAGGTGCCAGCTTACTGTCTGGACATGTCTCAGTCTGGTACTATCTCTCCTACGAGGTGTGAACATGACAACATGCTGGAGAGACAGGTAAGGAGTAATTCCTGTCACTTCAACAATTTGTTTTAAGAACATGTTTCTATAGAAATGAGATAAATAATGTGCTACGAAACAATTTTCAGTCATTGTTTTCAAAAGAAAAAAGAAATGTAACCCCCAAACTATTTCTAAATCAGCCTTGTTTCACTCAAAAAAGGGATTCTGTAATGTAATAAGCAAACCAATGGTGAGCGCCACTGACGTGCCGGCTAAGACATCCCCTTGCCATATCCTCTTTGACAACAATGTACACGTGAGTTTGTTACACTAGATATTTTATTTTTTAAAAATTAACAAAATTCTCATGCTGAATCTCTTGGAGAACGAGACAGACTCCAGGTGTTTAGAGCTGGGTAGGGAGGAGGGAAGGGAAGGGAAGGGAAGGGAAGGGAAGGGAAGGGAAGGGAAGGGAAGGGAAGGGAAGGGAAGGGAAGGGAAGGGAAGGGAAGGGTAGGGAAGGGTAGGGAAGGGAAGGGGATGACTCAGTGACAGAGTTCTGCCTGTCATTTGGGCAATGCAAAACCCTGGTTCCATTGCCCAAACCAAACCGCAAACTCAAACATCCACTTGATAAGTTAATGAAAGCATCAGTAACAAACAATTAAAAACTGGGTATCAAAATTGCCTTGATAATGAGTACAAACAAACAACTTGACAACAACAACCCTAAGGACAGATGTGGAACCCTCTGAATGAATCCTCTGACTCAGAATTGATTGCTTGGACAGGAAGGGTCCCAGCACTGTAGCGGGGTCTTAAGAAAAAAGACTCTGGAATGTTGATTTGCCTTCATACATGAACTAGAGATGTGCTGGCCTTAGCTTACAAAGGAGGCTATCACAGAATCTGGCTAATGAAGATCATTTACAGTCAAGGAAGCTAAGTAGTTCTATGTTCTCTGCCCCTCAGAATCCTAAGAAGGCTTAGGATGCTGAAGTGGAAAGCCCACATCTAGAGAAATGAACAGCAAGGTAGAAGAGGGCTAGCAGGATGAGAAGCCTTGGTTGACAACTGGACCGTGTCACCCTGAAAAGAAAAGAGTTTGAGTATCAAATACAAGAGCTCTCCGAAGACACTAGCCTATCCCATGGCTTGGCAAAGGGCTTTGGGCCGATGCAGGAGGAAGATTTCAATGCACTGTGAAGAAAAGCTCTTAAGAGATCGTTTGTCCACTTAGACTTACAGTGAATAGCAGCGTGCTCACAGTAATCCAAGGCTGAACAGCAAACAAGCTTCAGACTAGGAGCACTGTCAGCTGCAGTCATGTGTTACCTGGCATCATTAATGTGTGAAGTCCCCATTCCTACATGGATTCAAATGGGCTACTGTAGACATTTCTGCATTTGGTGGGACACTGGACCATGGTATTGACAATCTCTTTCTAATTTCTTCTTAGAAACTTTCATGTGGATGCTACAAGTACATTGTATATAAGTATTACCTAAATATGCCCTGCCTCAATCAATAGGGGAGGGGCTGCTTGAAATGCAACCCAGAATGTGAAACTCTAGCAAGGGCTTGGAAATTATGAATTAGTACAGCTATGGAAAACTGAGCGGGATCACCCACCACAACTGAAGCAGTTCTTGCTCATGGACCTATAGAATGATAAATGTGTTCATTCATTCAATGCCGCAGGCCAACATTAAATAATATCTTTTAAAAAGACTCTACCCAGGTATGATGATGCCTGGCTTTAATCGCATCAGGGAGGTAGAGGCAGGCTCTATGAGTTTGAGACTACCTTGGCCTATGTAACAAGTTTCAAGCCTGCCATACATACACAGTGAGGCCGTATCTGTACAAGGTTCCTGGTGTTACAATGAGGCCGTCAAATGCATCAGGAGTGTGAAGATCAGATCCACACTCTGAATCCAGTCCACCACTCAAATCTCATTGAAGAGAGAAGGACAAAAACCTGGAGCAAGCCAGTGGTCCATGCAACACCTCCCAGTTTCCCTATAATGAATACAGAGCTGCCCATATGCATAGTGTCTTTCACAAGTGGCATTACATCAGGACCCTCATCTTGTGTCCAGAATGTCAGTCAGAAGGGTCCTTGGTCAGGTACTAGCAATCAGTGCACTGTGCAAAAGCCAGCCGGCACCGGAGGAGCAGCACTGCCTCTAATCAGAATCACTCTTCTTTGATGTTCAAAAGCTTTTTCCTCCTGTAAGCAACAAAGCTCCCAACAAAAGAACTTACCCAACACCCACAGTTAAGCAAAGAATGGTTCCAACCAAATGAGTATAAAGAACTCTCCCTGGTCTCTAATTTTTTCATGAAGCTACCTTTTCAGGGTATTTTAGTGACTTCTTTTGTTTGTAATTTATCAGCAAAGAAAAACCTCCAGTTTATTTTGACGGCAGTGCACCTGACTATCCCAGGATTCAAAAGCCTGCTTTGCCTACTGTCAGGCTATCCTGGCAGAGGATGTAAACAGGCCTCCCCTCCTCATGGCTTCATGCTGCACCCACAATTCCAGATGAGAATTTTCACAAATGCAAACTATTATCCAGGACTGGACTTAACTATGATGTGATGGCAGCTTCCTTCTGGTCCTTTCTTCACCACTGAATGGGCAGAATTTTGGCTCCTTGGTCTGGAATTTGATTCTCTTTTATCAGCCTTGGGGAAGGGCTGTGAAACTGTTCAAGTCAAGAACCACGTGTCTAACAAGCTTAAGTCACCACTTCCATAGCACTCAGGTTTGAGGCCCTGGGACTTTTATATTGCCTTATTTAGTCATAATGAAATCATAACATAATGGTAGATATTGCTTATTTTTCTTCATACATGATGGAATCAAAGTTCAGGAAGGCTAAGTGCCTTGATCCAGCTTATAGAGCCAGGCATCAAACCTAGACTTCCACTGGGGCTTCTTTTGCCTTGCCTTTAAAATGCACTGGATTTAGGAAAAAGATAGTTTTTTAATGTAGACTTTCCATAACAAAAGGGAACTATTGATATCTGAGGTGCCCTTTTAGGAGTGTGGATTCTGAAACCACACAATGAAGTCAGTCACTTTTCTTCTCCACCCTACCTTCCACCTGGAGGCACACACAGAGATGTACCATCTGTGAAAATGCACACTATAGTTGCCTTCCAGTTAACATACAGTACAAATAGGACGTAGAAAACATCAGAGGGGTCACTTACAAAGTCATCTCTTGTCAGGCATCTAGAACTAGGGAAGAGTCAATGACATATTGTCAAGATAGTTTTATCTCCCAAAGGTTCATGTGTTGGGAACCTGGTCCAGAGTATGGCCATGTTGAGAAGTGAAGCCTCCTGGGGTCCTTAGGTCACTGGGAATGTAGCCTTGGAAGGCGTTATAGAGCTTTTTGTCTCCTGGCTTCCTGTTTTAAGAAATATTCCCTTCCTCATACCCACATGCATGTCAGCCATCTTTTCTTGGACCCCTGCCAAAGCCAGAGCTGTGTTGTTTGAACTTTCAGCCTCCTGAGCTGTGAGCTGAATAAACTTCAGTGAGCCTCCTCAGGTATTTTTGTTATAACCACAACCAGGAAAAATAAACTAAGGTATCCAGCATGCAAGAAAGAGACTCCGTTCTACAAATAATCTACTAAATGTTTGACCATTGCTGATGGATGGCAATATCAAAATGATCAACTGGAAAGTAACAGACTCTGCTCTAGAGTCTGCAGCTCACAGACAGTGCTGCTATCTCAAGGTGTAAAGAGATACATCAGGACCTTCAGTCAGGATAGCTGCATGGGTGAAGGGAGGTAGGGGTTGGCACACAGATGGAAAACTTGACCGTCAAGAACAAGGCTGAGTTATGATTTCCTGAGCAAAATGTACCATCCACTGGATGGTGAGTCACCAAGGTACAGATGCTAGGGAGTGGCATTCCCTCTGCAGAAGTCCCAGAGGCTGTAAACATGGAGCAGACAGCCATACCAGCATGCTTGTTACTCTACCCAGCCCTGGAAGTAGACAGGTGACTTTCAGGGTTTTAATTTTAAGTAGGAACATTTCTTCTTGACAATGCCTTATACAAATGCTCACTGGGTAAAGCAAATCAAAACAGCTGTTCACAGAGAAATCCAGGACAGGAGGTTCTTTTCAGAACTGCAGGGCTCCATGGGCCAGCATGCAAATTCCCCTCACTGTCTCTCCATGACTTTCCCAGGAATCTGGCCCTCTGAAAAATTTCTCTCAAAAGCTTGGTTTCTTCCACCATGTTCTCCTGGAGAGTTCTTTCCTCTTGCTTCAACCTGACAAGAGTGCCATCATTTTCCCACTGTAAATACACAAAGCTCTGTACATCTCTTAAGACACAGCATACTGTCTGCTGGGTCTTTCTGATTGCCCACAAACCCTTCCTCCCAAAGCCTTTGGGGTTAACTGATGACAGAAGGTTTCCTTCAGTATCTGGCACAGGTTTTGTAGAGCACTTACCAGCTTTTGGCACAGTTTTGTTTGGTGCACAGCGACGGCATGATATGCACATTATTGACTCTAAACCCTTTGATTCATGAACTGGCTCAGGATCTCAAGAGCTAAAGAGTTGGAAGACTAAGTTTTAACCCATCAGGGAGGACTGAGATCTCACAGACCTGGCCCTCAGCATTTCTCCCGGTTCCTCACAAGTAGGGGGCTTCCAGGAGAGTGCGTTTGCTTTCTCTTCTTGTCTATCTCAAGCCCCCCTTTCTCACACCACAGGACTCCTGCTCCTTTCCCAAGTAACTGGGGAGACTAGAGAGAGATGCGTCTGTGCTTTCCATGCTGTGAATGCTGTATGTAAGACTCTGGGCTAAGGTGTTCAAAATCTGTCTCTCTGATTCTGAATCTTATCTAAAGCACTTTATACCTCTGGATTGGGAAACTGAACAACCGATGCTTCCCTGTATTATGGAGCTGACTTAATCATCCCAAAGGCTCATGGGTTGAGCTTCTGCCAGTCACATTTCCTGGGAAGGCAGAGATGTTCTGTAGTGATGCTGTCTCATAAAATCACAACGCAACCCACACAGGCAATCTGAAATTTTCTAGTAGCTAGGCTAAAACAAGAGAAGTTAGTTTAGATAATCTTTCATTTAACTGTTATATGCAAAAATATTTTTATCTCAATATCTAATCAAAATTATACTAACGAGGAGCTTATTCACTAAAGTGCTTGCTGAAGAAGCCTGAGAGACTGAAATCAATCTCCAGTAGTCATGTGAAAAAGCTAGTCACAGAAATGTACATAGAAATGTAATCCCCGAGTCAGGGAAGCAGAGACAGAAGGATCAGCCGCTGGACACAGCTCAGTCAGCAAGCCGTGCGTTTAGTGAGAGATCCTGTCTCAAAAAATAAGGTGGAGTATAATTGAGGAAGACATCCAAGGTCAACTTCTAGACTCCACATTTACATGGTTACAAATGCATGCATGCACACAAGCTTATAATAATGAGATATTTTAAAGCCACCTCTTTGTCCTGTAAAGTCTTCTTTTTACATCCCTAGCACATCAGACTTTGAATCAACCATGTTTCAAGTGCTCACTAGGTACAGGAAGTAGTGGTATTATGGTTGTGAACCCACAGTTCTGTATTCTCTCCTCTGTCCCCATCCCTTCCACCTTTTCTTTCTTATAATAACACGTTTCCTTTAGCAAGATGCTGTGGATGGAAGCAGACAGCAGGGCCAGGACCATTAGAAGTGATGGGTATGCACTTGAAAGGAAGGGCCTGAATCATAAAGGAGCTTTTGTGCCCTGCTAGGGAGCTTACAGTTTCTCCTCAGCTATAGTCACCAAACTGAAGGGTTTTAAGTGAAGAGTCATGATTAGATTGGCCTTTTAGAAAAGCAGTACTGTGAGGAACAGATTGGAAGTACGCCAGACAGAAGGCAGAAAGACTAGAATAAACCTCAAGAGAAAGACTGACAACCTGACCCAACGCAGCAATGGGAGTCACTGTGGAGAAAGGAGAGGGCAGACTCTAGGGAGTTTGAAAAGATGGTCACCTAGCTTCTATCAGAGCTCAGTGGTCAAGAAAAAGCAGACGAGGAAGAGAGGCTTCTAGGGTGACTCCTACTTGCTGAAGTGGCTTCACTAAGCAAGACAGAGAACGCAAAGGCCGATGCTGGCTTGCAGTCAGATCTAATTGTGGACTCGCTAGTCGATAGTACCTGAGACAGTACTAGAAAAGGCTCTGGGCTGGACATACAGATTTTAGAATCACTGATACACAAATGGCAGGCAGAAGCAAAACACATGAGTTGCCGCAGGATAAATGCAAAGAGTAAGCAGAGGCAGAACCCCAAAGGATGCTGAGGCTGGAGAAGAGGGGAGGGGACCTAGCATAATTACACATGAAGGCAGTTTTCTTCTTCCTTTTTCTGTGTATCATTCATAAATCAGATTGAAGACAGAAAGAATTCACTAGTCTGTTGTTGCTGCTTCTGGAACGCTGAGGCTGTGGGTTTAATACACTGCAGGTCTTCACACACCGTGGCATTCACCTGACCATCAAGAACCTGTCACTCATCACTGTCACAGGGAGTTCACCGTAACTAGCCATCTTTCAGTGGTCAGTGCCTGTAAAACTGATAGATGTTTTCGGTGCCATTAAGCACCACTCCCAGGGTGCTATGCGGAAAAACAGGAGCCCCAGGGTCAGACACCAAGCAGAGTATCTAACACTTAGCAAGTTTTTAGTCAGTCAAGTTCTGTAACTTCCCGAACTCTAGTGTTCCCATTTCAAAAGGTCATATAAACTCCAGCTCGAAATTTCATTGTCAAGTTGAAATGAGTGGATTTGTAAGTGATAAAACTGTGGTAACTATATTCAGTTGGTTCTGGATCTCTGGGAACTAGGTGCCACTAACAATGAGTTAGTACTTTGCACTTTGCCATAGTTAGTACCTTGTTCATTACAGAGCATTAAACAATGGACCTTTTAAATGGCGATGTGTATTTTTATATCCTCTCTTCAGTACAGAATGTACTTGGTTCCTGTACTCAAACTGCCCGGGTTTAATGCATCTTTTGAAATTACTGTCAACTTTTCTAGACTTCTGTTTTGCTTTTTTGGTAAAATGGGGCTCACATGAACTCCTAGCACTGTTTGAAGACAAAGGGACATAGTTTCTGTAACTAAGTAAGACACATGTTGGATGACAGGTGTTTCTCACCTCATAAAACGGAACAATCTGTAATGTACAACTTTCCTTGAAACCTCAAGTCTGCTCCACTGCTCCACGTTTTAGAGTCCATGGGGGTAGTTGTACAGAATCAACCCAGGGCTCTGTATTAACAGTGTGCTCCAGCAGAGAGTGGCTCTGGGGAGTGTCCCACCTTGGCTGCTTGGGACCACAATCTGAGCAACCTCATTACTTACTCATTACTGGGCACGTGTCAGCTTCTGTGACATTCATCCTGCAGGAGGCTCTTCTGAGCATTCTGAATGGGTTGGGCACGAACCAAAGGCATACTAGGTTCCACAGTGTAGGATTTATTCTGTGCTTTATTTCATGGTCAGTTCAGAACTTGGCGTCACACAGGATTACAGGAGGCATCTCTATATCTTTAGCTTCCATTATCAAGCACCTCACACCACCAATACCCAGCACTCTAGCTGGGTTCCATCACAGGATCAACAGTGATGAAACGGAGGGCTGGTATCAGAAGACATTTTTTAAAATACAGGAAATCAAGTTTCCATTCCATGCAGACACTTTCCCTCCCCACTATATTCCCAATAATAGCCACTGGAATCGATCCAATTCCTTTAAAAATCGGCCCAAACAACTGTCGTGCCACAATCTTCCCCTCTGAACTCCCTTAGGCTTCTATCTCTGTGATGCATGTTATGTGACCTGCTAGAGCAAACCCTTCATAGAAAGGATACCATATACAAAGTAAGTCAGTTCTTACCCTGTGGGTCCAGACCTTCACGAAGCGTCAAATGACCCTTCACAAGGGTTGCCTAAGACCATTGGAAAACACAGATAATTACCTTATGATTCCTAACAGTAGCAAAATTGCAGTTACAAAGTAGCAACAAAATAATTTTATGGTTGGGGGAATCACAACATGTGGAGAACTGTATTAAATGGTCACAGCTTTAGGAAGATCGAGAACCATTGCTCTAATGGATGTGGCAAGCTCTTCTTTGCCTCACCTTTCACTCTCAGATGGATTCCAGATGATTTTCCTCCAGTTTAAAGGGGTGCTTTTAAACGAAAAGGCTGGGCAGCCTTGCCTTATATAGTCTGGAGTTTTAAGGTCAATTAACAGGATCTTTATGTAACTGATGGCTTTAGCCTGATTATTTTACATATAAAATACTGGCATTAAGCCTGATGCTTTTCATTTTTGCTCACTCCTGGGACCCATCATCCCACCTTAAAATAACTGCAGCCTCCTCAATTCCAAGTCACAACTGCCAGACTCCATCATCCTCTCAACCTGGAAACGCCAAGTCAGAACCTCACAGCTGACGAATGGAGAGACTGATTAGAACCACCCAGGAAAGCTGAGGAAAACTCCTTAGCAGATGCCACCTTCAAATGCCTGTCCCTTTCATCCAATGTCAACATTAAGTTCTATGCTAATAAGCATTCACTGAGGTCATGACTAAAAGTCAGGCTGTAGTGAGGCCCTGACATGTACCCGTGAGCAAGGCAGACATGTTACTAAAGCCAGAGATTTAAGGACAAACCCCTTTGAGCTTATTACGTCTACAGGTGCATTTGGTAAACACCAATGGTTTATAGTTGTTTCAGGTACGTGGGATATTGTGTCCTCAAGAAGCTGGCAGTCTACCTGTGAAAGCGCAGTGTAGGAGAAATCTAAGCAAGGGCCTAAACTTAGAAAGGATGCAGACAGAAAGGCAGAAGAAACCAATGAAGGTAACATGACCAGGATTTGACTTTGAAGACTGGTTGAGTCAGAAGGAAACAGGCAGGAACAAAGAGAAAGAAAGGAAAATGAACAGGAGAGGGGCAAAAGGGCAGAGGGCAGAGAACAGAGGGCAGAAGGGCAGAGGGCAGAGGGAAGAAGGAGACAAGCAAAGGAACAGAGGCTCATGTTTGAAAGAAGTAGGAAAAAAATAATTGGGGAGAGAGTATAAAATACATGAAAAACAGACTGGGAGGTTGGACCTCATGCCAACCAAGGGCAGGAAGACAAAGTATTTGAACTGTAGGTTCCCTGTAAACTCAGAGTGCATTAGAAAAATATCCCCTAACCTGCTAGACATCAGTGCTTAGTCTAGTTTACTTTAAACTATACTCCGGACACTTATATTAGCTTATTGCTGGACAAAACCATCTGACACGGGGACTAGTTTATAAATGAGTGTGTAATTTACACAATGTATTGTGTACTTACATCTAAAGGCACTGGCCACATAGACGAGGTGCCTGGACTTTCAACACTGCAAGAGAATCTTGTCACCTACAGTGTTCACCCTAGAGAACTGTGCAACAATACTAACAAAGAAATCTTTCAAGTTAGTTACAATTTTGTGTTGGCCCCCATTCAAAGCTATCCTGTACCACATGGGGCCTACTGGCTACAGGTTAGACCGTTGTTTCCACTCCTGATGTCAGGGCTCACTAGAAGCTGTAGCCCAAGGCTACAAGAGCATCCCAAGAGAGTATCACATTGCTTATCATTACCCTGAGGAGGGAACGGAAACTCAGAGTATGGTTTCTGCTGAAAACACATCACATTTTCACCACATAAAGCTGAAAAATCTTAAGTCAGACCGTCTTCATTTGGGGAGCATCTTGTATCGAGAATTGCAGTGGCTTTGATTCAATTAAGCCCAAGCTCACCGTAGACAGATTTCCTGTAGGCTATCTTGGAGAAGCATTCTCAAGAGATGCAAGTTTGAAGGAGGTCGTTGTGGTGGGAAAGCATGGGTTGGGGAACTCAATGGCAAAGAGAGGAAGTTGCAGAGGGCTGTAAAAATCCCCAGCAGATAGCAAAAGCTGAGGGCATAGTCTCTAAGGAGGAATGAGGGACGAAACGGAAATGTAGGGCTGTCTCTTGGGAGAAATTGTCACAGGAAGGGTTAACAAGATCTGATACAGTTTCCTATTGGAAAAACAGACGGGATTCCTGGATCAGGTGATCCAGAGAAGCCATAAAGTATTAAGAAACAGAAGGACTTTTCATCATCGACAGCACAAGTTTAGTAGAAGCTGTGAAGAAATGCTGCTATCTTGCCTGTAGCCTTTGGCCTGAGAGTAGACAACCACCATGAAAAGTCTGTTATGCAAGCAGATAAGCAAGAATGGGGAGTTATCAGAACTACAGCTAAAGATCTGTTATGATCAAAGGGTAGATAATGTTTAAGAAATTTGTTTTTTGCAAGAAAATAAGAGGAGACACTATCAAATAGGCATAATGGAAATGCTACACATTGTGGATGCACGTCTTCACATATCATGTTCCTCTGCTAGGGTACTGAGGGAGTCCTAACCATTATAATACACTGAATGGATAAATCTTGGTAGGAATTCAACATGTGCCCTATTTATATAACAAGCTTCACTACTCTAAATTAGCCATTTTGATATGTTAAGGAAATAACACCTTCACAAGAGTTGTCTGCAAAAGAGGAAAGGGAATAAAAGGTTTGGTTTTCTCCTATAATGTTTACTGTTTCCTTTAACCATTTGTATAATGCAAATTCCATTTTAATTGTGCAATTCCACTTGACAGTGGAGTAGTGGTAGAAGTAACGGATCAGGTGAATTACATTCAACCACTCAGAGATCGATGAACACAACCATTTATAAGTCTGTCCACATGGTACCTGCCCTTACATCCTGTGTCTTGCTTATAGAAGCTACTGTTCCTTGTATACACATAAATTAGATTATCATAGTTAAGTAACAGTGAACGTACCAGAGATGGTCACCAGGGAAGCAAGACCACAGAACAGTGACTAAGCAGTACCTATCAGATACATACAAAATGTACCCTCTTGTCATACGGTGACAGCGGTGGCAGCAGCCTAAAATTTACCATAAGCAACTTCTACTTTTTCCATTTTATTAGAACCGGAACTGACACTTCGTATCCTGACTTATCTCCTAAGGTGCTGACTGTAGTTCTGTAAAGGTCCTCAGGGAAGACCACCTTTGGTCTTCCAAAAGAACCCAGCCATCAATGAACACCCACTGTTAACGATGGTGCTAGCCTCTGACTGTAGACTAAGAAACTGACTTTTTTTTTTTTTAAAGGACTAAAAATGAGGCATTTCTAAGGTTTAACTGCTATTTCCACGTAGAGGTGACCTACCTGGCAGGGTTTCACCGGCTGCCACGCTGTGCCTTAAGCATTTGTTCCTTTGATCACCTCTTTCCACAATGACCACTTGAAATTAGTGTGAGCAGAGAAACTAGCAGTTGAAGACTTCAGTGGGGGGCTCCCCACAACAAAACGGACACAAAAGAAGTCCTGGACGCATTGCCTGACTAAACTAGCACATTACCTAAAATGATTCTAAGGCAATTATTTAATATTTCAGAAATTAAAGAACAAAAATTACCAATTAATACACCTCTTTCCCAGATGTTCAGTGTTTCCCCCCTCATCTCTTATTGCCTCTGCATTCAAGTTAATCGTATTTTTATGCAAATTCTCTTTTGGAGCTAGTCGAGTGTGTGTGTGTGTGTGTGTGTTGTGTGTGTGTGTGTGTTTAAAGCCATACGGAATCTGACATGTTTTCTATTCTGTTGCTCCACAAAAAAAGGTTTTTAACCCAGCTTGAGTTTATTTCAAAACTCTAATTAGAGACTAAAGTAGTATTTGCCTTGTCCAAATAGAAAATCATTCCCAAAGTTGATTTTTTTTTCCTGGTTAAAAACCAACAAATACCAGATACAGATTTTATTTTATTTTATTTTTTTTAAAAAGCATTACAGTTCCTTGATAAGACTGCCTCCCATCTTCACAGAACACTGCTTTCTGGTTAAGTAACACAATTTCATAAGGCTCATAAAATATTTTATCCAGAAGGCAACTTTTAAAAGAGTTCTTTCAAAATAATTGGTTTTACTACTTAAATAGTCTTTTTTCTATTTCTGACTTCCTGTCCTTTCTTTTCTCTGCCATATTGCACATCTGCTTACTCTCTGGAAACAGAGTCTGAGTAGCAATGAATGCGCCTCTAAAACAAAATTGAATGACGGTATAAAGACCACACGACCTTACTCTTTCTCTGCACAGATTCTAAAATTTCCGTGTCTCCCTCCCACGCCCTTTAAAATCTTCGGGGCTACAAAGGGGGCAGAAACTTTAGTATTCTAAATAAGCAAGTGAAATATTACATATGTTTTATGAAAGGAAAGGACAGCGTTGTGGTTGAAGTTCAAGGCTTTTCGCTAGTCTCGCACTATAGAGATTGTACTGCACTCAAAGCAAAATGCTGTCCAGAAAGAATCTTTAATGAAGAGTGTCGGGTCTCCACAACCTTGGCACCTGCTTAAAACCAGGACTGCCGAGAGCCGAAATCTTATCAAGTTCACAATCGTCAACCCCACTGCGCACTGGAAGGCTCCACTCGCAAAGAGGGGAAGGAAGCGATGGGAGGTTTCCGTCGCATCCCGGTCAGGTGAAGGCTGGATCCTTCACCCGGGTGTCCGCAGTAAACGCGGAACTCCCAGCAGAGCGCCCGCCAGAAGCTCTGCGATCTCCCCAGACTCGCAAAACTCAAGTTGTGTCGGCGCCTCGGAAACGACCCTCGCTCTGGGCTGCAGTCCCCGGCGACCGCGGGCTCGGGGGCTGGGGGGGCTTTTCCGCCCAGACCCCTGCGATGACACCGCTCGGTCCCGCGGCCTGGGCACCCGCTCCCGCCTGCCCTGCGCGCCCTCGCCGCGCGCACACGAACGCTGGCACCCGATCCCGCGGGCGCCGAGGGTGCGGGGTGCTCGGGACCTGCGGCCCCGCTCTGGCCAGGCAGCTCCGCGGCGCGAGGCTGAGCGCAGGGGGGCGCCCGCACGGAGCAGGGCGGGCCGGGTCCGCTTTCAGCTCCGCCGCTGTCCCCACCACCCGCCGGGGGGAAGGCAAGGACGCAGACCTCCGCGTCCGGTCTGCCGAGCGCGGGCCACACCCAGCGCCCCGGGAGGCGGCCTCCGGGCGCTCGGCGGGTCGGTCACCCCCACCCTGGCCACGCAGGCCCCGGCGAGCCGCCAGTCCCGGGGAGCCCGGCTTACCTCGGTGCGAGCGCGGCCGCTCTGTCCCGGGCCGGGGCGCGGCGCTGGCGGCCCCTGCGGCGCGGAGGGCGAGCGGAGGGAGAGCAGTGGCAGGGCCGCTGGGCCGGCGGGCAGGCTGGATTCCTTCACTGCCTCAACTCCGCACCGCCAGCCCCACGCAGGGACACTCCCGCCCGCGCTGCCGCCCCCGCCCGGCGGCCGCCCGCCCCTCTGTGTCACTCACCAGGAGCACACACCCCGCCGGCGCCCTCGCTCGGGCTTGCACACACGCCGCTGATCACGCCTCCCTGGGTTTTGTATCCGCTCACACGCACGTTCTGACACGGATCCCGTCCCTCCACACGCCCTCCCTAGCTCCTTTCCCACCCTACTTTCTAGAAGAATCCCCCCATACAGCTTCCACACTTCGCTGGCTTGCCCTGTACCAGCCTTCTCCCCTTCCCCTTCAAACCTCCACCCACCCTAAACTGCCCACTACCATCCAAACACAGGGCACTACCCGCGCGAGGAGCAAGAGAATCGTTCTTCCTACCCAGGAAAACGAACTTTACTGCCCCAGCACCGGCTGCAAAGGCGAGATGCTTCTCCCGACAGAAGGTAGTAATGCTTTCTGGGAGTGAGCCAAGCTCAAATGTAAACAAAGATAGCTTATTCGGAAATGCCGCGGAAAATCAGGCCCCGGGAAGAGCGCTGGGGGCTCAGCCCGGCCTTTGAAATCACACTGAGCTGAATGAAGTGTTCTGGCCCCTCGTCTTCGCTCCGGATCTCACGCGGGGTTCTAACCGTGCGTGATCACCCACCGAGCTGTCCCGAGCCACCCGTGGCATCGGCCGGTGATGTTTCTGCTTGGGAGTGCGGTAGTCGGGAGAGGAAAGGCAAGCATTATTCATGATGGACGCACTTTAGATCACACACCTCTTCCAGAGGCAGCAGAGGGAAATGCAGGCTGCTCTCAGGTTTATTTTTGAAGGGTAACTTCCTAGCCGCCTATTCTCTGGGCAGTAACTGTTCCTCAGGGCTTCGTGGCTTTCAGAGCCACAAATATCAAACCAGTCAGTTTCACCTCTCAAGCTCAAAACAGCAGAATTGTATTCCATTTAAGGGAGTCGTTATTTGAAATGAATTACACTTTCAGGTAACGTTCAGATCTACAATACATCATAGCCCAGTTGACAAAGGTCACTCTAGTTAAAAGAAGAGCTGAAAGGAAATAACTCTTTGTGTTATTTACCTGACTGGGAATTTTTCTCCTACCCCATAGGCTGGATTGGTGCTTTCGTATCTGACCCAACCTTTCAGATAATCTCAGCAGGTAGGTATGGGTTTTGTCCGCCTATTTGCAAATAAAGAAAGGTTAAATAGCTTGCCTAAGTTTTCAACTAGTAACTAGAGGAAGAATTTGAACCCAGTCTGGCCCCACCTTTGCTGCAGACAGAAAAGCCAGCTTCTGTACAAGTCAAGGACAAATGCCACCCTATTGCTTATTGAATTTAGAAGAATTAATTAAACTTGGAATGATCCAACTTGGAGTATGGTGCACATTTCAGGGTTTTTTGCAAAGTAAGTCGTTTAAGTTTTGAGCGAAGGTTCCCCCATGACTAGAATTCGAAAACAAGTAATAAATTATCTCTTCCCTCAGGATGGGCTTGGGAAATAACATTGAACTCGGCCTTCATTCCTTTCTTCTACCACTTCATAAGCTTCCCGGGACTCCAAATCCAACTTGCTTACTGAAGTCTGACAGAAACATGCTTTCAAGACCAGAGGGATGAAAGGGTTTTCAGAAGCCAGACCTGGCCTTTTCATATTTGAGTGTGGCTTTCCAGTAAGTCATCCCTATAATAATAACTGCTCTGTGGGCCAAGAGCAGAGAATTCAAAACGCTGGACTGATGTAAAAACAGAGCAGCAGTTACAGAAGCACACATCCGACTCCAGCTCATCTCCAGGGGCGGTGGGGGTGGAGGCCCAGCCCAGGAAAGGGCAAGGGTGTGATAACCCAAAGGAAACAATAGTATCTTTCAGGAGTTAGACACGGCCCAGCAAAAGAAATCAGACTGCTGAACATTTTATGGATAGTTTCAAACCAAACTTAGACCTTTGGTTGCTCAAACTAATGTGGTCTGGAAAAAATAAAGTAAAACGTTTAAGGTTTAAAATGCTTGCTGAAATGTCAGTTAAAGCTTCTTGCACATTAAATAACTAACAAGACAGTGTTTTGATGAGTCAAGCATAAATAATTTTTTGAATCATATAAAATAGATCCCTACTAATATTACCTGGAGAGGTAAAAACCCAAAGAAATGGAATGTGAGAAAAAAAAAAAAAGACAGATTTGTGTTTTTAAGTAGATGTTAGGAATTGTTTGAAAAAAGTACATTGTTTGAAATGATAACCAGGAGGTTATGCCAATATGACTCTTCAGAATTATTTTGTAACATTATAATCCATGAGTCTCATTTTACTGTTTTATTAACTAAATCTAAAAACTAGAGATCCCTTCTGAAGCAAACAAATAGCACGGCAGCAAATGTCTAAATATATAAGGGCAAAGTATGTAGGTTTATATTTCCTAATGTTTAAATTTTTAAAATGGTATTTTAAATCTGTAGCTACTGCTTCCTTCCATGTTGTCTCCTTCACGCTCTACCCAGTGTACTTCACTGTAAGCATGGGGGTCAGTAAAGCTGACTGAACAGTATTGATTTCCATAAAATGTCACATTCCCAGCTTTTCAATCCCCATTGTGCTGGATACCCGAATCTGTAGGTGTGGGTCATTCAGAGCAAGGAACACGTTCAAGAAAGCCTGCTTAAGGCTTTCATCAATTGCACAGTGTCCCTTTGAATGTCAATATCTGAGTGATCGGCATAGACGGGAAGTGAAGCAGTTGCTAGGGTCCAGGGTACCAGGCAGCATTTGCCAGATAGGGCTGCTACCACAGAGAGATGCCGGACTTTGACTGGGTACAGTCGCTGGGTAGGATCCAAGTAATCTCCCTCAGGGTGGTGACGGACAAACTATACCTGTTTGCAGATATTCCAGCCCTTCAGTTGATGGAATTTCACCCTTTGTTTGACAGATTCATGGCCCTGCAACTTGCTCCAGGCCATGGTGTGGATGAGAGTGATTGGAGGTAGAACTCTGGAGCGAGGGTACAGATCTCCATGTTATCTCCTTCCAGTACTGCAAACAGTGAGGCGCATAGAGGTGGTACCTCCATCAGACAGGAGCCAGAGATGATACTGAGCAGGACCACGTCTGTGGTCTTCAGTGGACACATAGTACAAGTAAGGAGTAGAGCTTGTTCTAAGTCACTGGGTCTGGGCCGTTTGTTTCTTCATTACAACTGGGTCTCTTTGGTTACAAATTGGGAGGTAGTGTAACTGTCCTGGCAATAGTGAAGATATTCTAAAGGGAAGCGCAATGCAATGTTCTTCCCACCAGGGATCAGAATATGAAAACAATCATCCCCAAGGAATTAGTATTTCCCTTGGAGTCTCATGCTGAGAAGGAATTCTGACGACACATCCGTCCACTTTGCTGGAGACAATGGAATGGAGACAAGGATGGATCAGTGATGGGCAGAGCCACACCAGACCAGGACTACTTAGTTACGAATACCTCTCACCCTCTTACTCTCAACTGAGACTTCAGTCCCATGCTGGGATTTGGGGAGGGTGACACTGGATTTCATTTGTCTCCTTTCCCAATGTGGGACATTAAATCCTTCCTCTGATTAGTTCATATTCTCTCTCTCTCCTCGTCCTTCTTTTCCTTCTTCCCTCTCCATCCCTTCATAGCCTAGAGTGGCCTAGAGCTTCTATGTCGTCAAGAACGACTTTGAATCATGATTCTGCCTCCACTTCCTAAGTGCTGGCATTACAGGCTTCTACCACTAGTCAGGCCACTCTTATTTGTCTCTTTATTGGCATATTGAGGACGGACTGCTGAGCCTGCCTCGTTAGGGCTGCCAGATCCACGCTCTGGCTCTGTCTAAGACAGGTTTTCTGTTTCTATGATGAAACATCAAAACAAGTTGGGAAGGAAAGGGTCTATTCAGTTTACACATCCACATCATTGTTCATCATTGAAGAAAGGTCAGGACAGGAACTCAAGCAGGGCAGGAACCTGGAGGCAGGAGCCGATGCAGAGGCCGTGAGGTGCTGCTTACTGGCTTGCCCCTCATGGCTTGCTCATCCTGATTTCTTATAGAACTCAGGACCACCAGCCCAGGGATGGCACCACTCACAATGGTCTGCGCTCTCCCTCATCGATCACTAATTAAGAAAATGCCCTACAGGCTTGCCTGTCTTATGTAGACATTTTCTTGATTGAGTTTCCTTTATCTCAGTTGACTTTCGCTTTCATCAAGTTAACATAAAACTATCTAGCACAGACCCTGGCAACTCTGGGAACAGTAAAAATAAGTTCATAGTTGTAGACAGTACTGTGGCCAAGTGGCCAAGTGGCCAATCACTCCTTTCCTTCTGAGCACACACTAGCTTATATCTCTCTGCTTTCCAGGTTATGGGGTGAGGCCGTGGGCTGTGCTAATCATTAGCAGGAATGTTGAAATGCCTCACTATGCCTCAGGTTCTCACATCAGTGCTTCTCAACCACCCCAATGCTGTGATTTTTTTCATACAGGTCCTCATGTTGTGACCCCAACCATAAAGGTATCCATTATTTCAGAACTGTAATTTTGCTACTGTTATGAATTATAATGTAAAGCATCTGAGTTTTCCAATGGTATTAAGCAACTTCTAGTCAATTCCTAAAGGAGTTTCCCGCAGGTTGAGAACCCCTATCGTGTGTGTTTTTTTCCTCCCTTAATATGGAAACTAAGGACCCTGAGACTACATGCAGGAGCCAAGGAACCTTCTCTGTGAAAGGGTCAATAGCAAATATTGTTCTTCCCATGGTCAGTATCATAAGTACTCAACTCTTCTGCTTGGTACACTATAAACACAGATATGGACAGTGTTTATAAATGTAAATAAATGGATCTGGTTGTATTCTAGAAACACGTATTTCAAGAAAAGCAAGCAAACAAACAAACAAACAAAGGCTGGGTGTGTTCAGTAGTGATGTCTGCTGACCAATATCTGAAGACTGGAAGGACTGGTCTCTTAGTGATGCTAAGATGTCTGCATGCTATATACCCATAGTAATGGATATATGAATAGAAAGTCCTCTTCGTGAGTTACACATAAGTATCTTACTCCATATTTCAGAGGAAATTCCAGAGAGATTAATAATGTAAACATTTTAAAGCTATAAAAGTCCTAGTCCTAAAAATAGTAAAAGACTACCTCACAGTGTTAGTTATCTTTACAATATTAGTTAGAAATAGGATTTTAAAATATGAGAAGCTGTAAGAGAAAAAAACATGATAAAGATTATTATTTCTATGCATAGCAGATGGGCTAATACAGATTGTAGAAACTTATATGGAAAGGAGAAGCAGTGAAATATTTTAAGTGGACAGAGGTTCAGAGGCATCCCTCAAAAAGAGGAATATGTTCTGATGCTAATGCAAACATACTCAAACTCACCAGTGGTCAGAATGTAAATCAACACACGACAACATGGGTCTTACTTCTTATGGCAAAAATATGTCTTTCTCTTAAGTGTAAGTGTATATAAAAAGTAAGAACTCTTGTGTATTTAGCTGGCTGGAATATGACCTGATAGACATGCACAGAAAGCAATTTACAGTACTCACAAACACTAAAGCTGCACACAGCCTCTCACTGCCCTTTGCCAATACAAACCATCTATCCTACGGAAATACTGTGTACAGAACCACATTTACACAGCTGTCCATTGTAGTGTTATTGTAAGACAGAAAATGTGGAGCACACCTCAGCATCTTAGTACAGAAGAATGGGTAAGTAAGTTGGGTGTGTCTACAGTGTGGAATACTAAGCACTTTAAAATAAGGGAGATAGGCCAGAGAGATGGCTCAGTGGTTAAGGGTGCTGGCTCTTGCAGAAGAGAAGCGTTCAGCTCACTCCTGCCTATAACTCCAGTTCTAGGGGATCTGACAGCTCTGGCCTCCATGAGTACTCCTATGCATGTGTGCACACATACATAGATATATAGATAGGCACATATATAAATAAAAATCTATTTATCAAAAGGAGAGACGTCCATGTTGACAGGGAAGAATGTGTTTTTAAGCAGTAAGTCAAAATCATGCCATTTGGTCCAATGTGAGCTCTAGGAAGAAAGAAAGTAGAAATTGAAGGGTATCTCTACTGTGACACTCCCAGAGGGAGGCTAAAATGTAGGGGACTTCCACTCTAATCTTTGTGCGCTCCTGGTTTTTCCCCTTATACACCACCATATTATTTTAGATGTGGAAAGATAGGACCAAGTGACGACACTGAGAGAGGAACCCATTGTGGACATTGGCCAAGTGGGGGTTGAGGGAGAAACAGGCACCAGTGAAGTCTCACTCTGGTGGCTTCAAGGCTCACTCAGGTGGCTCTGGAGCCCTGAGTCATGCTCTTGACATTCAGCTACAGCTGGTCGGGTTGTCACTGGGAACCAGGGCTCTGCTTGGAATTGTTCCAGAAGAGAAGGAGACTTGGGTGGAAAGAAAAGGCTTGAGCTTGTGAGCCTGGAAACAAATAATGGCAAAAACAAGAGGGAACAGCAGTGTGACTCAGCTAAGCCTGTCAAACTGTCTTCACTGCTTCTCGTTTTGTTTTCTTAGGCTAAGCCCTCCTTCTCAGAAGCTGCTCCTGAAGGAACATACACCCATTATAAGGTTGGGCTTGATTTTAAAAGACATATCAGTATGCATTCTAAGAAGGCAAGTCTAGGCTCAATCTACCTTTGTTGTGTTAGTAGGAAGACGAATGGCAAGAGTTGTATAAGTTACACATGAATAGGCTGCCATCCACTCAAGACAGACACATTCATTCTTTGATGAGTGGTTAGCTTCCATCCCCCAAGAGCAGCTCTGTCACAAACCTTATGAACAGGGAGACAGAAAGGACATCTATGTCTGCTTACCACTTCAGCAATGGTATCTTGGCTTTTACTTAACACAAAGTATCTATTTAAGTCAGCTGTACTCTAAATTCTTCTCATTATTGTATAGTATTTATCTTATAAATGGTCCTGCTTAATGTTGCTCTTGAATGCCAGGAAGTGCAGGCGGTCTTGGAGGTACAAGTGCCCTTGTAGACTCAGAGTCTATATTTGAAGAGAAGAACTCTTCTGATTCCTCACCATCTCCATACAAAAACGAGTCAGAGGCAGTTGTGCGCATGTATCTTGTTTCCTGAATGCTTGTACCTAAATTTTCTCTGTTATGGTACTTGCCTTTACTAGAGTAGATTCTGGAATGTAAAATGTGTTTATAACATCATGTGTATAATGTGTTTATAGTGCATTCACTTCCTGTGGACTTAAGACCATGTGTAAGAAGGCTAAACAATACACATGTGCTATCTCTTTGTGCTGGAGTCTGTGTGTCCCAGACTCAGGGACCAACAGTTGGTTCCTGTCAAGGGCTGGGAAGGAAGGCTCTGTTCTAGGTCTTTCTCCTTAGTTGGAGATGGCCAACTTCTCCTTCTCTCTGTTCTCATTGTCTTCCCACTATTTCTATTTGTATCTGTGTTCATATTTCTCTTTTTATATGGTGTTAGTCATATTGGACTAGAGACTATTCTGGTGACTTCCTTTTGAAGACTTCATCTCCAAATGGGATCATATTCTAAAATACTCAGGGTTAGGACTGCAGTAGAACTTTCATTGGAAGAATCAGTACAACCCACAACAGATAGAACTCCAATGAGTAGTTGAAATACTATTAGGGCCACAGCTGGGTTACCTAGGGGTCTTTATCAGATCTCTCTACCTGCGTATCTTTACCATCCATCCTTCATAGTCCTGTTGATTCCTGTACCTTGCTGTTTTAAGTAACGGCTCACACAGCTCCATACTTTCTTCAAGCATTTGTTCTTGGAGCCTAGCACCATGCCCAACCCAGACCAGATGAATGAATGATTAACATTGCTACATGCTCATCTATCAATCTACACTGCCACTTGTCTTCCTGATTATACAACTCAATCTAAAGAAATCTAAGCTTAGGCTTATAAAAGAAAATGTTACACAAGCCTAAACATTTAAAGACCTTTTTCGAAACTATGTTGTGGTATGATGTAATCATGGCTTTTAGATAGGAAGCTGGAGGGACGAAGAGGTCCAACACAAGGGGAAGGATCCTGTATTCATTTCTTCCACAGACGAAGCAAGTTCAGCCAAAGGATGCTGCGTCCTACTTCCCTAATAAGGAACTTTAGATTTAAAGTCTAATTGAAAAGTTACTGGGAGGGAAAGGGCAAGTGCTTCTGTTGAGATTATTCTTTGGTTAATAAATAGGATTCCTGGGTAAAGCTTACTGTGTTTTTAAAACCTAGGGAAGATAAGTCAGAAGGGCAACTTCTCAGAGTCTTCAAGTGAAAACACACAGGCGCTGAAGAGCTTTGCGGTCTCTGCCTGAGACAGAACAAGAATAGTTTATGCTCCGGCATGCGAGGGCTCAGTTGACCATGAAGGAAGATTTCCCAGCAGAATACTAAATATTGGGACGGCTTGGATTTTAATACCAGCCATGGGTTTACATCTTTCTGTCATTTAAATGAAATCTCCTAAAAATATAGTGAACCAAGCTTTTTTCTCATACTCACAAGAACTTGGAAGAATTCTGTGATCTGCTGAATATTAGTGTTCTTACTGATAAAATAGCTTAAGGTTGCTGCCTACCTGAGATTCTTGAGGGAGATTGAATGTCAGGCATATGGTACAATTTCCGGCATAGTGTAAAGGCTAGAGAAATACCATCAAAATTGAATGTGGTCACATTATGGTTGTGTAGCTCAGTTTTCATAAGGTGCTCCTAACAGTGGGAGCAGAGGTCATCCCTGACTCTGTTGCTTGCCTTTGGGATCCTTTCTTCCTACTAGGTTGTTTCAGTTAGCCTTAATGGCAGCTTGATATGCCATGGGTGGTTGATATCCAGGGAGGCCTGCCCTCTTCTGAAGAGAAACAGAGGAGAAGTGGATGGGGGTGAGGAGAAGGAGGGGATAGTGAGGGGTTAGGAGGAGTGGAGGGAGGGGAAACTGCACTCAGGATGTAAAATGAACGAATAAATGTCATGAGGAATAGGCTGCCGTGCTGCCTCAGTAGATGACGTACTTATACAAGCATGAGGACCTGAGTTTGGATCTCTGGCACTCACATAAAAACTGGGCATGGTGGTATGCATCCATAAACCCAGAACTAGAGGATGGAG
Source organism: Mastomys natalensis (assembly GCA_021653895.1). Taxonomy (NCBI): domain Eukaryota; kingdom Metazoa; phylum Chordata; class Mammalia; order Rodentia; family Muridae; genus Mastomys; species Mastomys natalensis. The sequence continues at coordinate 357,982 of JAJTUV010001442.1, forward strand.
GGCAGACCAGCAGCTCATGGGTCAGCCAGTCTAGCCAGCGGATGAACTCCAGGTTTAGGGAGAGACCATGTCTCAACAAAACAAAACAAACAATCCCGGTGGCTAGCCCTGAGGAATGACACTTAAGGTTGCCCTCTGTGCACAAACCTGCACACATATACACAAAAGTGAACACCGATGGGTGCCTGCCAGGCTGTAGACTACATGTAAGCTGCCATTCTAAAGCTAAAGCTTATCTCATCTCATTTAGTCTCTCAGTCTTCATATGAAGTATGTGCTTTCATTCCCATTCTACAGATGAGCAAATAAATAAATAAGGATCAGAGAGATTAAGCAACTTGCTCCCGAGTCACAGGGCTACTGAGAGGCAAAGCTCTAATGTGAACCAAGAATCTCCACAGCACATGACACACAGACTCCATAGACACACAGCCGCCATGTGCATCTGCTCAGCGCGGGACTGACTTCAAAAATCTAGCACTGCCTTTAATAAGTCTGTTGTTCCTATACTTCCATCCTTCGTCCTTTTTTAAACTGCGATTTCTTTCACGTTTGAACAGTTTTATGGACTGAAATGATTCAGTGATGAGGAATAATTAATTTATTTTTCGTTTTTATTAATCAGAGGCATAGGTCACCCAGCTCTAAATCAACGAGGTAGCAGCATGATCTGAATTGTTGTAACTCCTGCTGGGGGCAAAGCAACCCTGCCTTATGGTTGGCTTCTGCAGTTTTATCACTGAACACTTTGCACTAGTCTTTTTGAAATACCTATAATAATTAATTGGCTCTTTCCCTCCTGCTAGTGACATTTCAGAAGTTAATACTTTACAATGAGTCATTTCTCGTACTGATTGATGAATTCACCGGACTGCAGCATCATTTTACGTAGGCAGATTTTTGCCCCTACAAAAAAGACCTCTCTCTGATTTTTATGTGTTCTAAAGACAGACAGATGGACTGCATTAACAGTTCTAAACAGTATTGTCAGCAATTTTGGGAAAAGGCTTTTTAGGAACCAGAATGCATTTTCAAAATACATATTCCATTGTCAAATGTTACAAGTGGATGCTTGAATATAGAAGTCAAAATGCTAAGTCACTGGAGAGAGCTAGTTTGGATGGGTTATTGAGGCAAAATGAACTGAAAAACTGAACTCTGGGGTAAGAAATGGCCCCTGTGTGTGAGCCTTCAGATGGGCAATTAGAAAGAAGGGCAGGAAACGGCGTGCTGGTGAGCTACCTTTCAGGGAATCAGAAAGCCCTGATTAGCAAGGCTTGCCAATTTCCATGTTGTCAATAATCCTCCTGTAGCCAATTTTAAACCACCAACAGCTTGACAAATTATATTTTTTGCATTTTTTTATTTTTAGTCATTGTCTCTCTCAAGCCAACATCTGCCTGCTCCAGCATCACCCCTGGAGACAAACTAGCTTATCAATAGTCTCAGGATACGCTCAGGAGGTGCTCTTAAAGAGAATGGGTGTCTGACAGGCCAGGTGAGGGAGAGAGTCAAAAAATATAATTTCCAGGATGAAATTGAAACAGAAGACTTGTGGCTGGAAATGACATGGCTCCAAGGAGGCCATGAAGATTAGATGTTTCAGAGGGCGGCACTGCCACTGCCAGACAGAGATGGAAGTCTTGGACAAGGAGATGGATTCGGCAGCTGTTGATTGATTAGAGAGAGGATGGGAAGGGAAGGGGCTGTGGCAGCCATGCCAGGGAAGCAGGATAAAGACCAGTCTGCTGCAGAGCAGTTGTTCTTCTGCCTGTCACTGCCTTTCTCTTATGCTCGCTTCTCCTACATGTGTCCCAAGAAAATCACACTCATCTTTAGCAATGCTGGAAGGTTCTACTTACCAGGATGTCATAGGCAAGTAGTTCTAGCCTGGTGCCAATGGATCAGAAGGCCAATAAGAAGTAATCAGGCAGTTTAAACATATAGGGAAAGCATAGCTGCAGATTCTAGAAGGAGCCAGTTTGGGGAGACTCAGGTGGGTAGTCAGCAGAAAGACAGATGAATAGAAACTCATGAGCAGACATAATGGTAGAGAGGTAAGGTGGTATGCTGGGATGGGAAGGAGAGCAGTCAGGACAAGAATCATGTGTTTTTAAACTGAGCAATGATGTCAGAGGTCCTCACTGCCCACCCTCAATCAAATCCTTCCCTCTTGCTGAAAGCCATGCTTTCATTTTGCCAATATAACAAGGTTTGTCATTTGGCAAATTTATAACCAATGAAATGACAGAAGAACTTACAAGGAAAGCTGTCTAGAAAGTTCTGCTGAGAAGAGGATAAAAAGGTGCTTCCCATATTTGTTCCTCTCTGTCTTCCCTCTCCAGCCTTTTTCTTGGAAGACAACGTTGATGGCTGGGGCTTGAACAGACAGTTTGGACCATGAGGCAAAGGTGAAGAGAGAAAATCATTAAGGATGCTGTTCTAGAAAAGAAAAACACATTGGTTTTAGTCAGTGTTCTTTTGCTATGAGAAGACACCATGACCTAAGGCAACTCATAAAGGAAAGCATTTAATTGGGGTTTGTTTACAGTTTTGGGGTTTAGCTCATCGGTGGTACACAGGCAGACATGATGCTGGAGAAGTAGCTGAGAGGTCTATATCTGAATCCACCAACAGCAGGAAGAGAGACACTGGGACTGCCTTGGGAATCCACAGGCAGCAGGAAGACAGAGACACTAGGACTGGCTTGGGATTTAGACACCCGAATGACACATGTCCTCCAACAAAGCCATACCTCCTAGTCTTTCCACATAGTGCCACTCCCTGAGAAGCAAGCATTCAAATCTATGAGCTTGTAGTGTCATCCTCATCTAAACTACCATAGTCCCTGGCCACTGAGGAGCTGTCATAGCATTTCTACACTACACACACACACACACACACACACACACACACACACACACACTTACATAAGAGGAAACTTTTTGTTTAAGTTGATGATATTTCTAATTTGGTTACTGTCTCCTAATTGAAGTTGCTACATAGACATGATCAGCTAGACAAGTCAGGCACTGAAACTAGAAAGCAGAGATCAGTGATTGTTTCAAGAATTCTGGGTCAAGATAGGAAAGAAGGACACAGTATAGTTACATGGGCTAGAACATAAGATGAAGGTCACATTAGCAATCTTGCTTCAAGCCAAGTTCTCTAGAAAAGAGAACTGCTCAAATCCAACCCCAGGTCTCTCCATTAAGGATTCTCCTTTGCCAGTGAGCCCCAGGCAGGGTGGCAGATGACTTGCAGATAGTCAGCCAGTGCCTTCAGGTCTGAATAGAAAAGGACCCGATCAGCAAAGGGGCCAGGAAGGTCACTGTGCTGAAATGAACTGCAGCAGCAGTAGACATAGAGAAGTTAAGAGTGAAAACAGCTCATTACACTTCCCATCTTGGAAACCAATTCATGGTTGCCTGCCTACTAGCCAGCCTGGTGAGCATCCCCTCGGCTACCACAGGGCTAAACTCTCCTATCCTATCATGACTTAGACTTACAGGATGCCTCAGACATGAGAAGAGAGAGATACAAGTGGAGATGGTAGATGCAGATCATACTTTCCTGTGGTGTACAGGGGACCAGATGGAGCTATGATGGAGCGAGAGCCTAGGGGACATAAGTAAAGGTGACAAAGAATAAAAAGACAACAGCCATGAATTCTGGTTAAAATGCGAACACTGTGTGTAACTGGAAGAAAGGAAAAGAAGTTGTGAGAGACAAAGCCTAGACACAGAGATCACCTCTGTGCTCATGTGTGCTGTGCCATTCTGCTTGCTTCCTTTCCAACAGCCAACAGGTAGGGCAAGAATTGCACTGGTGTCTGGCTTCTCTCCCATGATGTACAAAGTGCTGGTTTTAGTTAGAGTTTTACTGCTGTGAACAGACACCATGACCAAGGCAACTCTTATAAGGACAACATTGAATTGGGGCTGGCTTACAGGTTCAGAGGTTCTGCATTATCATCAAGGCAGGAGTGTGGCAACATCCAGGCAGGCATGGTGTAGGAAGAGCTGAGAGTTCTACATCTTGTTCTGAAGGCAAATAGGAGAAGACTGGCTTCCAGGGAGCTAGGATGAGGGTTTTAAGCCCACGCCCACAATGACTCTCTTGCTCCAACAATGCCACACCTACTCCAACAAGGCCACACCTCCTAATAGTGCCACTGTCTGGGCCAGGCATATACAAACCATCAGAGAGCTCTACCCAAGGATACTGCAAATGTTTCTAGCAGCTTGTTTTGTAGTAAACAGAAAGGGAAGACAGCACAAATCTCCCACAGCAGGTGAATGAAGCAGCAGCAGCAGCAGCAGCAGCAGCAGCAGCAGCAGCAGCAGCAGCAGCAGCACACCAGTACCATAGGACACCACTTAGCATAGGACACCACTCAGCAGTGAAAAGGAACGGACTAGCCACAGGCAAAGCGGTGCAGGGAGATTTGAGGTAACTACAAGAAGTAGAAGAGACCAAATCCGAAACAAAATAGGAGCCCATTTAGATAAAGTCATGTAAATGGAAGCTGTGAGGGAAATTAGCTCTGTGACTAGCAGTGGGGTGAGGAGAAAGAGTCACACTGAAGGAACGTGAAGAAACAATGTATGACAATTGGTCTCCATCCTGACACAGCGAAAGCTGAACAGATACACACAGATACCACAACTTAACAAGCTGTGCATCTTCAAATGTATGCTGTATGTTGTGCGCCAGTTACATTGCAGCAAAATACTAAATGAATGAAATTTAATCATATTTTTAAAATAACCATTTTGGTCCTTGATAATATTTGCTGCATGTTCTCAAGAACTGGAGGTGTATTCTTTAAGGACTGATAAGGTACTCCAACACTCTCTAGGCTTTGAGAGTTGCTGGAGCATTTGGGGTAGGTGGGTTTGGAGGTGTGTGAAGGGGACATAAGGATGGAGAGAGGATACAGAAATCTTAAGTTAGTGATTGCAGCTCGAGACACCAGAGTTAGAAGGATGTAAAGAGTTAATGACGTAATGCTCATGGAAAGGTGGCTCAGAAGTAGATTGTGACCAGAGCGTGTGGAGCAGGAAAGATCACTAGAAGCACAATATTTAAAGAGGGAAACAGAAGCTGATTCAGGGTGGGACTGGAGAAAGATGGAGAGCTCAAATTAGAACTCAGTCACAGCAGGGAGTCTTCAGGAGAAGGATGATGCAGAGACTTCAGGAGCTACACAAGCCAGGGGTGAAAGCACCACTGGGGGGTACATGCCTGCAATCCCAGCTCAGTCAGGAGGATTGCACGTGCAAAGCAAGTCTGGGCTACATAGAAAAACCTTGTCTCAAAAAGAGGAAAAGTATGAAGAGGGCAGAGGAGAAGAGTGAGCGGGGGCAGAGGAGAAAATAGAGGGGAAAAGAAAAGGAGATGATGAGCAAACAGAACCGTGGGAGCTAAACTCTACAGAACTGGCAATGAAGCCTCGTAGCATAGCTTCCATTTACATGACTTTATCTAAAAGACCTTCTATTTTGTAAGGACTTGGCCTCTTCTACTTCTTGTAGTTACCCTCAGGTCTCCCTGCACCTCTTTGTCTGTGGCTAGTCCGTTCCTTTTCATTGCTGAGTGGTGTCCTATGGTACTGGTGCTGCTGCTGCTTCGTTCAACTTCTCTGGGAGATTCGTGTAGTCTTTGCTTTCTATTTATTATGAATTGAGCTGCTGTAAACATGTGCAGATAGTCTTTATGTAGACTTAATGCCCTGTTGGGTAAATAAATAGTAATGGAATTGATGGTCATTGTGTGTTTGCCTTCATAGGAAATGACCAAGCTTTCCTCAAAGTTTATGCTATCTATGGTTCTGAGCTTTCTATTGTCCACCCCTTCACCAACACTTGATATAGGGTTGTTGTTTTTTTTTTTTTTAAATTCTCTATAATAGATACACTATCATATCTATTGAGATGTTTGGCTCTTTAAAAGATTTCTTTCTTTCTTTTTGCTGTGGGGTCATATGAGAGAGAGAGAGAGAGAGAGAGAGAGGAGAGAGAGAGAGAGAGAGAGAGAGAGAGAGAGAGAGAGAGAGAGAGAGAATATGCACATATGTGTGTATATGCACATATGTGTGTATGCATGTATCGGTGCACATGCCTGTGTGTGCATGGAGGCCAGAAGAGGATGTTCAGTCCCTCAGAGCTGGAGTTACAGGTGTTTGTGAATGCCCAGTTCACAATGTAGGTGCTTGGATCTGAACTTTGGTCGTCATGATTATGCTGCAAGCACTCTTACCTATTGAGCTGTCTTTCCAACCCTTGTTGAGGTTTTATTTTCCAATGACTGATGCTGGACACTGTTTCCCCGCACTCAGCTGCCACATACAGTCTTCTTCTGCCTATTTTAAAGTGTGTTTGTTTTCTAGTTTTGAATGTTGACAGCTCTTTACACACATTGGATACATAAAAACCTAATTTTCCTTTATTATATACATGATTTGGAAATGTTTTCCCAGTCTGTGGCTTGTCTGCTCACCCCATTGTCTGTGTCTCTTGACAAGTGGAAGTTGTTCGTTTTGGTGACGTCCCATTTATTGTTCTGTAGAATTGTGCTCAAGGGGTCATATGCAAGAGTTCTGCCCAACAGCAGGTCACAGCTCTTCCTACTTATGCTCTCCTCCAGATAGCTGACAATTTCGGAATTTACATTCTGTGTATGAGCCACTTTTAGTTTGTGCTTAGTACATGTGTGAGGTCTAAGTTGAAGTTTACTGTTTTACATCTGGATGCTTAATTTGCTGAGACATGCCAGTTTGTACCAATCATAAGAAAATCTGCTTCTATGAATCAGCAGAGGTCCTTATAATTTTGTATTCAGGATTAATATGTCAATAATGCTAACTAATTGCTTGCCTATTTTAAAGAACATAACCTTTATTATTGCATTTTTCAAATTTCTCTTTGGCTTTCATGTTTTTATAGTGGGGGATAAATGAACATTGTTTTGTTTTCTGAGCCATTAGGTTATTGGCTTGCCAAGTTTGAATTCTCTCAGCTTGCTTGGCTCTACATACCTCCTGGGCCTTAGAAGGTGGGAACGGAGCACCTGCTTTAACAAGAAGCAGGGTCGGATGACTGAGGAGTAAATGTGCTTAGATACCTCATTGAGCTATGTCTCTGTGTTGGTATACTAAGGAAGCTCCAAAGGCATCATACGAAGCATCTTTTCTGTGTGGATTTTTCACTCCATATAGTTCAGAATACCTTTATCAGTGCATGTCTGTGTGCTTACTAGAAGTAGGAAGAGAATGACGGACTGCAGAGATTGTTTCAATTTAGAGACGGTATTGCTAGAGGTAACCTATCTTGCTTCTTTTGAAGGGCTCATCATAATTTAATAGAAAATGTCTCAAATCTCTCGGGATGGCTCATATAGTTATCAAGCCATTGTGAGGCCAGAGATGGCAAATGGACCAGTGTAGAGACATCTTATCATCATCTTCGTGTTTACTTATTTGTTTTATGACAGAGTCTCACTATGTTGTCTGGGCTAGTCTCAAACTCCTAAGGAATCCTCCTGCCTTGACCTCCTGGCACTGGAACTATAGGTGTGTGCTACCTACTGTACCACCCAGCAGACTTCTGCTTTCAGTTGTCTCCTCTCGTCCTTAAATCTCAGTTTCTCTCTGGATGATGATTGTCACTGTCTGTATTTTCTAAGCAGGGTTAGCAGTGGAAGATCAACGTTTAACCAAAGAACTCTCTAGTACTGAATGTCAGAAGTGGATAAACCAGTGCTTGGAGAGGTGCATCCTTCAGTAACACTCTAGCTGCAAAGAGGACATCTGCACACTTCCAAGTATCCATTCACTGCTGTGGAATTCCCTATGGTCTTCAGTATCTTTGCAAACTTATTTAGCTTAATAAAAGATCACCTAACATTTACCTTCAAGTATAGAGCACTACCACATTTGCTCAGTCAATGTTCCTGGCCCCTGAGGCTTCAAGCAGTGGACAACGAGCAAGTCCTTGGTTGCATCTTTAACATGCTAGTGCCAAACTTTAGGTTAGCACAAGACCATCCCATGTGTGAGGCAATAGCTTGACTTTTCCCTCATCTTTCTTACTTAACTGAAAGATATGAGGAGGCAATTCAAGGTTGCAAAGGGGATGCTCTGCTGCTCCATGCTCGGGTCTATTAGGGTTTATCGGGAACCTTAGTAACGTTCAAAGAAAAGAAAAGGAAGGAAAGAACGAGAGAAATGAAAGAAAGAAAGAGAATGCTAAACAGTTGATGTTTAATAAAGCCAATTTTCTGAACTTGATATCTAGCCTCATGGCAATGATTTAGCTCTTTCCTATTACCCAACTGTCACCTACTTTCTCTCTCACACACACATTCAATGTTTGGTTCAGCTAGTTAGTTTTAATTCCAAGATAAATGTTTGTGCCTCGTGGTCCATCTCAAGTATTAACAACCCATAACCCCCTGCCTGGTCCACTCCTCCCTCACTGCATGAGAAGAACAGTTGTTGAAAAGCTCTGTGGTGTCAGCAGCTGGCCATTAGCCACTCAGAGTCTTCTTGGGAGCCCAGGCTGGGTAGGGTAGTCATGCATGGTGGGGTGTGTGCTGAGAGAGGGTGATTTCTGGAATCCTTAGGCTTATAATGGGCAGAATGAGGGAGAAGCCATGAGCCTCTCGCATTGAAAAAGATCTGAGTGTGCATTTACAGGGTAGAATGGCCCTATAGGATGCAAGCACATGGTAAAAATAATAAATGTTATTTTTTGACAAACACATCATGTTTGACAAACACATGCCAAGTGATGTATACAGGGTCAACACAATGGCTCTTACAGCTGTAACAACTGGGTCTTGTCTTTGGCTTTATGTTGGATTCAGTGAAGAAGGATCCCTAGTGAGAAATGAGGAGAATAATGTTAGTCTGTTAGCTGGCCTGGCTCCCTTCCTACAGGATGGCTTCCGGGTGGCTGTGTCTCCTACCTAAGGTCATTGCTTTGCATCTGTTGACGACAGTACCTCTTGATGTTTCTCCTTCTGATAGCCACTCCTTACCTTCCAGGTTACCAGCTCTTGTCTGAATCTGTTTTGGCACTGCTCTCTGCTTATCATACCTTTGTAAACAGACTTACTCTTTCAGGTGGAGTCCTATTCATGATCTCCTCCAAATCAAGTATTGCTTTTTACGTCTGATCAAAACCAACAATGCTGTTCAGCCACAGTCATAAAGCTATTTTCTAGGTTCCCATTTTAAAAATATGATTTCAGTCCATATACTTAAGTCTGCCTTTGGCAAATTAATTGTCATGTACCGCATGAGCAAGAGGTAAAAAGGTCCCCTTGATTTGGATGGCTATGTGTTATTCAGATGTCCTTTTTTTTTTTTTTTTCAAAAGATTCTTTTCACATTTGAATTGCTTTTATTCTTTTTAATGATTGAATTTGTTCTTTGATAATTTTATACATGTAGATACCACATACTGATTACTGTCATCACCCAACCTCTCTTAACTTCCTCCCATTCTGCTCCCTTCCTGTCTACCTGTTCTCTTCCCTTCAGAACTCTTTCTCACATTATGGTCTGTTTTGTTTTAGGTGTTAACTAGAATTGTCTATGTGTATTGGAGCTGTCCACTAGAGCCCTGGGCTCAGCCAAGGCTGTGGAACAGAAGACAATAACATTTCTCCTACACAATAATTCATCAATAGCCAACAGTTCAGGAGTGAGGGCTAAGGTCCCAGGAGCTCCTCCCTGATCCATAACTGATGGTTGACATGGTCAGTCTCATGTTGGCCAAGAGTGCAAACCATGAGTTCGTGCAAACCATGAGTTCGTGGTTACAATGGTTATGCCATGCCCAGAGGATAGCATTTTGCAGCCTTTCTCCCTGTATATTCTAGTTCTTATGTCTTCTTGCCTTTACTTCTGCTCTATGTTCCCTGAACCTTAGAGGAAGCACTATTATTTAGGGATGGGCCCTTGGCTGTCCCTTATTCTCTGCCTCTTTATTGAGGTAGTTAGATGTGGACATGGTGTTTCAATGTTGCTTTGCTCCTTTATGTTTTCTTTTAGATCAAAAACATATTTTAAAATTCTATTCAGTCTATCTTTTGCATACACTTTTTTCCTAATTGCTCTAAGGAGCATATTACCTATCCTTTATCTTTCTAAAGGCCCACTGGGGTTATTATTGACCAGTTCTATGTGCAGAAATGTTGAGATCATATTTTATTTACCCACCTTCCTTTATACTGACCTTGCCATACTCACTGAATCCACACTGAAGTCTAACCTGTATTTTTAAAAGCTGAAGAAAACATGAGTTAAAAGTTACTCTCTTATTACATTTTCCAGTGTTTTTATTCTTTTTCCAGGATCACAATTTATATCTAGTTTACATTCCTCTCCAGCTTGAAGAATATTCTTTGTATTTCTTGCAGTGTAAGGCTTCTGATAAAGAATCCCTTTTACTAGGTTTGTTTACTGCCAATCTGAAACCACCTTGATTTCATCTTCAAACTTGAAGGATATTTTGTCTGGATATATAGATGCGTTTCTTTTTCACCTTAAGTAGATATGTCTTTCTATTGTCTTCTGGCTTCTAATGTTTCAGATGAGAAGTTAACAATGAGCCAGAGGAGATATGCTTTCTTCTGGATCCTCTAAAGACTTTTGGGAGGGGGATGGGTTTTTTTTTCTTCAGTTTGAGTATCATTTCTTCAGTCTGAGTATCATTTCTTCAGTCTGAGTGTCATGGCTTCAGCCCACTTTCCTTCCGCCCAGTTCTGCTCAGGCTTTGATGAGCTTCTTCAATCCATAAATTTGTGACTTTTACCATATAGTTTTTAAAGAAATTGAAATAAAAACATTCTTTTATTTCTCTCATGTCCCCCTTTTTGACACAGTCTCGTGTAACTCAGAATCTGCTCTCAAACTTGCCATGTAGAAGAAGACAACCTTGAACTCCTAACACTCCTGCCTCCATCTCCCAAGTGCTAGGATGTCAAGCATTTGCCACTGTGCTGGGTTTATATGATGCTTGGGATGGAAGCCAGAACTTCATGTACCTTACACACTGAGCTACGTCCTCACGCCTTCCCATTCTCTCTAATACTTTTCTGGAACTGCAAGTATAAATGCTAGATATTTTGATAATGTTGTCTTACTGGTCCCCTAATATTTGTACCCCCCTCTTCTTCTTCCCCTCTCCCTCTTCTCTCCCCCTCCCCCTCCCCCTCCGCCTCTCCTTTTCTCAAGCCTGTTCTTTAGATTGGATAATTTCTACTGGTCTCTCTTCACATTCATTTTTCTTTGTCATTTTCATTATGATCTATCCAGTGATTTTTTTTTTTTAATTTTAAGCACTGTCTTTTCACTTCTAGAAACTCTGTTAGATTCTTTCAAACTTCCCCTATATCAATTGCTTATCTTTTCTTTCATTTTGAGCATATTTTCCTACACTCCACTGACCAGAGTTTAATAGCTGCTTTAAATTCAGGCCTGTTAATTCTGAAATCAGATTTTTTTTTCAGATTGGTCTATATCAATTGCTGTTCTTTTCAGGCAACTATGTTCTGGCTTTTATGTGTTGGGTACATTTGAGTTGTATCATAGATCCAAGTTTATTACATTGTCAAGACTGAATGTAATTTTCCCTGAAGAGTGTTGACTTATCCTTTCCCACCCCCAACTTTTGCTTTGGCCAGTCAACTTTTGTAGACTCAAGCTTTAAACTGTTTTCATTCAAATTCAGATTTTAGTTCAGTTCTCCAGCTTTACTTGCAGTTCAGGGCTCATGCGGACACTTACAGATGTTGGGGGTCTCATTCTCCACCATGCTTTCTGGAATCTCTCTCTTGTATTCTTTCATCCTGATTTGGATTTCCCATGCTGTGTCTTCTAGTCCTTTGGGGGAAGAGTAACTGGGTTTTCTGTTGTTGGTGCAGCAGCTGCTAACTTCAGCCACAGGCTAACACCATTTAAAGGTGAGAAGCTCATTCTATGCCATCTTGTCTCCTCACATCTGCTTTCTTTTCTTCTCGGTATATGCTTGCCTTCCCATTGTTGAGTTATTAGATTCTCCTAGAGTTCGTAGTTCTTATCTGTGGTCTGTCAGGAGCTTATTCATTCACTCCTAGGAGCAGAGCTGATAGAGCTACAAATGTTTAGAGTGTAGTCTTTTGTAGGACCTGCTACAGCATGGCAAAATTTGCCTACCTAAAAATGTTTGCATTTTCTGTGTCCATCATTTGAAATTTTTTCTCTCAGCCTGCCTAAATTTCCTGCCATCATTTAGTCTGGCCATTTTGTTGCCTGAGGTGTATGTCCCAGGTCATGGCTTTATGGACATTTTATTTGTCTTTAAGATAAATTATTCAGTGCCTTTTATTTTTGAATTATCTTGAGGAATGTCACTTCAATTTGTTTCCTGAGATCTTAAAACCCCTTCACATCTTTTGGTCTGTCTTTCTGTATTATACTCTCATATTTATAATCAGTTAGACTTAGTGCCTCTTTCCATATTGAATAGATTGCAATTTCCAATATCTTTCAATTGTTCTAGCTTGACCTTAAAGAATACATTTCTTCCAACAGGATCTCTTCCTCCAGCTTTAATCATCCGCTATTTCATCTTCCTCTAGCTTCCTTGCTGCTCCGGTTTTGCAAATCAAAACATATTTTAATATCACCTTTTATTTTCATAAAAGAAACGTGTGTGTATAAAATAATCAAACAGTTTTACAAAGTTGTAATAAATAGCCATTGTTCCCTGCCCACCTGTTTTTCTAGCTCTATTCCAAATCCCTTCCTTGGACAGAATACCTTTGTTTGAATTATTTCTTTTGGCATTGTCTTCCATATTGCTAAATCATGGACAGAAAAGGCTATGGATTATTTCTGTCGATTATTATACTCCATATGTTCTAGCGGCACAATTTGGGTGCCCTCAGAGCAGAGCTTGAGTCAAGGAAATCAGTGAAATCGTTTATTTAGGAGGTGATCCTTAGCTGTATAGGTAGGGCAGTGGGGACATACGACAGGAGAGGAAGAGCACCTGATAAAGGATGTGGTTTCAGGCAAAGCCATGTGTGTGAGCTGTATAGAGCCTACCGGCTTGAACAACCTATTATGCAGTTTCTGATGCTTTCACCTAGAGATCATTGAGAAAGCATGTGCCGAGGTCATCTGTGTGACCCCACGGTATTCTGTGCTCCTAATTGCATTCAGCTGATAGGGAGAGATGGCGGGAGAGGGGAGCAGCAGAGAAAAATGGTTCGGAGGTGGGGGGATCCTTACCTTCTTAGTTTTCTTTCGATGGGTTATCTCAAGCTGGCTGCATCCTTTGACTCTGCTCTGCCTTCTGCAGATTATGACTCAGCTCCTCCCACTGAGACCTTACCCATGATCCTCTCTTGTGGTTTCTGATACTCTCTTACTGCCCTCCCCCACCCCCAATATCATCAGCTCAGTCCTGGTGCTGCCCTTCAGGGTTTGCTGTACTGTGATCCCATCTTTGTAAACGTCACCCTTGTAAATATAGCTTCTTTAAGGTGTCCCGATTTAATGCTGTCTGTTTCTTATTGGAACCTGAAGGGAGAACATGGCTTGAAATAGCAGTCAAGTGGTTCTGAGGTAAATTGGTCATGTAGCTATCATTATACAAGGACAAGATTCTCTTCTGTGGGAGACAGAGCCCTACAAGGCAAAGAAGAAGAATGCTTTTCATCCTAGGACTACATCAGCAACAAAGAGCCAAGTGGAAAGCAATTCAGCTCTCTTTCCTGAATAAATCAGCTGGATATTCTACTCTTCCTTAGAAGAACGACGATGAATGAATATCCTCTTCCTATAGCTTTCAGTCGACGTTGTTTTTCCTGGTCTGTAGGCTGTGGCAGGAGGAGGGAATGGTCTCCACTACTCTATGGGTCTAAGCTTAGTAAAACTGTTCATCTGATGCAGTTGTACACACGGAGCTCTGGGTTGTGTCAGATGTCATGGCCCGAGGACAGGCCAAAGTGAGACTATAAGTGGCAGTCTGTGTGAGCAGCAGAAATCAATCAAGAAACTGTGTGTCTCATAGTGTGTGGCTCGAAGTAAAATAATAAAATTATTCCCACCACACAAAGAAATACTTGGTATCTGTATTCTTACCTTGGCTGGCATCTTTTATTTCTTTTGTTCATTAGCCTGTGAACTCAAGAAAGGTTACATTGTTAATGTTTAGCAGGGTTTATGTTCTTTACCTGCATTGCTCATAGACTGTACTAGAGTCTCTGAGACTGGGGGTTGGCAGGTGGTATCTCACCGTGGTGGCTGAATTCTGACCTTGCTTCTGTGAGGGAGGCTACTGTCCAGCTGCTGAGGGTGTGCTTTTCTTTCAGTCTCTGCACCCCATGCTCTCTGATGCTGCCAGAGGCCTCTGCCACCCAAGTCAGTGAGATGTTTGAATAGAGGAAAGTTGGATCATCTCCCCAACTTTAGGATGTCCTTTGTTCCCTGGAACCCAATCCTAAATAGACAGGCGTGAGTAACTGAATATCAACTCTCAAATCTCTGTCTTATAAAGGCGATCTCTGATTTTCTCTTTAAATTAATTTTCTGACCCCATATCTGCCTTTCTAGGCAAGCTAGGACAACATTCCAGGATCTGGGAAAATTGAAAGCTTCCCAGGTTATAACTTCAGTTGTAGAAGTCCATATAGGCAGTGTCTTAGAGCTGCATACCTTATAACTACACCAAGCAGCCATGTGAGCATTAAGGTCGTGACTGCTGGTTTGCTGGGCTTTTCCCTGTGGCCCTAGCCGTCTATGCTTTTACCAGCTAACATATTAAATAAAACCAGAAACCCACAACTATTACTCAAAGAGTATTGTAGAAACTTGTGGCAGAAATATTTCCTGCAATGTTGGTAAAATGTGAATTCTAGGGTGCCCGGAGACCTATAGTCAGGCTCTTTGGATTTCTGCTTGAGGATCTGCAGCTTAATAAATCTGTGTGTGATCCTGTATACAGGTTCAAGTTTTAGAAACCTAAGCCTATAACCTTCACAACTTCTTCAATTTGGTTAGACCACCAGGAGCTGAATGTAGGTAAGCTGTATCAAAAACAAAGCATTGTGGACGTCTGCATCAAACAGGCGTCAGAACCATTCCCTAAGGGACACTCTAACCTCCAGCAGCAGTGCCATCTGTAAGATGGGTCAGTATGAATAGAGAACTCACTGGGCTATTGTGGGGACCAGATGGGAATCTGATGTGATGCTTCTTTGCAATCAAATGTTAATAATAATTATTTGTTGGGGATTAGTTCTAATGTTTTCTCTTAATTTGGTTCCCAAAAGATGCACTTCCAGACTCTGGGGTCCCTCACCCCATCTGACTTGTAAAAGAATTGCCATACAGCAAATGGCTGGTCAGGGAGATGGAAGAGGGACTTTTAGATTGCCTGGGAAAGGGGACTGAGGGGGAGAAGAACAGAAAGAATTGCCATAACGGGGGAGCAAGGAGGACAGACTCAAAGACCCTACAACATGTAAGATTCCAGGAAAGTGGCTCCAGGGGCCATTCCTCCGATTTGGTCTGGGGTAGCAGAAGTGAAATAGAGAATTTTAAAAGATGTTAACTCAGGAATAGTGTAGTGCTGTGTGTGCTAGCCACGGGGATGTTTAGAAGCGTCCAGCCATTGAGCTAGTCAAAGCATACCAAAATTAGCTAGTATGTGTATGTCTTTCATTCATGAATCTAGAGCTCTTGGGAGAGTGCAGCAAAATGGATTAACTCTTTGCTGCTACAATTATTAAAGTGGCTCTTTTAAGTGCTAGAGTCCCATTCATTAATATTTCACTTTGGTAAACTAAAACAACATGTACAACTTCTCAAAATGCTTTTATCCATACTTTTTTTAATTTATGCTTGACTGAAAACTGCCTTTTATTCTGCAACTTCTACACTGCTCTGGGATGGGCAAATCTTTCTTTTTTATTCCTTTCTTCCTTCTTTCTGTCCTTCTTCCCTTTCTTTTTGCATAGATTTAGAAAATATCTTTTATCTTAGTGACAACTCATTGTCAAGAAGGATAAAAGATCTTTTGCCTCTCCAGTGATTCCTATTTTTAAAATGACTGGACAATTTCAGTACATTTTAGAGGAATAAATGGGTCTTTAAAAAGTGCTATTATTTTTTTAAATTGCTATTTTTCCTACAGATTCATTAACAATTCAAAACTTAAATTAGAAGTAACCTAAAAATGTCTTACTTTATACTAGCGAAGTCTATTAAATCCAAATGCAATCCATTTTTACAACAGTCAGTGAAAAACACATCATGCCTCATGCAAATCTCTTAGATTTCCTAGAAAATCAGCTGAACAAAGGAAGACTAAGTAAAATGTGATTTTTGTATTATACTAGCATGACAGGATAGAGGCAATGGAAGGGTTAAGATACCGAAAGCCTTTTTAGCTCTTATGATGAGCTCTGGAGGTTTCATCTTAATTACACAGTAGAGTTGGTGTCTTCGGGGCCTTCTAATAAACACTAATTATCAACCTGAACTTAAAGTAAGCATAGGTAGAGCTTACCATGGATCCAGTCACCGTCACCACACTTCCATTAAGTCCCCAATTTCTCTACCACTCACTTTTGTTTTATAATTAGGTTCTGTTTATAATGAAGTGAGAGTGTGTGAAAGTATGCAACACAGGAGTTAGCATATATACATATAACTTGTGCAAATTCCTTCTTTGTCCCTACCCGGTAGTAAACTCAAGGGGACTTATTAAATTTCCAGTCATATTTTTCTGAGCTTTCTATGACTGTTTTAAAAACAAGATGTAAATATTCTTGGAATATGAAACAAAAACTTGAGAGATAAAAATCTTTTATGTGCTGTTACATTCTTAAAATATTAAATAGTCATACATGGTAATAGCAAGAATGTTAATTGAGTGTAGTAGTTGTCTATGCTTACACGTTAAGCTGCTATTTTCAGGCATTACAAATTCAGGCAGAAGGAAGCTAGATGCTTCATATGACAGATGATCAAGTCAAATGGAATTTGTATTTAAAATGAAAGCAAACACACTTCTTTAACTATTTTTAGATCATTGACAGAAATTCAAAACCCAAAGTACACTTCAAAGTGGCTAATTCCACAGTCCTAAGAGTTCTGAATGTTTCTTCTTACAATTAAAATTATAGATCCAAGTAGAAATGATGTAATGATTCTATTGTGTGTACTTAAAAGTTAAAACTTGAAATTGTCCATATGCACAGCAGCTGTTACATGTTAATGACATTGGATTCTGTGCATTATGGACATGTTTCTAACACAAAGGGATTATAGAATGTTCATCTTTTCTAAGGTCAGAAATGCAGGGCCAATTTTTATCTCCTTTTAACTTGAAATTAGGGGTATCAAAGATTTCAGACTCAACAGGAAATGAAATTCCCTGGCATACCCACAGAATGGGTACCAGATGGGAAGCTGGGTTACCCAGGATTTGAGGCAAGGCAACCCAGAAGATTATATCCTAGTAAAGTACAAAATGAAAGTCACTGAACCATTAAGAACATGCTGTAGATTGCTGTGCAGTCAAAAGTCAGTATTGTCCAGCCCTCTTTTCAAGACCATACAAGACTTCTGATCAGACCAGATTGATCTCTTTATTGTACCAACGAGGCTCTGAGAGACTAAGTGACTTGCTCAAGTCACAGAAGGGGTGAACGAATAAGGTATCTTCTCCGGAACAACTGTGTTCTGGAAGTCTCCCCTAACCCCTTTGCTTTTCCAGGCTGTCTTGAGACCTTCTCCTAGAAGCCCTGCATCACAAAAGCTGTGTTAGGGCTGGGGTCAAGTTTTCACTGTGACTTTGAAAGCATGAAGTCCTGTCTAAACTATCCTTGAGATTTGGAGTGACTCAGGACACATGGGAAAGCCGAAGGGGTCATTAGAATGGAGAAATATTTATCTCCTAAGGTGAACATGGGGCACTGGAGGAAATACCTTAAAAAGTGAACTGCATCATAGAATCCTCTAATGCTAGGCTACTGAATGGAATTCATTGCCATTCTAGGCTAGCCCTCAGTACCTGGCATAATGCAGATATTAAGATACCATATTTTTTGCATGTACTAGTGAGTGATTTCATTTCAGGGCTGGCTGTGGGCCACATTCTTATCAGACACACACTTCAGTTTGTGTTAGAGCTTTAGTGAAGATTTGACCTAAGGCTGAAGTTTATTGGCAGTTGAGAAAGTAGAATTAATCACATAGATGAAAAAGAGACTATAGCCGGTTAGAACATTTTAACATGTATACCAAGAGACTTTAAATAGCCTTATTAGTGTATAATTAGGCTTTTTGTTTCTATTTTGTCACATAGATGTGGCTTTTTGTTTATAAATGGAAGCTCCCAGCATGTCCTCCAACAGTACACTATTGTTGAAACGAGGACTGGAGAACTGTGCTTTTTCCTGCACTCATCTTTTTTATTGTGTACATTCATTATACACAGCAATGGGCTTTAGAAGGCCATTTTCACTACAAATGCCAAGCACTCTGACCGTATCTCCTTCTCATACCCTCCTCTTGATACTCCTCTTCTTTCCTCCAACAGTTTTGTTTCTATTTTCATGTTATATATGTGTGTTTATACATATCTCACATATATATATATAATGGTTGTATGTATCTATATAAAACAGGATATGCAAATGAAAGTAAATGTGATATTTTTCTGAGTATGACTTACTTCACATAGTATCCATTTTCCTGAAAAAAAAAAAAAAAGCAGGATTTCCCTCCTTTTTTCATTTTGTAGTTGTTTCATAGAGTCTCATGGAGCTCACAGTAGCTTCATACTAACTATGTAGTTGACAAAGACCTTGAAGCCCTGATCTACCTGGCTGTACCTCCCAAGTGTTGGGATGATGTGTGGGACATCATGTCTAGCTAAAGTCATTCATGTACGTGTGTGCATATATGTATGTGTGCTACTGGGTGTAGAATTTAACTCCTGCATACTAGGTAAGAGCTCTGAGCCATGCACAGAGCCTGAAAGGACATATTTTCACTGTCCTTTATAACTGAACAATATTCCATTTTGTATATAAACTTGATTCTTTATCCATTCACCTATTGATGACATAATTAGCTTTTTAATGGGGGGGAGAGTAGATTACTCATGAGTGAATCTCACATATAAAAAGTTAAGTGAAAAAAGCCATACACATGCATGAGACATACACACTACACACACACATACACACACACACACACACACACACACACAAATTTGAGGGAAAAAGCCCTCTCTAAAGCAGGCACCACAACAGAAGTGAAGTCTAGAGATTTTGATAAATAAGGTAGAGAAAAGTACAGGTATAGATGGACATAGATGTGGGAGGTGATCATGTGATAATACGGGCTTATGCCTGTGCGGAGAATGGGGAAGGAAGAAGGACTGAGTGAGACGATTCTCTACAAAAATCTTGTCTGAGCTCACAGGCAAAGATTGTTTATTGGGGGGCCCTTCATTGGGCAGTATAACCATGTGACTTTCATTGGACAATATGACGATGTGACTCTGTCTATAGAAAGTTAGCTTAGCTCCTTGTCAGGGTTTGAAATTAGACCAGAATGACAGACTCTGAATATTCTTAGAGGCAGGGCTGTAATAGAGTATAATGGGGACAAGGACCAGGTGAGATATGACATTCCGTAGAACAGAACTGCAGCAGCAAGCAGAGAGGCAGGTGGGGCAGGAAAGAGAAGGAGCATTCTGCAGTCAGCTCTCAGCATTCAAGCATCTAGCACAAATCTTGGAGAAGAGAACAAAGCCAGCCTGTAGACTAGGAGGACCAGCAGGGTTATTCAGACAGTAGGGTTAAATTTTAGGTCCAGTTTGGTTTTGGTCCAAGGCTTGGTCAGAGGTAAATTGACAAACCCACTGACCCACTGGTTTTATTGGGCCTCTGTTCACCGCTGATAATGCTGTATCTCTGGCTAGAAGAACAGAGGTAGCCATTGTTTATATGGATCAAGAAAATAGACTTCTGTGTATAAGAAATTGTGCTTGAGCAAAGCTAAAGTGGTGTGAAAATATTCATAGGTTATATGTGACTGAGCAAAAAATATGGTTCCGGAGAAAAGTCAGGAGACTGAAAAATAATTCTGTGTTCTTTACGTTAGGGGTTTGAGAATATCTCATGTCATCTTCCTTAGAAGGCTTGAGTCCATGGTGTATATTTTTAGATATAGGTGCAGTGCCTTCTTCATATTTGGACCCTCAGTGTCTAGCACATAATAAATTTTCTACAAAGCTTCAGTGGGAGAATCTGTAAATTATAAGAAATAGAATGTATGAGAAAGTTTCTGTGTTGTCAGTCTGGTCTTGGTGGGCAGAATGTTCAAGAGCATCAGCACTCATCTGGAGACAACCTGAGCACCTTGGTGAAGGGAAGAGGGATGTGTGGAAGACTAGAGACTAGAGCTCTCCTCCCTCAGAAATATGGGTAAGAAACAGGGGAACTCCACATAGAGAAATGTGGGGTAGAGGGAAGGGGGAAGACTGGGAGACACTGGGAGTTAGGAGAGAGGGAGAGACAGAGGGAGAAGGGGGAGAGAGAATGAGAGAGAGAGAGAGAATGACAGAATATGAATCTGAGTTGGACCAATAGGCTGGACACTGAGGGATGAGCTAATACGTGTTATCATAATGCACTGCTGTCTGATGTAGAATACACTTGGTTGTTACTGTTTTGTTTGAAGACAGTCTCATGTAGCCCAGGTTAGCCTTAAACTCCATATGCTATACATCCAAGAATGACCTTGAATTTTTGATCCTCTGCCTCACCTTCAAGTTCTAGGATCACAGACATAGCCACCACACTCAGCACACTCTTTATAGGAGTCAAGTAGGTCTTGGTCTTTATCAATATTTCTCAAGACTTCACCTGATTGAGTGAGACCTATCTCCACTATGGAGAGAAATCTGCTTCACTTAAACCCTACTGATGTAAAGTTGTCCTTAGAGTCATCTTGAGTTAATGTTTGACCACATATCTGGATACCAGGACCCAGTGGAGTAAACACACAAATCTAGCTGTCTGGGGATCCAGGAGCCCTGGACTTGCTCAAGCTTATGAAGTTAATCATTCACAGAGTTGGTCTTAACATTCCAGGCCTCTAACATTTAGGCCCCAGAGGGGCCTGCTGAGGCACCAGAATGATGGTCTTCACAAGGTCTGATTTGGGAAGGTAGAATGGAAAGGGATTATTAGCCAGCAACCAGAAATGCTAGCTCTCAACTAAGTCAATCCTGAAAGCAAGAATCAGACCCCAGATAATTAGGAGCCAAGAAAAACCTCACTACTCCTCCAATAATGTTATGTATAATTATATAAAATCACAAAACCGTAAACAAACCCAAAACAAGAGGAAAGAAACTAAACCATCTGCCTAAATGTAAAAAGATGCCTGTGGAGACACTTGAGTCTCAGGCTGGAGAGTTATTTTACTACATCTAATAGAGATGTGGAATAGGCAGGCAGCGCAGGGGTTTGGGGGGATGGGTGAGTAGCTAGGCTCACTCAGGAGGCTGGTCCACTCCAGACAGGCTGATCTATGCTTGAGCACAGGCTTGGGCTTTCTGCCTTCCAAGAAGTCAGAAGTGATCAAGTAGCATGCGTTCGTTCCTTGCTTTCCACGTCCCGTCCCCCATCCCTCCAAATCTTGGCAGAGGCTTGCATCTCACATTGCTCGGCCAAAGCAGCTCACCATCATGATGAGTGTGTGATCCATGGCAGACATTTCACATTCCAAACCCATAAATCTAGGAATGGATGATTCTGGAGGCTTCCTGCTGTAACGATTGGCAGTAAATTTACACACTCTGCCCAGCCTCTCCTATTTACTCATGATAATGAAGAGCACAATTTGTATGAATAGTCGAGGACCTCAGATAATCCCCAAACCTAATTTTTAAGTTAAATAGTTTCAACTGCCTGCTTCACTAAACAGCAATTCTTTTAGCCCTTGCTTTGCACATTACTGTTGGGAGCAAAATGGCCTGTGCAAACATGAGCCTTGTTTTCTACATATGAAAAGTCTCAAGGAGAACTTGCATGCAGGCTGTTACATCTTTAAGTACATCCTAAATGAGGGGACTTCTAATTTAAAGCCATGTCAAGGGAAGATCCAGTTGTACTGATTTTACAGGGCTCGTGTTCTAATGCATCTGTAGGGTTATTCTGATTTCACAAATCGATTGATGAATGCGGAGGTAAAACAGAATGGGTGGAGAGATGCATGGTAAGTGCTATTATTAAGACCTACTGGGGTCTACTAGTCATAGGTTGAACACTTGGGCACATTTAGCATTAAGCTTCTCAATTAGTATTTTGTACCCAATATTGATGCTAAGGATGAGTGTTGAGTTTCTAATGAAAGCAGGCTCTGCTACTGAGATACTTAAAGAGCAGCAAACGTGCAACTACTTAAGACAGAACAATGAATCATGTTTCATTTCTTGGCCTGAACCAGAGAAGTGCCTCTGTGTCCTGCCTCTCCGTCATGCTCGGCTGATGCTGGCTCTCCCAAAGATAAAGCTTTCTTTGTGTGCTGTGCGCCCTCAGCTTCTCTGGGTAGAGGATGGCAGCTTCTGTATGCAGATGCTGAGGAGCCTTTCTAAATGTGTTTACACAGTACTTGTCTCTTGAGTACATGTTTATTTTTAGTGGTAAATTATCAGAGCGTGTGAAGCTGAAACCTCACCTACTTTTTGCATATGTTTTAAGTAGCCAGATTTCCAAGCCAGGAACTATAACAGCCATGATGATGGCTTCCAGACTTCTCATTCAAATGGTGCCAGGTAATTGAAATTGATTAATGAGTTACTTGTCTAACTGTGGTTGGACAATTGGGAGGAAAAGGCTTGTTTTCAGATTATTCATAGTTGGAAGTCTGTTAGCTCCAAAGAGAATGAACTAAAATACTGCTCCAAAATATTAGGGGGAGAAACTTTTGATCGGTGATCTCAATTCGTGGCTCAGCATCTGCAGAGTCAGAGAGAAAAAAAGGGTCAGGTCCCCAGATGTGATGGCAAACTGCTTAAATTGCTAATAGGGAGGTGAGGCTGGCTTAGAGTACTTAGGATTCCATAGATGCTGCTCTGAGCAAAGAGCTGGATTCCTAGCGGGAGTGGTGGAGATGGCTCCAAATCCTCCCGGAAGAGACCTGAGAGCACAAGGAACTGAAAGCCAAGAGTGCTGTTTTTATGGGACACTGCAAATGAAGAGCAGGGAGTCGGCACTAGGCCCTCTGCTTGCCTCCGTTGCCTTCAGAGATTTAACAGTGCACTTCCACTAACAGAGACTGAGCAAGATTTAAAGCTAACAAGATTTTTTTCCCTTTTCTGTTTTCAAGTCAAGACTCGTGATTCCAAGTAACAAAATCTCAACCTAACTTGTACTTTCAACCAAACTTCTTATGTTGCTTCTCAAAGTTTCAGTTTCACCAAGCAAGCAAACCAGGCTTTCATGTGTTTATTTCGTGTAGCTGAAAGTCTCAGAAATATTTCCAAGAGTCCAAATGTTAAGTGACGTTCTTTGTACTACTTTTCTGCATTCCACTGTATTCCCATTTTGCATGGTGGGTAAGCTTCACTAAGTACTGGATACACACAAAGATTGTCTTCTATCAACTCCCATACATCAGTGCCAGAAATCAGCACTTATTACTCTAGTTGGGGAGCTTCCTCACCTCTGGCTGGACCAATCACTATGCTTTAGGGGACATGATTGGATAATCTGACTTCTATGTTTCTCCTATCACCAAAGGAGCAAGGCGGTGTGATTTCACAGATCTATCAATATCTTACTGTTTGTAGATAGACGGATTGGATCTCCAAGAAAGAATGATGGTGACAATAAGAATACCCACTATAACTAATGGTTCACAGCTCTGATGGTTCTGATGTAAGAGATTATCAACTGCTTCTTCTATCCACACATACTAATTCTATCATTCAAGACATCCTTGATGATCTGGGGAGGATAAGGGCTTGGGATGTTCTCACAGTTGATAAACCTGAGGTTGTGGTGCCGGGGATGTGTCTCAGTGAGTAGACTGTTTACTGATCATTGACCAAAAGCCCTGGGTTTGTTCCCCAGCACTACATAAACCAGGCATGGTGTTGTGTTGTAAATCCAGCACTCAGAATGGAATGACAAGAGGATCAGAAGTTCAGGGACAGTCTATGATATGTAATTTGTTCCTGGTACTTCATACACAACACACACACACACACACACACACACACACACACACACACACAGACACAAATATGTACAGTGTTGGTCTTGCTTCTCTAGAGTTTCCTGACTAACATAATCTGGCAAAATATTTAAGCTCTTCAGGCCCCAGTTCCTCGGGGCTGTATTAGCCTTTGTGATAGTTTGCACAAATGCTGGCCTTACAGACTGCTTCAGAAGCCACTGAAATAATATTCAGGAAACTTGAGGAAGGCACTGTGAGTGGTGTTGAAGGTGGTGAAGCACGCAAGGGATGGAGTGGGAAAGGTCAGGGACAAGATGACAAAATTCACCACAGATGTGCCCACAACACTACATTTATACTCATGTGACTCCAAAAAATGAAAATCACTGCCGAGGAAGTTATGGCCAGTCACCAAATATAGTGTCTTCCAAATTTGCAACCCCTCCACATTTTTATCACCATATAGTAGCTTCATGACATAACTGCAGGGAAGGCTACCAAAATGAAATCCACTCATCTAAAATAGATGAGAAGAAAAACCCCAGCCATGAGAACAGCTCTGAGGAGCCATGCCATTGAATGGTATTTTTGTCCAGCTCCAACTCATTCTTAAACCTCACTAGAAAGTGAAAATTTCAGAACGGTAATAATATTTGACCTTGCTTTCACATATACTAGTGTTTAGAAAGTCTCCCCAGAGACAATTGTTCCCTTGCTCCTCACAGTTTATGCTGAATTAAGTCCTACTCGATTTGAGGAAGTTTTACATTTCCCCCAATGCAAATCTATTTTAAGGTCAGCTAAGCTCAACTAAAAATAAAAGCCCAAGACAGGCCTGCTGTTAATGCTTTATATATCTCTTTTATAAAAGAATCAGTTGGCTTATTGCTGTATATTGATATTCAGTAGGCCTGCTGTCACACATTGATTATTTCTGTGTGGGCCAAGTGGGAATTATGGACTGTAGCTGTCAGTGTATAATCCTTTGTTTATACCATGAGGTATACCATATCACAGACTTATAAAAAACTAGACTTGTTAGACTTTAAAACTATTTGCATGGTAATTTTCTTCTGTATATGTATACTCCTGTGTATGTGTACCGTGTGTTCACATGCATGTGGTCACATGTGTATGTGTAGCTGCATGTCAGACCCAAGGCTGACACTGTCTTCGGCAGTGGTTCTCCATGTTAGCTATTGAGGCTGGGTCTCTAGGTGAACCAAGAACTCAGCATGTTGGTAAGTTTGGCTCAGCAGCTTCCCTGTCTTTCTGCCTGTTAAAGGGGTACAAGTGACCACTACACCTATTCAGCTTTTTCGTGGTTTCCATTGACATGTGTTCTGGGACTGAACTGCAGTCTACACGCTTAGGCAGTGAGTGCTTTACATTATGAGCCATCCCTATGGCTCTCTACTAAGACTTTATAGAGACTTGAATGTAGAATAATAGGAAGAAAAATTCCATGTTGGGCTTTCGTGGATTTACCTGTGGCTCTAGGACTGGACCATGGCTGCTTCTATTTTCTCTTTTCTTCCTTCTCACAGACCTGGAGGAACAGGAATGGCACAGCAGAGACAATGGCAGACTAGAAGTGTTAAAGACTACTTAAGAATATTAAGACATATCCCTTTGATAATTGCCCCGACTGATATTTCTATGGGTATCTCATGGCCAAGGTGCATGAAACAAGAATTAACCATTTCTCTGCAAAACCTATTAAATTATCATTGAATACGACCCTATGTTGATGGCATCATTTCTACCCGATTAGGAACTAGAGATACATTTAACTTTTGCCTTTCAATGGTGGACTTCACTGATTCTCCTGGCGTATCTTTAAAGCTTCTTAGTTCAGTCTCTTGTCTCCAGGGCCAGCTGTGGTCTCATCTACTTCTCATCTGGGCTTTGGCAAGGGTGCCAGGGACTTCTCTGTCTTCCTTCATTCTTCTTTTCCATTCTTTACCTGCTAAATGTATACTGGCAAGGCATGGATGCAATCATTTTTTTCTCTTGCTTAAAAAGCAAAACACCTTCCAAACATTTAAAATCTTATTTAATATCCATGGCCCATGCAAACTCTTATCAATATTTAAGGAGTCTACCATGCAAAAAAATTTTGTTTTTAAAAATTTTAAAAAAAAAAAGGGGGGTCCCCCTTTTGTGGCCCGGGAACATTTGATTCCAGGGGGAGAGTTATTTTTACATTAATAAGATGGGGAATAGGCGGGCAGCGGGGGGTTTGGGGGGGATGGGGGAGTAGTGGGGCCTCACTCAGGAGGCTGGTCCATCCAAAAGGGCTGTTTTTGCGGGGCACGGGCTTGGGCTTTCCCTTCCAAGAAGTCAGAAGTGATAAAGTAGCATCGTTCGTTCCTTGCTTTCCACCCCGTCCCCCACCCCCCCAAATCTTGGAAAGGCTTTGCATCTCACTTTGCTCGGCCAAAGCACTCCACCATCATGATGAGTGTGTGATCCAGGCAACTTTTACATTCCAAAACCCATAAATCGGGAATGGATGATTCGGAGGCTTCCTGCTGTAACGATTGGCAGTAAATTTACCACTCGCCCAGCCTCCCTATTTATCTGAAATAAAGAGCACAATTTGTATGAATAGTCGGGACCTCAAATAAAAAACCCTAATTTTTAAGTTAATGTTTCAACTCCTGTTTTCACAAACAGCAATTTTTTTACCCCTGCTTTGCCATATGTTGGGAGCAAAATGGCCGGGCAA
This sequence comes from Mastomys natalensis, assembly GCA_021653895.1. Lineage (NCBI taxonomy): Eukaryota > Metazoa > Chordata > Mammalia > Rodentia > Muridae > Mastomys > Mastomys natalensis. The sequence continues at coordinate 384,978 of JAJTUV010001442.1, forward strand.
ACTGAGCCTTGTTTTTAATAAAAAGTTGGGGAGAATTTTGCATGCGGCGTTACATTTTTAATAATCCTAATGAGGGGACTTCAAATTTAAAGCCATGTCAAGGGAAGACCCAGTTGTATTTTTTTTAAGGGGGGCCGGTTTAATGATCTTGGGTTATTCTGATTTCACAAATCATTGATGAATGGGAGGGTAAAAAGAAGGGGTGGGGATGCAGGGTAAGTGCATTATTAAGACCTCTGGGGTCTATAGTCTAGGTTGAACCTTGGGCACATTTACATTAAGCTTCTCAATTAGTTTTTGTACCCAATATTGATGCTAAGGATGAGTTTGATTTTCTAATGAAAGCAGGCTCGTATGAGATATTAAAGAGCACAAACGTGAACATTAAGACAGAACAATAATCATGTTCTTTTCTTGGCCCCGAACAAGAAGTGCCTCTGGTCCTGCCCCCCGCTGCTGGGCGATGTGGCCCCCCAAAGAAAAAAGCTTTCTTTGGTGCTGTGCCCCCTCAGCTTCTCGGGGTAGAGGATGGCAGTTTTATGCAGATGTGAGGACCCTTTCAAATGTGTTTTCACAGTTTTTGTCTCTTGAGTCTTTTATTTTTAGTGGAAAAAATATCAAGGGGTTTGAAGCTAAACCCACCTACTTTTTTGCAATGTTTTAAGTACCCAGATTTCCAAGCCGGGAACTATAAACCCATGAGAGGCTTCCAGACTTTCTTAAATGGTCCCCAGGTAATTGAAATTGATTAATGATTTATTTGTCAAACTGGGTTGGAAAATTTGGGGGAAAAAGGCTTTTTTCTCAATTTTTTCATTTTGGAAGTCTGTTAGCTCCAAAGGAATGAACTAAAATACTGCCCAAAATATTAGGGGAGAAACTTTTGATGGGGTGATTCAATTCGGGCTCAGCATCTGCAAGTCAGAGGAAAAAAAAAAGGGTCAGGTCCCCAGATGTGATGGCAAACTGCTTAAATTGCTATGGGGAGGTAGGCGGTTTTTAAGTCTTAGGATTCCATAATGCTGTCTGAGAAAAAGACTGGATTCCTGCGGGGTGGGGGAGAGGGCTCCAAATCCTCCGGAAGGACCTGAGAGCCAAGGAACTAAACCCAAAGAGTGCTTTTTTATGGAACTGCAAATAAAGGCAGGGATCGGACTGGGCCTCTGCTTGCCTCCGTTCCCTTTCAGGATTAACAGTGCATTCCACTAACAGAGACGAGCAAGTTTTAAGCTACAAGTTTTTTTTTTCCTTTTCTTTTTTTCAAGTCAAACTCGGATTCAAAACAAAATTAACTAATTGTATTTCAACCAAACTTTTTATGTGCTTCTCAAAGTTTCGGTTTCACCAAGAAACAAACCAGGCTTTCAGTTTTTATTTCTGTAGCTGAAAGTCTCAGAAATTTTTCCCAAGAGTCCAAAAAGTTAAGTGCTTTTTTGTATCTTTTCTGCATTCCACTGTTTTCCCCTTTTTTGCATGGGGGTAAGTTTTCACTAATACGGGGATCACAAAAAGATTGTTTCTATCACTCCCTACATCGTGCCAGAATCAGCACTTATTCTCTTTTGGGGGAGCTTCCCCCCTCTGGCGGGACCAACACTTGTTTTTAGGGGAATGATTGATAATTACTTTATGTTTCCCATCACAAAGGAGCAAGGGGGGTGTGTTTCACAGATTATCAATACTTACTGTTTGTAGATAGACGATTGGACCCAAAAAAAATGATGGTGACAAAGAATACCACTTAACAATGGTTTCACAGTTGATGGTTTGATGAAAGGATTATCAATGCTTTTAATTTCCACAATACAAATTCTATCATTAAAACTCCGATGATCTGGGGGAGGATAAGGGTTTGGGGAGTTCCACATTTGATAAACCTGGGGTTTTGTTTTGCGGGGGGATGTGTCTCAGTGATAGACTGTTTACTACATTGCCCAAACCCCGGGGTTTGTTCCCCAGCACTAATAAACCAGGCAGGTGTTGTTTGAAAACCCAGATCAGAATGGAATGACGAGGATCAAAGTTCGGACAGTCTAGATATGAAATTTGTTCCTGGTACTTCATACACAACACACCACACACCACACACACACACAACACCACAGAAAAAAAATATTAAGTGTTGGTTTTGTTCTCTAGAGTTTCCTGCTAACATTTTGGGGCAAAATTTAAGCTCTTTCAGGCCCCAGTTCCTCGGGGGTTTCCCTTTTGTGTAGTTTGCAAAAAATTCTGGCCTACAAGGGGCCCCGAACCCTGAAATAATTTTCAGGAAATTTTGAGGAAGGCACTGGAGTGGTGTTGAAGGGGTGAAGCACGCAGGGTGGGGGGGAAAAGGCAGGGACAAGAGACAAAATTCACCACAGTTTTGGCCCAAAACACTACATTTATATCAGTGACTCCAAAAAAATGAAAATACTGCCGAGAAGTTGGGCCAGTCAAAAATATTGGGTTTTTCCAAATTTGAACCCCCCACATTTTTATCCCCATAAAAATAGCTTCAGAATAACGGGGGAAGGCAAACCAAAATGAAAACCCCACCATTAAAATAGATGAGAAGAAAAACCCCACCAGAAAAAACAGTTGAGGAGCCATGCCATTGAAGGGTTTTTTTTTGCCAGCTCCCAACTCATTCTTAAAAAACCTCACTAAAAAGTGAAAATTTCAGAACGGAAAAAATTATGACCTTGTTTTTCACAAACTATGTTTAAAAGGGGGTCTCCCCAGAAAAACAATTGTTCCCTTGCCCTCACAGTTTATGCTAAATTAAGTCCTACTGTTTTTGAGGAAGTTTTAATTTTCCCCCCAATGCAAAAAAATTTTTAAGGGGGCAGCTAAGTCAACTAAAATTAAAACCCCAAAGCGGCCGTTTTAAATGCTTTTAATTCTTTTTAAAAGAATCATTGGTTATTGTTTTTTTGTTTCCCCGTGCCTGCTTGCAAACTTTTGAAATTTCTGTGTGGGCCAAGGGGTTTGGACGTAGCGCAGTGTTTCCCCTTGGGTTTTACCAGGGGGAATACCAAATCACAGTTTTAATAAAAAATGATTGTTAGACTTTAAAAATATTTGCAGGGAAATTTTTTTTGTATTGTTTTACCTGTGTAGTGTACCGTGTGTTACATGCATTGGACATGTTTTAAGTTAGCTGCATGTCAAAACAAGGTGACCTGTCTTGGGAAAAGGGGGGCTCCTGTTACTAGAGGCTGGGTTCTAGGGAAACCCAAAGAACCAGATGTTGGTAATTTTGGGCTCAGCAGCTTCCCTGTCTTTCTCCCTGTTAAAAGGGGTACAATGACCACACACCTTTTTCAGTTTTTTTCGTGGTTTCCATTGAAGGGTTTTTGGGATGCTGCGTCTACACGCTTGGCAGTGAGTGCTTTACTTTATGAGCCACCCCAATGGCTCTCACTAAGTTTAAGAGACTTGAATGGGGGTTGGAAGAAAAAATTCCCATTTGGGGCTTTTCGTGGATTTACCTGTGGCTTGGGACTGGACCATGGCTGCTTCTATTTTCTTTTTTTCTTTCACAGACCGGGAGGAACGGAAGGCACAGCAGGCCCCAAGGCAGTAGAAGTGTTAAAGACTATTTAAGAATATTAAGACATATCCTTTGAAAATTGCCCCGTGATATTTTTGGGTATCTAGGGCCCAAAGGTGCATGAAACAGAATTAAACCCTTTCTCTGAAAAACCCTTTTAAAAATTATCATTGAATCGCCCTTTTTTGTGGGTCATTTCTACCGTTGGTAACTAGAGAAAATTTTAATTTCCTTTCAAGGGGATTTCCCTTTTTCTCCTGGCGTATCTTTAAACTTCTTAGTTCAGTCTTTTGTCTCCGGGCCAGCTGGGGTCCATCTTTTTCCATCGGGCTTTGGAAAGGGGTTCCGGACTTTTTGTCTTCCTCATTTTTCTTTTCCATTCTTTACCTGAAAAATTTATACTGGCAAGGTGGATGCAATCTTTTTTTCTCTTGTTTAAAAAAAGCAAAAAACCCTTTCCAACTTTAAAATTTATTTATATCCTTGGCCCATGAAACTCTTATAAATTTTTAAGGAGCTCCATGCAAAAAAAAAAAGAATTTGCATTAATATTGCATCGTTTAGGGAAAGATAAAACTTAATGAAGCCAGGCTTGGGTTTTTTCAGGCTGGAGGGAGGAAATGCTTTTTTAAACCCTGAGAAAGGGCCGGACCCGTTGATCAGGGCTTTAGGGATATTCCATGCCTTTTTCCCTTGAAGTAAAATTCAAAGATGAAATTTGGGTTTAAAAAAATTTAAAACCTTCTTAAAGTTACTAAAAGATACTCAAGATTTTCACTCAAAAATGAAGGTAAAGATGTAAGACAACAATAAAAATGCAAGGAAACCCCTTTACCTGCATCTTAGTGAACTTCCACAGTGTTGATTCCCAGCAGTAACGGGGAAGATATAACCTTTTGCTTGAAAGCATTTGGAAAAGTTAAAAAAATTTTTAAACTAAGTAATCCCTTTCTCTCTCTCTCTTCTCTTTCTCTTTTCTCTCTCTCCCCTTCTCTCTTCTCTCTCTGTGTGGGTGGTTTTGTGTTGGTGTTGTTTTTTTTAAAATTTGTCATGGATTTTTGCAATAAGAATTGAAAATGAAAATTTTCCCTTTTTAATCTGTAAAAAAAAATTAACTATCCCCCAAAAAAGATTTCAATGTATGTAAATTACCGGGAAATAAAATAGACAACAGTGTTTGCTACCCATCCAAGAGTTGGAAAATTAATTTCTACATTTCCCATCCCAAAACGTTACTCTCCATAAGGCTTCTTACTCCTCTCTACGGGGAAGTGTGTTTAAATGAAGGAGGATGTGAGAATTTTGGGGCTTGAAAACACTTCCCTGTTTTAAGGTCCCATACCATCAAAAGGGGAGGCAAAAGCCCCGGTGGCTGCGGTGGCAAATTTCTCACCAAGGGAAATTCCAAAGCGAGCGAATGAGGGGGAGTAATGTAGCGTGGCACCACGGGAAATTGAGAAGTGGGGGGAACTTTTTGGGCCAGGGAAGTTGCTTTTTTTTTACAGACTGTGATGTTTAAAAAAGTGATAAAAAGCTGGAAGGGGATTTCAAGCATTGAAAACCCATGATAAAAAAAAAAAAAAAAAAGAAAGCCATGTATGAAAAAGAAAGACACTCCCTGGAAGGAGCTTGAAAACGAAGACCTGGCCAAACCGGGACTTAATCATGTATCAAAACGGGAATTTTTCACCAACCAAGTTTGTCTGTTATCTAAGGTCAGGTTTTATTGATAAAAAATGGGCCCCTTGTTTTTGAAATGCAGAACCACTGGATCATCCTAAACTCCAAATTCCAGAATTTTCTTGAAGTCGGGTTTTTTTTTTTGTACAAGTATTATGTAATCCCCTTTTATAAATTGGATCCTCCTTACTAAGAACTTTAAGTTTTTTACCCCCGCCCATGAAGATGTTTTCCCCTCAAAAACCAGCCTGTCTCCCTCCTGCCCATTGGCCTATATTCAGGGTGAAGTCACAGTATTAACCCCCGGGGGATCCTTGGGGAACGTCAGGGTCATCGAGTTGGGTTTAAAAGGGAGCCCCCGGCTAGCCAGAGGTACTAGTTAAGCATAAAATTTGTTTTAATAGGATGAATTTGAGGGAGCTTGTCCCAGAAACAGGAATAAATTAGTAGGGAAGAATTTACAGATTTTAGAAACCGAGGCAGGATTTAACCACCTGGTGAGTTTTGGAAAGAAAGGGTTTTAACTTGCCATTAGAATAAAAACCTAAAAATGGAGGTTTTAGGGAAACTTTTGTTCCCAGAAAAAAGTGCCCCAAATTCCATGGCAGACATAAAGGAAGAAATTCAAAATTTATTTTAAGCAGGCCAAAGGGCCCCGGGAGGAATCCTTTCCTGGCGATGCCAGAGGGTCTGCTCGGAAGGCCTAGTAATTGGCAGTGAGGGCCCTCATACAACCTGTCACGGGGTTTATGCTTTGCCCAAGGCTGGACACGAATGCAGACCGAAGATGTGAAAAAAGGGGAATGTAGGGCCCCGTACAACGGGCCAGGAGGACTATTATTGTAAGGAGTGCCAGCAAAGACGCCTGCCTTAAACACTTACAGAGAGGGTTAATAGTTTTGGCTTTCCTGATGTAAAATGATGGGAAACCTGTAAAGGGGTTCCCTGTCCATGCACGACGAAATAACGAGATTGGCCAGGGGACTGGGGATAGTTCCCTTGAACTTTGTCTTCTTCCTTTTTGTCAATTTTAAAATCGAAAACCCAGAAGAAGAACACTAAGTTTCAAAAGGGAAAACACCATGCACCCCACCAATGTTCTTTTTCTGGGTTACGGGGGACAGGAGGTTAGTTACCCCCAACAAGGGCTGTTTTCACGCTGGAGAGCGGAACCTCTGTCCTTTATAAAGACTGGCGGGCCCCAAACACCATGGTGTGACTCTGATTGAAAGGCCAGTGAAGATGGGTGGGGTATGCAGGGTTTGAGGAACAGCGTTGCCCCCCTTTGGGGACAAATGAAGCCTGAAAGCTGTGCGGGTTCCCTGTTTTGTTTTTTTTTTCTTTTTTTTTTTTTCAGACAGGGTTTCTCTTGTAGCCTGGTGTCCGGAATCACTCTGTAACCGGGCTGGCCCTCGAATCAGAAACCCGCCTGCCTCTGCCTCCCAAGTGCTGGGATTAAAGTGTGTCCCACCACTGCCCGGCTTAGGTTTCTTGTTCTTTTGGGGTTTTTTTCGGGGCCTCAGCCTAAGGTGGGCTGCATCACAACAAGGTCTTTTTCCCAGGGTTTTAATTCCAAATGCCAATCTTAAAAGACACATCTGGAAGTGCCCAATCTCCTAAGTGTTTTGGTAAAACTGCAATAAGAATTACATGTGGAAAGGTAATCCCAAATTTTCTGAGGGCTCCTGAACAGTGGTCATTGGGGCCCCATTTAAAATAGAACAGTTTGGGCCTGGGACAAGTAAAGTTATGACCAAATAACTCAAAGGGCCATAGCAGTGGTGTGTACTTGCCTAGTAAGGTGAAGCTATAGCCCAAGTTCTACATAGAAAAACACAAAAGAACAAAACCCGAAGTCAAAAATTATATTTATGTCCCGGCACATAAATTATTGAATGTCTGTGGCATTTCTTGGTTCCGAAAGCACACTTAAAATTTCCCCAGCAACTTGGATCTTCACTGGGGTCTTTTGCTGTGGGACAAGGTCATTTGGAGGGGCTCCAGTTGTTGAGAACAGGTGAAACAATACTCCTCAGGGGATGGTTCATGTTTCAGTGGCTGGGCCAGAGCTATGGCTAAGGAAAAGACTCCTGAGCCCAAAAGGGGAATATTGAGGCTTTGTGTACTTTGGGGGCCCCTGCCCCAAAAACTATCTTTTTTGTAGCAACAGAAATAACCCATAACCAACACAAAATCACAACTCAACATAAAAAAAACAAATAAAAACACAACGCCATAACATAAAAACAGCAAAAATGCACAAATAGACAACAAAAAAGCTAAAACACCCACCCCAAACACACAAAAAAAACAAACAAACAAGCAGATACAACAAAAATTGCATTTTTATATATATAACAACACATAGTCCTTCAATTCCAAAAATACTACACAACAAACACGACAACACAAAACCAAAAACCCCAAAACAACAAAAGAAAAATATTTTCATCAAATACAACATAACAACAAAAAGCATGCAACCCAATAACCCTACAAAAAAAAACAATACCCCACAACCACAACAATAAAAAAACAACCAAAACACAATCAAAAAAACCCTTTTCAATTATAACAAACAATACAACAAAACAAACAGAGCACAACAAAACACAAAGATAACAAACAAACGGAAACAACCCAAAGTAACCCAAAAATGCAATATAATATACGGGCAGAAATAAATCAAAGACAGTGGGGCACCAAACCCCCCTCAAGTATGGGTGACTGTTAAACACTGGGAACCAAGCACACTGCGCTGCCCGCAGGGAGCTCAGTTGGTTTTGCTTCTTCCCGGGGAGTGGTCTGGTTTCTCTTTTTTGAAAGTTTGGCCCGCCTCTTTTGAAGGGGCTCACAGGTTTATTGCTACTCCATCAAAGGGGGGGACCTGGAATTTAGTCAATTTAGGGATTTCCCGAAATACTTAGAACTCTTGCCTTCTGCTTTAAGGGGCTTCTTGAAAGATAAATTTTTCCTTTGAGAAAAATGTTTCACCGCATCCATCCCTTTCCCCCAGCGGTTTATTCTTTTCAAAACCCCTTTCCCCCACATTTCCCAAAGATCCTGGGTCTTTGGGAAAAATACACAAATGTCTCCTTTGGGGTAAGAAGAAAAAGGAAAACCGCGTGGGAATGTCACTTGTTCAGGAGCCATCCATGGTTATGGGGCGAGGGCCAACAACAAGGTTTATCAAAACAAGGGTTAACATTTGGAAGCACAAATGTTTTGAGGGGAGTTTTTCCCCAATACTTCAAACCCATCTATAAAACAAAAAGGTTGCCCTTTGGGACCTTGACCCCAGCCAGGTTGTTGTCCTAGCTTGTTTGGGACCGACAGAACTCCCTCTTGTGGATGGGCCTTAAATTCAATTGGAAGAATTCAATTTGGTTTTTTAAAATGTTGTGGTATGTCCTATGGGCAAAGAGAAAACATGCCTCACTGTCGGGATAGGCCCTGAAGTTACCCATCGGTTCATGGGGCAAGTTGATTTTTGCACCCGTCCTATCACAGTCTCCATCTGTCAAGGTGGATAAGCCTCACAGTTTAGACAGGTTTGTTAGCATGCTAAGTTGAATTGCTGTGAAGAGTACCTGACCAGGTAACCTTAAAAAGAAAAACATTTAATTGGGGCGGCTTACGTTTGAGAGGTTTGTCCATTTATCATGGTGGGAAAATGGGTGGCCCAGGAAGACCGGTACGGAAGTTGAGGTTTAATCCCGATTGAAGGTATCCCGGGGGAGACTGTCTTCTCATGGGGTTTTGAGCTTAAATATGGAGCCCCCCAAAGCCCCCCTACATATGAAATCTTCCCCCAACAGGAACACCCATTTGGGCCCCAAAACCCTGGGTCAAGCATATTCAAACCACCACAGCAGCAGCAAATTTTTTAGAAATTTACAGGAAGGCGCAGTTAGCTACTTTTCAACCCATGTTGGATCTTCTGTAACCAATTTTTTTTTTTTGGGCCCGTGGGACTTCCCAAGGGATCTGAGGGGAAATGGCCTGTACCCTTTGGAAGTTATTGCTTCCGATTTCCAGTGGGACTTAAAAGAGGTGGGGCTACTGCAGGGAAAATACCGGGGATTCTGGTTCCCTTGATCTCTGTTATGATTTCTTCCAAAATTTTTTGCCCCGAGTGGCCCGACCAGCCGTCTTCCTTTTCCCACTGGGCCCTCCATTTTTTAAAGGAAGGCTAATATACAGCCCGCATTGGGACAGCTGTAATAGCCGCCTGAGTTATGATATCCTTTCGCCTTACCTCCCCCCTTATTCTCTATTCCAGCCACGTGGTGTTTGTGTTCATCTGTATTACCACAGCTACCATTTTTTGTTTGGGGGGTATTCTAGAAAAATTGTTTTCCCGGGCTTTCCCTTTTGCCATGATACGAAAGGGTAACCCTCCCGTACTTTTTCTGGCTTTGCTGTTTATTTAATTATGGGGATTTCATTTGGCTTTAAAAATCGTTGTCCTAGGGCAGCCCGCATTTTGGGTGGTGTGGGTTTTTAAACACCAAGCCTTTTTGTTGTAAGTATGCCATTTTGTAAAGGGGTTTTTTTTTAGGGCACCAGAAAGGGGTTTAGCCAGAAGCTGTCAGTCCTCCTTACTGGGTAAACTGTTTTTATAGTTACTGGAAAATCCCAGTTAAGGTTTTACCTGTCGCAAAGCTTTTTATACGCTACCTATGTTGTTCTGTGATGTGCAAAGACTTTTTTCCTTTCCCTGCTGAGACAAAAACCCCTTTTGGGCCATTTGTTTTAAGTTGCTTTTTTCCCTTGCCCTTAAACCCAAAAAGCCTTCTGAAATCCGGTGAAGTCCATGGAAGGGCACTGAGATGGAGGGAACATTGTGTTTAACTTGACCACAATGTGGTAGCCCGGTTTTAAAACCTCTGAGCTTTCATGTCTAATCCCCCTCAACACCTTCCTTTATCAGGGTTACTCAGAAGTGGTCTTTTGGGAAGATGGGCATGTATGCTGCCCGTATTCCAAGAGCCCCCAAAATGCCTGTCACTCCCTTTTCTTGACGGCAATGTCTGTTTTTAGGATTTTATCCCTAACATTTTCAGGTATCACATGCTTTACCAGACCCTAATACCCCCAAAAGTTTTACAGCTTTGCCTGGGCCCCTTTTGTCTTCTGTGGATTGAGCTCCGTCCTTTTTTTTTTTGAAGAACCCGCTTTAGGCAGTTAGACGGAAAACATTACGATTATGGCTTCATACATTCGAGCATTATGGATCTATGCAATAAAACCTTTTTTTCAGAGGGTGGACAGGGTAAAAAGCAAAAACCCCCGTCACCCTCCCATGACAATAGAGGACGTGAAGTAACCTTGAGAAGTATTCTGAAAGTCCATTGTTATATTCCATATGAATATAAAATTGTCTTGGGGACCCCGAAGTTAAAGGATATTTTTTTAACGCAAGGTTAATACAGCATGAACAAATATTGAGTATTAATTGTTCAGTTAAAAAAGGGAATACTTGTTTAGAAGTGTGGATGGAGGGAAACTGCTTATTTTGGTCTCCATAATCCCCAGTCACTCTCGGGGGCCATCGCTTTTTTGAAGGGCATATTGTGTGTTGAAAGGGGTCTGGACAAATCCCTCTTTTCCTTCCTATTTATGGCTCCCCGTGCCGTCTAATTTTTGACTTCCACCCCCCTGATTAGAGTGGAAAGGTTTATCTTGCCCCATCATACATGAATGGCTTACTGCAACACTCTTAGGTGAAAATCCCCAACTTGTATACAGGGTATGGCCCAGCAATGTATCCACCCCCCAAATGTTTGTTCATGGAGAAATAACACCTAAACTTGGGGTCAGGGGAATAAACCCACCCAGAACCCGAGCCATTTGTCCCAATCCCGTACAATAGCTTCCCTTTATCAATTACCAGAGGGATAGCTCCGGCAAGATGGAACATTTGACCCATATCCCAAGAGCCCCCCAAAATGCCTTCTTACCTACAGTGACTTACGTATATCCATCTACTGTTGCCCATTTTTCCTCTGACACTTTAGGGGTTGCCAAATTAAAAAAGGGCCTAAAATCCAAATCCACAAAAGCCCAAATTTTGTGAACTTTTTTGTGGGGGACAAAAAATCTGTAATTCAACATGAGACCCCTGGGTTTCCCTTTCTCTCTTGTGGGCAACCTTTTTTCCAGCCCCCTCGAGGAAAGGTGGGGCAACTCCCACCCTGGACACCTTCTTTTCCCTAAGAGGGGCCATGGGGACCTCACCCCCCCGTCTTCTGTTTCTTTTAACCTTTTGGAAACTGCTGGTCAGGGTTTTTGGCCTTTCAAAGATCCAAGTGCAGAAGTTGGGTTTCATCAGTAATTTTTTTTAGGAGTGAGGTTGACACAATTTTAGCCACATTTGTCTTCAGGGACTTGGGGTAAGGGCCTATGAGTTTTGCACTTCTCCCCAAAGAATCCATAAACTCAATTCACATGAAGTCAGTTTATTTCATGCTGCCAAAGCCCTTTACTTCATAAAGAGCCATCCCCAAAGGGCTCAGCAAAGCTGTCAAAGCCCCCTCGCAGTCTCAGCCCCCCTTTTTCTTCAGTCCCCTTCAACGATGCCCGTCCCTTCTCCTTTATTTCCCAGTGGGGAAATTTTCGGGGTTCAGATGGAAAATAACCAAGTGTTCCTAATGGTTCTGAAAAACCAGTTCACCCGGGGGTTGCCTCCTTCATTCACTCAGTTTTACACGCCTTTTCCTTAAAGGGAAAAGATGTATTAATACCGCTCAATTTTTAATTCTTCCACTGCAACCCGGGGCCCCCTTGCTCCCATGTCCCATAGTCTCAGAAGCCCGCTCTGGTGGGCTCTTTACTTTTGTCTAGCAGTCAGACCAAATTCAGTGGCTCAGGCACTGAGTAGTTTCTGAAACCTAGTTTTTGCATAGACTTGTTAATGCCTCCTCTGCACTCGGTTTACGGATTTCCCCATCGGTTTTTGTAGTAAAGGTCAGCGGAGAGTATTTTCTGTTACTTTTTTCCCCATTGCCTCTTCCTTATGCTCTGAAACTTCCCATGGCTTTCCCGTTCTTAGATGCAGGAAGGGCTCTTGGGCAGAGACCTATTTGTCTTTTCTTTTTTTCCAGTCCCCAAACCTTTAAGAAGGGCAACCAGACTCCATCTCACCCCCTTTTTCTTTACCCGGGGATAGAGGCAACAGGGAAAAATGCGTAGATCTCCAGTTCTTGCTGCGTTGCTCTTTACACAGACAAGTTCCTGCTTGACCCGATCTCTTCTCGGATGCTGTCTAAGTGCCACAACAGTGTAGGGAAAACCTTGCCACTGGCCAACAAAACCGACCCTTGTGTGTTAACTCAAGACTGCAAAATTTCCTCTATAACTTTAACTGTTTCCGGGCATCTTATTTTCCGTGGTGAACTCATTTGTCGAGGGAGGATGGACCCCATACCATGTGGTGAAGGTGCTGTCCTGGGATTCCTCCCCCAGACATCCGAATCTGATGACTTTAGTCTTTGTAGCTTTTTCTCACAACCATAGGGAAAAAGACCAAAAAGACAGAGACAGTCACACTAACACACAGCACAGAGGAGGGAAAGCTCATCAGGATTTCTATTCCTGACAAGCTTTGTTAGGTTTCACCTTAGGGGCATCCCCGTAATTTTCCAGGATATGCAGGGACTTCCTCAATTCTTTTTAGTTCCCTGCATGACAAAACATCTCCCGGGGAGATGGAAAACACAAATCTGCTCACCTGAGATTGGGGTCCCCAAAAAGCCCAAAGTCGTACACCAAATTCCAAAAAAAACAAAAACATCGCCAAAACAAAACACATACATACAACAAGTCACAAGACCACAAAACCCCGACAACAGAACACGACGAAAAAAAACTCAATTCAACAGAACAAAAACCAAAATCAAAAAAATAAGCACAAGAAAAAAACAGCACACCACACACAAAAACAGACAAAACATTCACAAAACCAGAAACACAACAAACAAGTCAAAAAAAAATATAACAAAAAGGGAGTGTAGCAATAGGGAAATAAATGGGCATTTGGATTCAGAACATTTTTTTTAAAAAATATCAGGCCATCGTTTTCCATGCTGGGTGGCAAACAGAGGGCAGGGGAGTGTTAATTACCAGCTTTTTCATCTGCAAAGGAGGGCTGCGGAGACCCAGACTATCATCAGCTCAGCCCAAGCTGTTAAAAGTCTGGGTCTTATTCATGTTTTGTCACGTGGCACGGTCGGATCCAGCAAGGAAACTGGTGTTAGTAGTTTTCCATTCTGATAAAAAAAACCAGAGCAGTTCACTGACTCCTATGTGATAGGGGCACTTGGGATGAACGATTCAGGTCTGTGACAAAATGGGTGAAGACTGGTTAAGATTTTATGTGCTCCCCGTGGGAGAAAAAAAATAAAACCCCGGGGGCCCCGCCACAGAGTCAAACTTCTTTGACTTGGGTCATTTGGACTTGTCTTTTAAAATATTACTATGTTGTTAATTTGGTTAGTTTTTATAGCTTTTTTCTGTGTACCCTTTTCATAGAAGGTTAAGTGAAGCGAAAAAAATAATATTTTTGGAAGCAAACTTATCTATCTCATAGAATGGCCTTGACCTCATGTCTAATAAGGGTGACCTTTAACTTTTATCCCTTGTCCCACCTACCAAAATGTAGGATTTCAGGGGGTTCTTCCTTTGCAAGTGGTGTTGGGGCCAAACTCTGGCTTTTGGGTTTTTTCTCCCTTTTGTCTTGGGCTTGTTGAATTTTGATTGTGATCCTCCTTTGGATTACTTTGAGAGTCATGGAGTCCGGGCCCGGGTTTCCCAGATATGTTTTGCAGGTTTAGGGTTTGGAACACTTTTAGATACCTCGCCCCCGGACTCTTGTGTAGGCACCCAAATCTCCAGACCCAGATAACCCATGCTCCACTCTAAACTTTATGAATTGAAAACTTTTTCCCCATTTAAAAACCTTTAAAAAGTAAACCCAAAACTTTTTTTTTTTTCCCCCCAAAATTAAGGGGGCATTAAATAAATTTTTTTTTTTACTTGAGTGGTATGTTACTCCTGACGCCAAGGGGCAAATAGTTGAGGGCTTTGTGTACTTTGGGGGTCCCTGCTAAAAACTACTCTTTTCTTGTAGCAACAGAACATAACTCCATAACACAACACAACATCACAACTCAACATAATAACAACACAATAAAACACAAACAGTCCATAACATACACAACACAGCAAAAGATAGCACAATAGACAACACAACATAGCTTTAATACACACCACACCACAACACACAACATAAAAACAACACAACAAGACACGATACAACAGAGAACATGCCATTATATATATATAACAACACATAGTGCCTCACGATATCACAAAATACTACACAACACAACACATGACAACACAAAACACACAAAACACAACAAAAGAAAACATATTACATCACAATACAACATAACAACAAACAGCATGCAACCCAATACCATACAAAATAACAATACCACACAACACAACAATAAAAAACAACAGAACCATACACAATACAACCTTACAATATATAACATACCAATACAACACACAATACAGAGCACAACAAAACACAAGATAACAACACAGAACAGAGCAAACAACACGCAATGTAACCCAACAATGCAATATAATATACAGGAGCAGAAATAAGTCAAAGACAGCTGGGTCACCAAAGCCCTCTCAAGTATGGGTGACTGCTTAGAACACTGGGAACCTAGAGCACACTGCGCTGCCTGCAGGCAGCTCAGTTGGTTTCTGCTTCTTCCAGGCAGCTGGTCTGGTTTCCTACTCTTCTTTGAAGTTTGGCTCTGCTCTTCTGAGAGGGACTCACAGGATTTATTGCTGACTCCATCAAGGAGGGACCTAGTGAATTTAGTCAATTTTAGGGATTTCCTGAAACTACTTAGAACATCTTGCCTTCCTGCTTAAGGGGCTTCCTTGAATGATAATGTTTCCATCTTGAAGAAAACTGTTACACAGCAGTCCACTCCTTCCTCCAGCGGTTTCATTCTTTTCAAACCCCTCCTCACATCTTCCCAAAGATCCTGGAGTCTTGGAAAGGTGACTACAAATGTCTGCCTATGGCTAAGAAAGAAATAGGATACCATGTCGTGGTAATAGTCACTTGTTCAGGAGCCTATCCAGTGGTTATGAGTCGAGGCCAACAACAAGGTTGATCTAAGATCAAGGGTTAACATTTGGAAGCACAAATGTTTAGAGGGCAGTTCCACAAGTACTTCAAACCCATCTAGTAAAACAAAAGAAGTTGCTTGCCCTTTGGGACCTATGACCTCCCAGCCACAGGTTGTTGTCCTAGCTTGTAGTACCAGACATGAACTCCCTCTTGTGGAGTGGGCCTTAAATTCAATTGGAAGAATTCAATTGGTTTTAAGATGTCTGTGGCTATGTCCATATGGGCAAGAGCATACATACATGCCTCACTGTCAGGCATAGGCCCTGTAAAGTCTACCTATCAGTGTCTCATGGGACAAGTTGATTTATGCACCTGTCCTATCACAGTCTCCATCTGTCAAGGCTGGGACTAAGCCTCACATGTTTAGACAGTGTCTTAGTTAGACACTGCTAAGTTAGACATTGCTGTGAAGAGATACCATGACCAAGGTAACTCTTAAAATGAAAAACATTTAATTGGGGCTGGCTTACAGTTTGAGAGGTTCAGTCCATTATCATCATGGTGGGAAGCATGGCTGTGCCCAGGAAGACACGGTACTGGAGGAGTTGAGAGTTCTACATCCTGATCTGAAGGTATCCAGGAGGAGACTGTCTTCTGCACTGGGTAGAGCTTAAATATAGGAGCCCTCAAAGCCAGCCTACATAGTGACATACTTCCTCCAACAAGGACACACCTATTAGTGCCACTATCCATGGGTCAAGCATATTCAAACCACCACAGACAGCATGCAAATTTTCAGAATATTTCACAGGAATGGCAGCAGCCTTAGCTACTTTTCAACCTATGTTGGATCTTCTGTAACCAGATTTTATTTGGACCCAGTGGGCAGCTTCCAAGGGTATCTGAGGGGAAATGGCCTGTACCTTGGTAATGTTATCTGCTTCCTGATTTCCAGTGGGACTTAATGAGGTGTGGGCTACTGCATGGAAAACTACCAGGGATTCTGATTCCCATTGATCTCTGTTATGTATTTCTTTCCATATTTATTGCCCCAGAGTGGCCCAGCACCAGCCAGTCTTCCTTTTCCCACTGGGCCATCCATAAAGGAAGGCTACATATACAGCCCAGCATTGGGACAAGCTGTCAATAGCCACGTCTCATGAGTTATGATATCCTTACTGCCTTACCTCCACCCTTATTCTCTATTCCAGCCACGTGGTGTCTGTGTTCATCTGTATTACCACAGCTACCCATTCTTGTTTGGTGTATCTACTAGAACCATCCTGCTTTCCAGGGCTTTCTCCTGCATGCCATGATACTGAAAGGGTAGCCCGTCCAGTACTTTATCTGGCTTAGCTGTTGATTCAATTACTGGGGGATTCTCAGTGGCTTTAAAGATCGTTGGTCCTAGGACAGCCTGCATGGTGGTGGTGATGGCATTTGTAAACACCAAGCCTTATTGTTGTAAGTATGCCACTTTTGTAGAGTTTGATTCTTTCAGACACCAGAAAGGGGTTTAGCCAGAAGCTGTCAGTCCTCCTTACTGGGTAAGCTGTTTTTATAGTTACTGGAGTAGTCCCAGTTATAGGTTTTACCTGTCGCAAAGCTTTATATACTGCTACCATATGTTGTTCTAGTGATGTGCAATGATCTTTTGCTCCTTTCCATGACTGAGACCAAAACCCCATTGTGACCATTTGCTCAAGTTGCTTTTTCCATTGCCCTTACCTACAGCCTTCTGAAATCCTGGTGAAGTCCAATAGGAAGGGACACTGAGATGGAGGGACACATTGCTGTTTAACTTGACCTACAATGATGGTAGCCCGGTTAAAGCCTCTTGAGCTTTCATGTCTCAATCCCATACAACACCTTCCTTTATCAGGTTACTCAGAAGATGGTAGCTTGGGCAAGATGGCGCATGTATGTCTGCCAGTATTCCAAGAGCCCCCAAAATGCCTGTCACTCCTTTACATTGACGGCAATGTCTGTTGTAGGATTTTATCCATAACATTGTCAGGTATCACATGCATCTTACCAGACCATAATACCCCCAAGAGTTTTACAGCTTTGCCTGGCCCTTGTGTCTTCTGTGGATTGAGCTCCTGTCCTTTTTTCTTTAGAAGAACCTGCTTGAGGCATGTCTAGATCTGGAAAACATTCACAGCATTATGGCTTCATACATTCAGAGCATTATGGCATCTATGCAATAAAACCTTTTTACAGAGGGTGGACAGGATAACAAAGCAAATCCCCAGTCACCATCCCATGACAAATAGTAGGACTGTGAATGTAACCTTGTAGAAGTATTCTGAATGTCCATTGTTGACTATTCCATATGAATATAAATTGGTCTTGGGACCCAGAAGTTAAAGGATATTTTAACAGCAAGGTCTAATACAGCATGAACAACCCTATTGCTAGTATTAATTGTTCAGTTAAAATGGGAATACTTGTTTCAGAAGTGTGGATGGAGAAACTGCCTTATTTAGGTCTCCATAATCCACAGTCACTCTCTGGGGCCATCTGGCTTTTTTGAAGGACATATTGTGCTGTTGAAAGGGCTCTGGACAAATCACCTCTTTCCTTCCTATTTTCATGGCTCCCAGTGCCGTCTATATTTTTGACTTCCACCACCCTGATTAGAGTGGAAAGGTTCTCATCTTGCCTCATCATACATGACTGGCTTCACTGCATACACTCTTAGGTGAAAATCCCCAACAGTTGTATACAGGGTATGGCCCAGCAATGTATCCACCCCCCAGAATGCTTTGTTCAGTGGAGAAGTACACACCATATACACTTGGGGTCAGGGGAATAACTACCCACCCCAAGAACCAGAGCCATCTTGTCCCAATCCCGTACAATAGCTTCCTTTATCAAGTTACACAGAGGATGATAGCTCCGGCAAGATGGAACATTACGACTGCCAGTATCCCAAGAGCCCCCCAAATGCCTTCTTACCTACAGTGACTTACAGTGATATCCATCTACTGTTGCCTACTGCCTCTGACACTTTGAGGGGTTGCCATTAATTAAGGTGCTCTCAACTCCAGTATCCACAAAAGCCCAAGTATTGTGAACTTTAGTGGGGGACCAATAAATCTGTAATTCAACATGAGACCCCTGGTTACCAGTTCTCTCTTGTGGGCAACCTTGTCCAGCCATCAGAGGAATGGCTGGGGCAACTCCCACCCTGAGACACCTTCTTCCATAAGAGGTGCCATGGGGACCTCTACCTCCCTGTCTTCTGTTTCTTTTAACTCTTTGGTAAACTGCTGGTCAGGCTTAAGGCCTTTCAAAGACTCACAAGTGCAGAAGTTGGCTTTCTATCAGTATTTTCTCTAGGAGTGGCAGGTTGACACAATTTCTAGCCACATTTGTCTTCAGGTGACTTGGATAAGACCTACTGAGTATTGCACTTCTCCCATATGCTTTAGTACCATATGAACTCAATTCACATGACAGTCTAGATCACTCATGTCTGCCAAAGCCTCTTCTACTTCATAAAGATGCCATCCCACAAGGGGCTCAGCAAAGCTGTCAAAGCCCCATCGCAGTCTCAGCCTCTCTTTTTCTTCAGTCCTTCAACGATGCCTGTCCCTTCTCCCTTTATTTCCATCAGTGGACATTTATCGGGGTCTCAGATGAAGATAACCAAGTGTTCCTAATGGTTCTGATAAGCCAGTTCACCAGGGGTTGCTCTCCTTCATATCATCTCAGGTTACACAGCCTTTGCCTTAAGGCAAAAGATGTGAGTTAATACCGCTCAATTTTTAATTCTTCCACTGCAACCAGGCTGGCCCCATCTGCTCCCATGTCCCATAGTCTCAGAAGCCCAGCTCTGGTGGGCTCTTTCACTTTTGTCTAGCAGTCAGACCCAATTCCAGTGGCTCAGGCACTGAGTAGTTCCTGATAACCATAGTTTCTTGCACTAGACCATTGTTAATGCCTCCATCTGCACTCTGGTTTACGGATTTCCCCATCCGGTTCGTAGTAAAGGTCAGACGTGAGAGTATTTTCTGTTACTTTTGCCACATTGCTCTCTTCCTTATGCTCTGAATCTTCCCATGGCTTCCAAGTTCTTAGATTGCAGGAAGGGCTCTTGAGCAGAGACCTAATTTGTCTTTTCTTTTTCTTCCAGTCCCCAAACCTTAAGAAGTGGCAACCAGCACCTCCATCTCATCCCCTGTTTATCTACTTTACCTGGCAGATCAGAGGCTAACAGGGAAGATGCTGTAGCATCTCCAGTTCTTGCTGCTGTTGCTCCTTTACACAGACAAGTTCCTGCTTGACCAGCATCTCTTCTCGGATGCATGTCTAAGTGCTCACAACAGTGGCTAGGCAACCTCTGCCACTGCTGCCAACAATCTCGACCCTTGTGTGTTAACCTCAAGACTGCAAAATTTTCCTCTATAACTTTAACTGTTTCCAGGGCATCTCTATATTCACGTGGTGAACTCCATTTGTCGAGTAGGCATGGCACCCCATACCATGTAGGTGAAGGCTGCTGTCCTGGGATTCCTCCCACAGACACTCGAATCCTGATGACTTAGTCTTTGTAGCTTATCTCACAACACATAGGAAGAAGACTGCAACCACAGACCTAGCAGACAGTCACACTAACACACAGCACAGAGGAGAGAACAGCTCTATCAGGATTTCTAGTTCCTGCACACATGCTTTGTTAGGCTTCTCAGCCTTAGTGTCATGCCCTGCTACCCATAGCCAGGACTATGCAGGGACTCTCCTCAACTCTTTTTTAGTTCCCTTGCATGACAAAACATCTCCTGGGGAGATGGAAAACACAAATCTGCTCACCTGAGATTGGGATCCCACAACAGACCAAAGTACAGATACCACCAAATTCCAACAAAACAAAACATCGCAAAACAAAACACAGTACAATACAACAAGTCACAAGACCACAAAACCCAGCACAACAGAACACGACAGAACAAAACTCAATTCAACAGAACACAACAAAACTCAACAAAATACAGCACAAGAAAACACAGCACACCACACCACAATAACACACGACAAAACATTACACAAAACCCCATGAAACACAACAAAACAAGTCATAAGAAAATATAACAAAAAGGCAGCTGTAGGCAATAGGTAAATAAATGGGCATGTCTGGATTCCAGCAACATTTTATTTTCAAAAGTAGGTCAGGCCATCGTTTGCCACTGCTGGGCTGGCAAGCAGAGGGCAGGGGAGGTGTTATATTCACCAGCTTGTCATCTGCAAAGGCAGACTGCGGAGACACCAGACTATCATCAGCTCAGCCCATAGCTGTATATACAGCTCCTGGGCTGCTTATTCATGTTCTTGTCACAGATGAGCACGGCCTCGGATCCAGCACAGGAAGCTGTGTGTTAGTAGTTTTTCCATTCTGATAAAAAAGACCAGAGCAGTTCACTGACTCACTATGTGATATGGTGCCACTTGGGATGAACGATTCAGGATCTGTGAGCAAGATGGCTGAAGACTTGAGTTAAGATTCATGTGCTCCACGCTGGGAGATAAACAAATACAAACCCAGGGACCAGCCACATGAGTCAAGCTTCTTAGACTTCTGTGGTCATATTGGACTTGTCTTTGAAAACTATTACTATGTTGTAATCTTGGTAAGTTTTCTATAGCTTTTTTCTTGTGTACCTTGTCATCAGAAGGTTAAGCTGAATGCTGAAAAAAATAATATTTTTGGAAGCAGAATCTTATCTATCTCATAGAATGGCCTTGACCTCACTGTCTAGACAAGGGTGACCTTGAACTTTGATCCCTTGTCTCCACCTACCAAATGCTAGGATTACAGGTGTGTTCTTCCTTAGCAAGTGGTGTTGGGTCTCAAACTCTGGGCTTTTGTGGTTCTTTCTTCCATTATGTTCTTGAGACTTTGTTGAATTTTGATTGTGATCCATCCTTTGAGATTACTTAGTGAGAGGTCAGTGGAGTCCTGGGCCAGGTTTCCCAGATATGATTTGCAGTGTTAATGGGTTAGGAACACTTTGAGATCACCTCAGTCTCCCTGGACTCTTGTAGTAGGTCACCCAACTCTCCAGACCCAGATAACCCACTGCTCCACTCTAACACATTTAATAGAATCTGAACATACTATCTACCTCATGTGAAACCCATCTTCAATAAGGCATATCACTCTAGCCTCAGAGATCTTTATTTTTCAACACACTATTAATGCTTAGAGGTTGTGAATTGAATAATATTACAGCCCTTACAGGTCCTAGTATTTGGCTTTATGCTAAAGCTAAGAGCATCCATTCAACCATGATGATAGAAATAATAACTTTTATTTAGGCAAACCCACAATTAGATGAGGATTTAGTAGGACCTGTGTATCTGTGTTTCTCTTCCATTGTTATCCACACACGTGAGCATGATTCTAGTAAGAGTGGCTGACATTCATTGATGGCTCATTATATACTTTATATAAATATTTTTTTTTTAAAAATTATTTTGTCTTCTAAGGGTGGAAGAATATCCAACATATTCAAGAGGATATAATTGCTCTTCAAGCTTCTTAATCCTCGGCTCCAGCATCTGCCAATTCATGACACTGTTTTCTTCTATACTCTGTACTTGGTTATTTTGAAGCAAATTCAAGTCAGCATAAAATTTAATGAGTAAATATTTGAATATACATAAAATATTTTTTCAAAATCAGAAGCACAAGAGAAAAGTCACACTTCAGAGGCAATGATTCCTTCTTATCAGCACACTAAGGACACTCTTTATCTATGATGTCAGTTGTTAACACCTTTTTGAAGTTTGTAATTTGTCCTGATATTTTGCTGAGGTATTTTTTTCCTTGCAACAACTTGAAAAATTATACATCATTAAGTACATCAATCTGTTTCTCTTTTTGATTCGAGATATCTGAGTTCTAGTTGGGGATATTTCCCCCAAAGCCTTACATTTAATCGTGTTGTTTCCTACCAATTGAAAAATGATCTCACTTTTCTATGTTGAAGTCTTGAACCTAGAAAGAATTCAACCTGGTGTGTAGGATGAGGGATGCATTCAGTTCTATTATTCTTTATAATTCTCCAGTTACCCTTTGTCATTCACTAAAATGTGTACCTCCAGCCCCTCATTGAGCTGAGATGCCAGTTCTATCAAACAGCATATTCGTATATACAATTAGAGCCACATCTGTGTCTTCTTTTTCTTTCTTATGGATCTGCTTCTCTTGCACAGTGAGTCACGCATGCGTGGTAACATGCTTTAGGAGCTGCTGACACTTTGCGCATGCGTGATAGCCTGCTCTACTAGCTGCTGACACTTCTCTCAGGAGCACAAATCACCCTTATAAAAGCTTTTCTTATTCTCTCTGCTGTTCTTGACTTTATATGTTGGATATAAGGATTTAAAAATCTTTATTTTAATTTTATGTGTATGAGTGTTTGGCTGCCTGTGTGTGTGTGTGCGCGCGCGCGCACCGTATGCTTGCCCGGCTCCTGGCTAGGGCGGGGGTGGGGCACAGAGGAAAGTATTGGATCCCCTGCTGATGGTTGTGAGTTTCAATGTAGGTATTAGGAACCAAACCTGCTCTTAACCGCTGAGTTAACTTTCCAGCCCAGACACAGGACTTTTTAAAACTAATTTTTTTCTTGCTTTTCATGCTTATTTTTCTTAAAGTGAATTTTAAAATCAATCATAGACCCTTGTTCTTAATAGATACACACATTTTACGAAAATAGAGCTATCTTACTAGTTGTGTGCTTACTATCTTATTTTCCTGTGACTAAACTGATCATTTTTAATTCACTACCAATTTACAGAAATTGCTCTATGTAATATTGTAGCACTTATTTTGAATATTTTCTAGCATTCCTTTTTATGTTAAAGTTAAGAAGATACTGAGCAAACCGGAGTGTGAATGCTAACAGCCTCTCTCTCTCTGTGTACACAGAGGCCATTCCACATGTAAAAAACTCAATTTTACCAACATGCTTTGCTTTCACTTATTTTAAAGACTTGTTGCATACAGAGGAGTGTACAACTGCTAATTTGATGCACATAAAATCATTGAAATTATTACTGTAGTCAAACACAGTTATATAGCTATCACCTTCTACAGTTCTGTTGTGTGTCACCTAAGGTCTTGCAGAAAAGTCTTAGAAGGACTGTGACACCGTTAGCTAATGACCTTGGGGCACAAATTCATTCTGTCTCTAGATTTATTCATCTCACTGAGAATCGGACTTGTGCTTTTGGCTTGCTCCTCATTTCCTCTCCTCTCCTGCCCTTGGTTGAGTTTGTTCTACTCCCCGTTTTTGTCTGCTTGCTTTTAAAAGAGAAAAGCTTTGTGTATAAACAAGACTGAGCAGTTGTTTTCCTTGTGTTCTGAGTTTGTGTCCTCAGCGCAGTGACCTCAGGTCCACCTATATGGCTGAGAATTCTTTCCTTGCTGGGATCATGTCTCTTCCTAGAGGTGGGACAGTCCTGGGGTGTTAGTGGATGCTTAAGAAGTATTCATTGACTTTTGCATGACAAATAGACATTTGCTCTATGTTGCTAATGTTTTTAGAAAGCTTATCAATTGCAAAATATTGTGCTAAGTGACTTATAAGGTTTAAAGATGAATCCTGAAAAGACCAAGAACAAGGAACTTATAACACAGTCAGAAGGTGGTTTCTGCCTGAGTAATGATACCACAAGGGGTTTAACTCACAAGAGGTGTGCAGATGCATCCTAAAGAGAGGAGAAGGGGAAAGGACAAGGAGGAGGACAGAGAAGAGAGAGAGAGAGAGAGAGAGAGAGAGAGAAGGATGGGAGGGAGGGAGGGAGGGAGACTGCAGAGAGAGCAGAGACAGACAGAGACAGAGAAACACAGAGAGAGACACAGAGAAGGGGAAGAGAGACTCAGGGGAAAATGAAGAATGAGAGAGGGAGAGACAGAGACAGTAATAGAGAGAGACAGACAGACTGAGAGACAGAGAGAAAGGGGAGAGGGAGAGAGGACTAGTTTTAGCCTGAGGAGTGGCAACAAATTAGCATGCCCATAGTCTTATAGTCTTGTTTGTTACCAGAATTAATGAACTGGGAACACTTACCCACTGAAGAACCAAGTCAGAGTTATCAGAGTGTCAAAACAGTTTCTTGCAAAGAAATTAATGCACATTTCTATGAAATATAGTTTCCTTTTCCCTTCCATATTTACTTACTGTCACATAAAGCTTCTCTGGAGAAGGGGATAGTTTTGGGTGGGAACCAGTTGAAGAATTCCTTATAAGTCCTTCTTATCAATAAGGTATCATATTCAGCGTGGAACTACTAAGGACTGTTCTTTAGGATGCTGGGCGCACACATGTTCCCTGACGTCTGAGACGGAGGGTGTGGCTTGGGAGAAAATTTAAATTGAAATGTCTTCCTGGTAGCAAAGCAAAATGTGTGCTGAGAGAAAAGGCAGAGTGGAAAAAAATCATCTCCCTGGGATTGAGTCCAGTGCTCAACAGTCAGCCAGGAGTTCCCTTTGTTTGCTCTCTGAACAACCTTGTGGTGTCCTCGGCTGTCCCCAAGGGGCTGCCCTGCTAGGGTAAAATGTTTGAGGAGTTTTGGGCAGAACAAGTCGTTCCTCCATGTGGAGTGGTGTTCCATGCAACATCCCCAAAACCTGTAGGGGCCCCCACCAGGCCTCCTTGTCCCTTTCTGCTACCATTTATCCCACACTCGTGTTCAGGGGCGGCCTGCACTGCAGCAAGCAGGAGAACACACCAAGGAGCGTCCTTCAACATCAGGCAAGGCCTTGTTTCAGAGAGTTGAACTCCTGACTGGCTCTGAGGCTAATGAGCCATGATACATCTCACACTGTGTTCTGTAGAATAAAACCAGGTATTATTTATGACTTCATAAACACAGCTGCAATGCTTATCCTTATGCATTCACTTGACTGGGCCATGCAGTACGCAGATGCTTGATGAATCTAACCGTCTTGTGATAACGCTGCTCATTTTGCTGGAATGTTCAATAGCGCACAGTGATTCGGACAATTATCTGATTTATTCTCCTACTAAATTCTTGGGAGAGTTATCAATGATGATTTAGCTAAATCAAAACAGTGGTTAGATGTGGAAATAAAGAGCAGACTCATAACTTACCTATTAATTTCTAGTAGACAGTTCTGTGTGCTGTATCCTGAGACATGCTTATTCTCACAGGGGAAAACAAACAACAAACAAACAAACAAAAAATGCTGTCTTTGGTTTTCACATCACCATGGGGATGTGAAGCATTCTCTAGCTGTTACAAGAGGTTCTGGGTCACACTAGGTAGGCCTCATTACTGAGTCTTGTCAGTAAGATGTTGCAATTTTAGCATCATAGAAACCATAGAGACACTGACTGCAGACCTGCATAAACACCACAGTGCCCAAAGCCCAGGATTGCTTAGGGCAGCGGTTCCCAACCTTCCTAACGCTTTGACCCTTTAATATAGGTCTTTATGTTGTGACCCCTAATGATAAAATTAGTTTTGTTGCTACGTCATCACTAATTTTGCTACATGAATTGTAAATGTCTATGTTTTCTGATGGTCTTAGGCAATCTCTGTGAAAAATTCATTTGACTCACAAGAGGGTCTTGACTCACAAGTTGAGAACCAAATGCTGTCTGAGGCTCAGACAAGCTAAGAGCTGTTCATGTCTTTGTGGGTCTCAAAGAATGCTTCGTATCTTCTTGTGGTTGGATGGCTTTCCTTTGCAGTCTGGTTCGGCATCTATGCAAACCATTTCCACAGCACCGCCTCTGCCTCTCCCAGATGCCCACTCTTGCTCCTCCCATTGTCGCCCACATTTTCTGCAGTCACCATCCATGGCTTTGGCCTTCAGCTCTTCCATTTTCCCTCACTTCTTAGCTGGTCTTGGTAGGTTTTTCCTTTTCCCTTTTCATTTGTTTAATTCTTCCTTACAAAACCTGGGATCCAGGCCAGCAAATAAAGAAGGCTATGTTTATAGAGTAAGGGCAAGAGCGAAGTCAGAGGACAAAAATGTAAATATTCTTTAAGATAAAGATCTTTTATTAAAACATTTTTTAAACATTACATTTATGTGTGTGCGCGTGTGTGCGCAGGCACATGCGTGTTCGTGAGCACCCACGTATTATGGAGGTCAGAGGACAACTTGAACAATTCAGTTTCCTCCTTCCACGAGCACGTTGAGGGTCCCCAAAGTCGTCAGGCTTGGCAGGAAACACTGGCAGGAAACACTGTGAGTCCTGAGCCACAGTGCTGGCCCAGGATAAAGATCTTAAAATATTGATTCTTCATCTTCTCTTCTTGTCATTCTCAGAAGTAGAACTGCAGATGAGCGTAGCCTAGGAGCCATGCCACGTGACTTTGGGGTGCATTTCTTCCACCCACAGTTTCCACGTGGTAGTCTTGGCTTGTCCATTGGAAGGCAGCTGGCATGTCTTGTGGCTTTGTTCTGCTTCTTCCAAACTCCTTTAGTTGACATCCAAGGCAAGACATTGATCCTCCGTCTGGGTCTGGACAAGCATGGCAGAGACCAGGGGAGCAGAGGCGCACATGCTGGTGTAGGGACCCTGTTGTGGGTAACACCAGCTCACTTTTGTCTAGCAGGTCCACCTTGTGGGATACATAGATCAAGTGGGAATGTCAGTGTTCTCCTCTCAGAGCCCGGTGGAATGACATTTCTGTTCAATTCTGACTGCTTCAGAACAATGCAGAGAATTGTTTAGATTAATTGCAATAATATTAAATCACATTAAGCATCTTGGGTGTTTTTTCCTTTTTTAATGTTAAGAAGAGTCCAGTTTAGACTATGAAATGAACATGGCATCTTTTTTTTTTCCATTAGAAATCATGAACTGTATCTTTTGCCCAGAAAAACACTGAATTTATAAGCATACTTACACTGTAATCATTTCCTGTGATTACTTTTCATTTTTATGCTAATATAACTAGAATTTATGTATTGTATTATTTTTCTTAGTCCATCTATTTTGATAAATAGAGAAAAGGGAGGAAAACATCTAGGAAAAAATCTCCTGAGAAGGACCATAAATAAC
Organism: Mastomys natalensis; assembly: GCA_021653895.1. Lineage (NCBI taxonomy): Eukaryota > Metazoa > Chordata > Mammalia > Rodentia > Muridae > Mastomys > Mastomys natalensis. The sequence continues at coordinate 412,405 of JAJTUV010001442.1, forward strand.
ATTTTTATCATCTTTAATAGAAAAACACTTTATTCTCTCTTCCCCATCTTTGGCCTCATTATAAATATCTATAATATTTATGCACATTACATAGCTTTGTAAACAGATTTATTTATAGGAAAAAGAAGGAACCAGCTTCAGTTCACCCAGACCAAGTGGCTTATCAGATCTTCATCCTCTGTAGGGACGTACCTGACCTTGCCTTGCATGAGATTTTGAAGAACTGGTATATGATTACACACCCATCTCTCAGTGAACTGATTATTCCAAATGGCACAGAATGTAGGTTTTGTGTATCTCAGGAAGCATTCTAATACATGATCTTGAAACCTGAGGAATAAGTCTGAGGTGAAGAAGGTGCTTGGCTCTGATAGCCAGAGGTCTGGATTCCAGACAGTGGAGAGCTCTGAATGTCCTTGGTGGCCTATGGTAGTGCATATGAGGATTAAGTGGATGCCTGGGGAGCACCCCACAGGGAATCACAGGAGCAGAGAAATAGTGACCCGGGTCAAACAATTTCCAGGGGAATCAAATGGAAATCACAGACAAGCTTCAGAGGTCTTTAGACCAAGGAGAGTATTGGTGGAGTATCGGTGGCCTTGGAGTATCGGTGGAGAGGTGGGGTCTACTTTGAGTGAGCCAAGGATCTGATAGCTTATTCATAAACCCCAGATTCAGAAGCTGGTGGCACCATGGTGGCTAGTGTCTTAGTTAGGGTTTTCATTGCTGTGAAGAGACACCATGACCAATGTAACTTTTTATAAAGGACACCATTTAATTGGTGCTAGTTTGCGCTTTCAGAGGTTCAGTCCATTATCATGGTGGTAGACAAGATGGTCTAGAAAGAGCAGAGTGTTTTACATCTTGACCCAAAGGCACCCAGGAGACTGTTTTCTGTGGGCAACTAGCAGGAGGGTCTCTACCACAGTGGGAAGAGTTTGAGTACTAGGGGTCCACAAAGCCCACTCCCACAGTACTGACACAATTCTTCCAACAAGGTCACACCTATTCTAACATGGACACACCTCTCCACAGTGTCACTGTGGGCCAAGCATTCAAACACATGAGTCTATGGGGGCCATACCTATTCAAACCACCACAGCTAGGATCCAAGACAGAGAGCAGGGAACAGGGAGAAGGGGCTGAGTTAGTCCTTGGCAATCCCCTCCCCTGGTTTTGCATGGTCAGGTTTTCAGAAAGTAGCAGGCATCTCAAGAGCAGTATTGAGCAGGATTCTCCAATCATCTGTCCAAAGAAATGATTTATGTTAGTGGATGAGACTGTTGATTGGGCTGGGACTCTGTGCCGTCCTCTGCACGTGCTGGGAAAAATCTTGGAATGGGATGAAGGGAAGCAAAGACACCCTGTTTTCTCTTTTCTGTGTCTGTAGACTTGCTCCTATTGGACCCTAGTCCATACCTTTTTGGTTATCTACCATGGTAAGGTTACGTGACTCATCAGTGTCAAAATGTGGATGATGGTGAACTGGAAGCTGGGCTCTTTACCATCTCTGTGCTCTTGACTATCCTGCAAAGATCATGAACAGGTTGGCAGCTATCTGTGAGGACATTTTTATCTATTTGTTTCCCATTCTGTTCCCCAGAAACTGACCTAAAACAAAGTATTATCTGTAAATGAGTTGTCAAGAAAGGACTACAAGGAAGAACCCTGGGAAGGACTCAGGGCACATCCCGGCTTCTGCAGAACAATTGTCAGTTTCCGTAGAGGCTGCCCTCTGAGCTACTGCTATAGACCACATAGGAAGTGGCAGCAGCGGAGGGGGGGTGGTTTGATGGTGAGAGTTACACTTCCAAATGCCTCTGTCTATTATGCATGAGCCAAGTAACCCTGGACCATCCTCTGAAGGAGGCTGCTGTGGAAGTAACAGAAGTGGAACATAGAAAAGACGTTGGTGCCAGGCAGTGGTGGCTCATGCCTTTAATCCCAGCACTTGGAGGCAGAGACAGGTGGATTTCTGAGTTCGAGGCCAGCTGGTCTACAAAGTGAGTTCCAGGACAGTCAGGGCTATACAGAGAAACCTGTCTTGAAAAACCAAAAAATAAATAATAAATAAATAGAAAATAAAAAATAAATAAAGAAAGAAAGAAAGAAGAAAGAAGAAAGAAGTTGGTGGGTAGATGGATAGATGTTAATAGAACTGAGTATCACCCCCCACTCCTCCTCGGACATACGCAATCACACACACACACACACACACACACACACACACACACACAAGAGAGAGAGAGAGAGAGAGAGAGAGAGAGAGAGAGAGAGAGAGAGAGAGAGAGAGAGAGAGAAGTGGTTATCATCTATTCATTCATCCTATGTATCATTTATCAAATCTGTTGTTATCAACTATCTTTCATAGTTGATAGTTTTTATCAACTATGTTATCAACTTTCTTGGGAAGAATAGTCTTTCATTCCACTTTTGGTTTTAAGGTGTCGCTCTTCATATGAAGATTGGTGAGAACCTGATATTAGTTCATAGCCCGTCTCCTTTAGAATAGTTTCCGGAATACTTTATAGAATTCTCTCTGAGACTTAAGGCAGACAACAAAGCAATGAAGAACTTGGAAGGCAGCTGAGTCTTAATTGTGTAAACACTGCTTTTCCTCCCCTAGGGCCTCTACACTCAGCAATGTGCAGTTTCCATGTAACTCAAACCGATCGGTGGAAAGTTGACCTGAAGGAATGTCCCTAGGCCCACTCTGCTTCGCTTCTTCATAATCTTGACTGGAGACTGGCTGTAGTCCAGGTAGGAGAAATTCCTTTCCCTGTCTTCTACCTTTTTTCCAGTTCTGTCCAGAAAATCCAAGTAACCACGGTATAAGTAAGTATGTGTAAGTATGTGGGGGTAGGGGGTTGGAGGAGAGGTGAGTGACTATACCTCAGGGAACTGGAAAATGATGACATTTAATATGGCAAGAGTCCAGTAAAGTGGGGGGAATTATTCAATAGTCTGTGCCCTGTTCCTATTCAAAGAAATAAGTTGCATCAGGTTAATATTCTCCCCAGTGACAAATTCTGAGAGCCGACAATTTCCCTTTCTACTTTACCAAGAGTGACTGGGTTTTTCATTTGGATAAAGCTTCATGCATTTCTCATCTGCCAGCTGAAAATTGCAAACAGGAAAATTCTGTTCACTGGAGCAGGGGAGTAGTTTCAGTTGATCAAAATAGTTATAGAGTCTGATGGTTTCTGCTTTGAACTTTAAGAGTCAAAGACATATTTGTGTAAAAAGAGATGGTTCATCATTCTGCTTGGTTTAGTGCTATTGACTCTTGATAAATCGGTGGCAAGCAGATAGGATTCTACAGCAACAATATTTTAATGAGCCATCATGCTTATATTTTGACCTCATGAGATCTTACAGAAAGCTGTGTTTAATGATCATGGATTGTCATAGAGTTATATGTCTCAGATTAATTTGACCAATTGTGACTATGTTCAGGTGACATTTACTCAGAATGGAGTGGGTCCACTTCTTGGTCTTGGGGACACCACAGTGGGAAAGATATAACAGCTGCAATTGTGCCACTGACAAACAGTTGGATTGTGGCTTTCTATGAAACTGCTTTTGAAATTACATATTTTCACAAGGGAAATTTAATGTGATATAATGCAGAACTGGAAATTTGCTAACTAATCCTGCCCCCAGAGTAAAAACAAAGGCAGGCTAGATCTGTTTTGATACAGGTGTGTAACTTACTAAATCTTTTACTCAAAGCAAGTAATGCATTTACATAAAAAGTAACTTTTGAATTTCACAAGTATGGAAATCCAGCCAGCTTGGTCTATGACTCTGTGGTCCTGCACTTCCTTAGAATACACAAGCCCCTGAGTTTGACCCAGAGCACTGACAATCTATACAACAAACAAATACAAAATAAATTTCTAAATCTGGAAGATTTAAATGGGTAAGGGCCAGGCTAAGAACCCTGATCTCATCAACCAGGCAACAGCAAGGAAGCGGTGTAGACAGATAGAAAGTGGTCTAGATAATTATTTGATTCCCTCACTTTTAAAGGTTCCCTGGAGGAGAAGCTAGGGTAACACCTTGTCCAGAGCTGTTTAGATTTTTGGATTCCTTGATTATTTACCATCATCTGAAACAAATTAAGAAATTAAGAAGAGAGCCTGTGGTCTTCAGTGGTGCAGTCCAGTGAAGCCCAGAGAGCTTTCTCGTCAGAGATTCTGAGTCCACAAGTGACAAACAGTTGCAGGAGGAGCGTGCATACTAGAACTGCTGTCTACAATGGTGCATCCACCGCCCCACACTGACAGGTGGCCTACTCCTTAAAGGAGTAACTGCTCTGGGTTCTTTTGTTTGTTTTTACTATGTGATACTCATGAATGGTCTTCCCATGAAATGTTACAAGAGGACCAGACTCAGTCTATAAAGTCCCTTCTAAATAAATCTGGAGTTCTGTAAAAAATTGATGACACTTCGATAGCACAAAGGTATTTGATTAAGTATCATTTACAATGACTTGGAGCAGATGGGATGGCTCAGTGGGCTGAGGTGCTTGCCTGACATCTGAGCTTGAGTCCCAGGACCCACATGATGGATTATCAGAAATTGTGCTCTATGCTCATACCGTGGAACTTGTTTGCCTCCATCCCACCTGAAACAAACAAATAAATAATTAAGCAAACAGACAAATAAGCAAATGTAATAAGAAATTAAAAGTGCAGCCTGCAGCAGTTATTTGTGATGTTTCTTTTGAGACCTGAAAGTGGTATTGAATGGCATTTATTGTACATTTTCTATGGTCAATATTTTCTTAACTACTTTCTCATTTATTACTCATAAAATTCAATAATGTTTATACTCCAGTCTTCATCTGAGTGATAGGAGGGCTCAGAGGGGTGCAGCAGATTGCCTGATGTTAGATAGGCAGAGAATGAGAGCGTTCAGATGGGCAGCCAGGTCTCTAAGAGGCCTGTGTCCAGCTTTACTCAGGCCTTCCTACTTGACACCAAGGCAAAGCCACAGGAGATCAGTCACGTCAAGTACCAGGTCCAAAACTAGCCAGTTTTCCAGGAATAGGGAGATTCTCTTCAACAGGCTTTCCCACGGGAGCCCAACAGTTCCTTTCTGTCAGGCTTCTCCCTTGAAGACAGTCTTGGGTTCAGGGTGGGTTTCTCAACTGAGTCACTTTCCTACAACCGCTGGAGTCTGCACCTGGATGCATCTCCTGTGAGTCCACTATGTATAATATCAGCTACCATGTACTGCACAATTCTTTCATGGAAATATGATGTGAGCTCAGAATAAGATCAATATTACAACATATTATTTTAAGATAACCATTGGCAGAGACCATAAGAACATCACAAGGTTAAGAATGTAAGAAAAATGAAACAGACTGACTAATTTAGCTTAAATTATTTCCAGAGAAAATTCTTAATAATTTTCCTTCAAGGTCAAAGCACGTCATAAGTTTCGATCTTTTAAGGGATGCGCCCTGTACTAAGTTTGCTCTTGACAAGAGTCCCCAAGCAACTCTTATAATTTAAATTTTAAAATATGAAACAAAGACTCCACGGTCATTAAAGTCTTGTAGCTTAAGTGTATTGAGATGTTTCTCTTAATAAGGAAGAAATGCGAAAGTAATACATATCTCTTGCCACATTTAAATTTAAATATTAAAGAGTGAAAGAGATGCTCCATTGCATGAAAAGTACTATGTAAGTTAAAAATTGATCACCTGAGTTCCATCCTAGGGCCCAGTTGAAGGACAGAACTGTATCTCAAAAGTGGTCCCTAACCACAGACCATCATAGCACCTCGCGCACGAAGCTATTCATACTATACACCACCTAAAAGTACAAATAAGCAATTTAAGAAATGAAAGAGAGAGTCAGCACTATGAATCCTTTAGCGATTGTGGCAACTTGTATTCTTATGTGACCCGGCTGTCCTGGCTCACTAGCGAAACCTGTGCTCTGCCTCTTGGACTTGTCGGTTGATCTTGATCTCTTTATCGTGGTCTCCCATAAGCATCGAGTTTAATGAAGAAGAATAACAGTTGAACCTTGAGTCATTCCAGATGTTCGACCTTGAATTCTTGTCTGACTGTGACTGTGTAATCTGTCTTGTTGTCCTTCGGTCTGGAACTGTGACTGTGTGAGCTGCCCTAGGACCGTCTTACATGTATCTGTGATCTCTTCTTCTTGTGCTGTACCAGTGCCTGTGTCTTGTTACTGTGACTGTTGAAGCCTGGGCTTGTGACTCTGTCCCTGCATCTGTATCTGTGGATCTCTGTTGTCTGTGTGTCTGCCCTAACAACAGGACCGTGTTCTCTCTTTATTGAACTCCATAAAATCATCACATAGGAAAGGAATGAGAGATATGTTACAGCAATCTTTCTACAAGGGATTAGGTCACTGGCTCCAACTGACCCCAACTGACCTAGATACACAGTGCATTACAAACATTGTTGTTTGTTAGTCAATATACAAATAGTGTGTTCAACATTTATGCTACATATTCATTTTAGAAGACTGCTTTAAATCTCTGCATTTGCTACTTTCAGCAAATGATGCACATGCATTGCTCATGTGAGAGTACATAACCCAAGATCACAGCTACACATTAGCTTAGGTTGTAAAAACTGATTGCATGGAAAATTCAAGGCCACTAAACCTGATTGTTACATGGTTCTCTTAAACGCAGGTTAAACAATCAGATTGAGCACACAGTCTTGAGTGACCTCGGGGTGTATTATTAACTCTGGCTGTGAGGTTCAGCAAAAGTTCCAGTCTCTTAGAATCCAAGGGAAAATTTTATTGCAATGCACTGCTATCCTGAGTGCTGGGATTAAAGGTGTGCATCACCATACCTGGCAAAATAAGTTGATTTCACTCTTAAAATCATACATAAGGAAGAACAAAACTTATTTCTAAGGGTTTTGGTTTGTTTGTTTGAGACAGGGTTTCTTTGTGTAGCCCTGGCTGTCCTGGAACTTGTTTTGTAGACCAAGCTGGCCTTGAACTCAGAGATCACACTGCCTCTGGCTCCCAAGTGCTAAGATTAAAGACATGCACCATACTGCCTGGCAATTTTTTTTGTTTTCAATGGACTCAGAAATCTTGATATTTTAACAACTAATCTTCAAATTTAAAACATGTAAACTCAGAGAAAATCATATTATTTTATAATAAATTGCATATAAGTGCTTAGTTATATCAAACATTTTATTTTTTCCAATGAAGATACTCATATGTAACATACAAGCTAAAAAACATAGTTAAAATTAAAAAAAAAAAATCCCTGGGTTAATGGCTAGTAACTGCAAGTATGGACTAATCTGCTACCAAATATCTGTGACCTTAGGTATATCATATAACCTTTCTGCCCAGAGACTCATAGAGCCAGATCCTAATGTGGGTCACAACTTAATAGTTGGCTGAAGCTACTGATGAATGGTAACAAGGAAAGTGAAATACGATGGTAGAAAGGATGCATGCATCACACATGCCAGGAAAAAACATTTTATGTAACCTTCCTGGCTGGTACCTAAGCTACATGGCATGTGTACACTTGGAGGGATGCTAAGGGAGATGATGTCAAAGGCGCCATCCAGCATGGATGCTCTTTATGCCTTTTATGTGACACTTGACGGTGGCTGTAAACCTGTATGAGCCATCCTCCTCCATGCTGTGTGCCCGGGTGCTATGATTCCTAAAGCTTCTTAAATGGATGGGGCCCGTGACAAGGCCTAGGCGGGGGAATGTAAAAAGAGATGACACACATCCCTTCCAGGCAAAATGGCTAAGGATGTGTTCTGTTTCACTTCTTCTCTTTCTGCTGGTTCTGAGACTTGTGTACACACACTAGGAGCTCTGGGTTGAATGTTGTGGAGCCTCAATATGTGGTCAACCCAAACCTTGAATATTGTTTGGAGAACAGTTTCTGCCCTTTAGGAACAGCTATTTTAGTTAACTTGAGAACAAAGAAACAAAACCCACATCTTTGAGCCATTGATATAGTGAAGGGTCTCTTGTCATGTGACTGATTCCGACACCAGCATCTGGAGGGAACTCCTGAGTGACAGGGCAGTGCCCACCCTACACACAGCAAGTAGTGCATTAGTTTAGGCTTCCTGCAGGCTTGTCCTGTGTGCTAAGGAAGTCTTCCTAGATGATGTGTTCAGGTTCTGCCTTCCGATGACTAGTTACTTGACCCTAAACTTTGAAAACAATGGATGGAAAATCCCTCTGCTGCCCTGGCAGTCTCTAAAAGCAATTAGGAAAATAATTTGGAAAACAACCTAGAGGACCTCATAGCATGCCTGGTTTTGAAATAACTTCTTTTACTCCTTGTCAAAGCAACATTTTGTCTCTCTCTCTCTCTTTCATGGTTACAAAATGCCTTTCTGTGCACTATACATTACCTGATTCCACCAAGAACCTTAGTGACAGGAATGCAGTGCAAGGGCTATAGAGGAGAGAGAGAGAGAGAGAGAGAGAGAGAGAGAGAGAGAGAGAGAGAGAGAGAGAGGAAGGAAGGGAAAGGGAAATGTAAGTGAGAAGGTTCAGTAAAGAAACTGCCAATCTGAGCACTTTATAGTATAATTGAGGTTTTTACTGTAGATATGAGAGAGAGAACAGCCAGGGGCATTCGAAGGAGTAAAGAACAGAGAGAAGGAGAAACAAACTGGGCATGGCTAGAACCAGGGAAACAGGCATAGGAGGGAATAGTGGCCATACGAAGACCTAGAGAGAGAGAGAGAGTAGAGGAGACTAAGTGTGGGAATAGTAGAGAATAGCAGGCCATAAGGAGGGTGAGTGGGGGAGGGGGTTAGGGTCCTGGGGGAGGGAGTTAGGAAACTAAGGTAGGGGCTTTGACTTCTCTAGCAAATATTTGTGGGAAGGGATTGATGCAGTCTGGAGCCTGGCATGGGCTTTGATATGTGAGCTCGGGTACATGTCACTAGAGAGCCATATGTCCCTTCTGCCAGAGGAAAAGGAAAAGACTCCTTTTGGCAGAAGGAAACCGTTTCACGAGTCCCTGAGGAATGCTGGCTTTTATCTAACCACGAGAAATCTTCCTAGAGACCAGACTGAGCTGGACCTACAGTAAATTTTGGGCTGAATCAGTGGGCTTGTCATTTTGGGTGGAACGGAGTACCCCTTGGATCTGATAGGAAGGAAGGAAGGAAGGAAGGAATGAAGGAAGGAAGGAAGGAAGGAAGGAAGGGAGGGAAGGAATGAAGGAAGGAAGGAAGGAAGGAAGGAAGAAAGAAAGAATATTTTAGGCTTGGTAACTAAGCCCTGAATCTGTTTGTTGCTGCTTTCTCAGCACTGTCCTGGAACACATTAGAGATGTGGTGAGGTGACCCGTGCAGTTCCTTCTGCTTGACTCTCATGCCTCGGCTGTCTCTGCTCCAAGAAGATGCCAAGACAAGGCGAGGACAGCAAACCTGAGACTGGAGGTAAGAAAGGTGGTACTAAAATACGAAGAATGGGAGCGCATCTTCTACTAATTAGAAAAGTGAGTTTTTTTTTTTCATTTAGTGAAATTTAAACACTCTGTAACATTTTTTAGGGAATTCAAAATTCCCTTAGAATTATAAGAACTATGACTTTTGTTTTAAGCAGCATAATGACAATATACACAACATTGCTAAGCATTAAATGAAATAAAAATATCCATGACCATTTTCTCTGCTAAATATAGGATAGCATCTGGAAAAAAACATGAAGAAGAAAATGTGCCCAGATTTTTCTGGAAAAATAAAGTCCTTATCAATGAGGCATCAAATAATAAATACCCGAACATGTTCTGTTTTCCATTTTTCCTTTTTGTAGTCTTGGTTACGTTTATAGAAGAGGTTGGAAATGGGAGGGAAAAAAAAGAGAGCTTTTATTTTTTCCAGTTGAAAGAGCTTTTCCAGAAGTCACACACACAAAAAAAGATTAAATACTGAGCCCTCCTTGAGCATTTCAGAAATGGTATTTTTGTAGCTGTGTATAAATAAATCCAACTGCAAGCAGAGGCCTCTGTAGGAAATTTTTGGACCAGTGTTTCCATTATTAAATAAATATCTGAGCTAAAAAGTTTCCTAGATTCCAACCTTCCTGTCTAGTTGTTTTTGGACACAGCATCGTCTGGAGCATGGAGGGATAGAGAGACACCGCCTGCAATGTTCTCTTGTGTTTGAGGCACTTGTAGGGTAACTGGACCAGAGTCTTGAGTTAGCACAGCTGGCTCTTGGGACACATCTTGGAAGCACTGAGCTATAAATGTCATTGGAGACATTCGTAAGAGTGTGATGGAGGGCTACTCTATAGTAGCTAGCATGGAAGGGGACACCGTCAATGGCTATAGGGAAGGTCTAGAAAAAGGATGGCAGAAAGCTCCTAGATTTAGGTTCAAGTTTGAGAACACCTCAAACAGTTCTCACAGAATACTGCCTTTTATCATGGAGCTCAGACAGTTGGATGATCAGCCCAGCACACCAACAAACTGAATGTTCTACTCTGGTTTTAGATTTGCTCAAATGATGAGGTATTCTTTAAAAACATCACTTACTGGGAGCATACACTAAGCAGGTTCTTCTGGAGGTTAAGGCAGGAGAGAAACACTCTTTGATTTATTGGCTTTAGTAACCACATGGTTTTCATGCTGTAGACTGTGGGTATACACGAACATCCTCTGGACATCCTCTAAGAGACTCCAGGATTAATTAAAAAGAAATCACTACTTCAAAGAACATGTGTTAAGATCATCTCAAGTAACAGAGAGGTGGAAAATACGACAGTTCTGAGATCACCTCACCTGCATTATAAAAGAGGCAAACAGTCATGCAGAGACATAATGCAGCATCTAGTATAGGGCACTGTTTAATGAAAATTCCTAGCTAGAGAGCTGAATATATTAGGAAAGGTTCACATCGGACACAGCGTTTACCAGGGCACAGCACAAGTTCAGTGCTATGATTACAGGAAAATAGTTTTATAGACAGAGATGCTGCAGGGAGAACAAAAGCCAACATTAGCGTTTTCCTCTGTACAAGGCTTTCTATTTATTTTCTTATAGATGTGAACAGAGAAAGAAGGTCTATTAGAAAATTCTTCTGGGGAGAGGAAAGCATATTTGACCTTCACGAGGATTTTGAATACACAATATGTTCGGTGGTTGGTTATTTATTTGTTAAAAACAATTATGGAACTTCACCCAGGGCAAAGGTACTCTATGTGGGGGGACAAACTGGATGCACAAATAAAACTTCAAAAGTCTTATCCTTAATGAATTCACAGGATAGAAAGCAAAACAAGAGACTCCCAATTGCTATAAAAACAAGCACAATATTAGAACACATGATAGGTGTCAAGGAATGATGGGAGGAAGAGTAATCCTAAGCTTTAGGAAGACCTTAGGAAGGAGGAGGCCACTGAGCTTAGGCAGGAGGAGTGGGATTTCTAGAGGAGAGTTACAGCACTTGAGAAAGGTTTCACTGCAGAGAGAAAAGGCAGTGAAGGCCGGTAGACAGGTAGGCAGCATGTTTCTGTAGTACTGGGTAGCATGGCGTGTTGGAAATCCCCTGAGCTCAGGGAGGTGCAGTGGGAAACAGGCCTGGCAAGGAATATGGGACAATGGTAAGATTCCTCTAAATGCATCTTACAGAGCCAGGTTAGTCCCATTTCCTTCAGGGAAATTGCATTCTTTACCTCGCACACCAGCTGAATTGAGGACGTAATTGGTTGTTTTAAGTCCAATTATATTTAACTCAGCTGAAGGTGAGGATTATGGATTTTGATATTACCTATGACAAGGCATGCATAATAAGGCCTTTGATACAGGTTAAAACAATGGCACTCAGAACAGTGGTCTGCCCCACGGCTAGGAAACAAGAAAGAGATGACAGAAAATGAGAAATGAGCCAATTAAATTACGCAAAAGCATCATGCTTGTAAAGAAACTGGAAGAAAAAAAAAAGCAAGGCTTTGGAGTTGTGCTTCAAAGTCTAAATCTCTTTCTCTTTTTATGAATACTTATACTTTCCCCATACTATTTAGTAATTGTATTAAACTCAGGAAAGAAAGGGAGGGTTGAGGGGAGGTAAATGTATCCACTGACTAGCTTCAGGAAGTAATGGTATGTTCTATCCCAAACTCTGTTATCCTTTCTCTGGTCTCAGTTTCTGCATTAGGGAGAGTGGTTCTTCTCATATCCTCCCTCTTATCCATGCTCTGGCCTTGAAGACCATCCCAGGTATGGCCCAAGTGAAAGGGGGTCCCTGGCATTCATGAGATGGGAGTATGTATCTTAAGAGTTTTTTTAAAAAGTAACTGGCCTCTTGACACACTGGTTCAAATCTTTATATTAGACTTGATATTATAGGATGATTTTAAGTAGGCTTTTATATATGTGCTGCAAAACACCAGTTTGTTTTCTTCATAGTACTACCCCATTGATATTAGAGATGAACAGAAAGAAAAGCTCTTACAATGGGTGCCATAGCTTTCTTATTCATGAATATTTTTTCTTTCAATTAGCATATTGCTTGGGGAATTAACATCACCAGGAAGACTATCATCATATATCTAAGATCTGTTGAAAAATTAACTTACTGTGTGCCTTGTGTTACTTTATTGAGTATTATATTCAAAGTGCCCTTTAAAAAAAAAAACCAAAAAAACAAAAAAAAAAAACAAAAAAAAAAACAAACAAACAAACAAAAAAGATTTTCTGTACTTCCTATGTAGCCAGGATGACCTTGAATTCCTGACCCTCTTGCTTCCACTTCTGAAGTGCTGGGATTAGAGGTTTGTATTACCAAACCCACTTCTGTATTTGTTGAATGAATGTATTTCTTTTAAAGCAATAGCATAGAATTTTGACATGTTTTGAAGTAAAAATTTTTGGGTTTTTTAGAAATTCAGTTGTGTCATGTGATGCTTTTCCTGGGAATCCGTCTTGTGAGAGGATGTTTTGCTGAAGCAGACAGATGAGAGGCGTATGATGTTTAGAAAGCATATGAATCTAACTCTGCTGGCAGTGAGAGGATACTCTTGCATTGTTACCCCTTCCAAAGCTTCGCTGGTCTTCACTTGTCTTCTCGTGGTGTTCCAGCTGATACTTGCTGCTTCTGCTAACTCTTGTCAATTTGGCGGATCCTTATGGTTTCTGCTGCACTGAACAAACTGAACTGCTGCTACTGATTTGTGTTTGGTGTTTGCTATTGGAGGGGACTGCTGATGTCCTGACAACCGAGATTGGAGTCTCCCCAAAGGACTACTTCTAAACAGGTCCACAACCCTCTTTTCCTATTAACCATCTTTCTCTGCTATCTCTGTTTGCTGGGCTAGAAGTGAGGTTGAAGCATTTAAGAATCTTAATTAAATTAGGTTTTGAAAAAAATCTAAACCTTCATGTTTATCTAAATAGCTCACTACATTTTTTTGCTGGTTTCTTATGATATAAAAAGAAGATGCTAGTAAAAAAGTAAGGGTTAGGGGCTGGAAAGATGGTTCAGTGTGTAAACTTGCTTGCTATACAAGCATGAGGGCCTGACTTTGGATCCTGACACCCATAGAAATGCTTTGTAAAGCCGCATGTGTACCTGTAAGCCAGAGCTGTGTGTATGGGGTGGGGTGAAAGATATTAGGGTCACTGGGTCTTGCTGGCCACTAGTCTGGTTCCAGATTCAGTGGGAGACACTGACTCAAAGGAGTAAGGCATAAAATGACCAAACAAGACACTTGATGTCCTTCTCTGGCCTCTGCATGCATAGGTGTGTTTCCCTGAACACAAGTCCACATACTTCACACAGACATAGCTACACCCCTCACATATGTACATTTACACATGAAGAAAGAAGTATCAAGAATGAAGAGAACAGTGACAACTAAAGCCGAACATCTTCACTGGGTGCTAATCATCCACAGCATTAGCCGTGCTCTTCGTCAGACAACCTTATCTTCATGTTCGTCATTCTATGACTATACATAACCAATGCACGCCTTCAGGAAAGCATATTCCACTCAGGATGCGTTTCATTCACCCCTCAGGCATGACACTTTTTTCCTCAGGAACACACTCTTCTTATGCAACAGAGATTTCAGGCCTTAAGCAGTGTCTCAATGGCTGCCCTGATCATTCATTTAAACCTGCCGCCTAGAGGGAACTGATTTTTCTTTGAACTGAATTTTGAATCAATATATTAAATTTCTTTCTTAAGAACCACATGGATTGAAAATTAAAGGGCAAATTAAAAGCTAGCCAGCTCCTTGCTGGCATGCATTGATTCTCAAATATTGAAGATTGTAGCAGAACCAATCGAGTTTATTGTGATGGAAAATTAATATGCCCAACTAGCCTTGAAAGCATGAACACTTTAAGTTTTCCAAGTGGTTTTTAACACATTTAAAATTTTTCATTAATTGGCATGTAATGTCAGAAAATGGATGTTTAGAGGCTGTTACCTGATCGTGTCTCCATCATCCTTACTGTCAAAGGAGGCGGTGGCTGTGATTTCTAAATTCTGAATAGTAGAAAACCTTTGCATGGCACTGAGATGACCCCAGCAGGCAGGACACCCTGTGAAGCTGCTTGGCTCAGAACCAGTCCACTAAAGGCTTCTTTCCACCTGAAAAATGCAAACAAGAGTGGTATCTGCATAAGAGAAATTGTGTCTTTAGCTTACAAGATCTCTGAAGCTATGAGCAGTCTAGAGCAAACACCATGCTCGTGGAAGAAGGAAGGTGGCAGGAAAATGCGGAGCACCTTTCAGAAATGAGGAACCTGGGACTGAGTAGGACAGACTTCAGGAGAGCCTGACAAAGGCTGGGTCCTAGAGCTCCTGGACAGCATTCTTCCTCTAGGTCTTTTCCCGCCCCCCTTATCCTCCATGACTGAAGCTCACGATGGGAACAGTTTCCTTCCACCATTGTGTTGTTGTGTTACCCATATTTTGGACCCTAGGCACCAAGTATTAGCCCTTCCCCTTTTGCTTAAATAAATAAAGCCAATGGATGATGCACTGTACTCACAAAGCACTGAAGGAGGCTGAGGTGGGATGTGTGAAGGCTCTCACACAGTATCTTCTTTTCTTCCCATAAAGATCTTATAAAACAGCTAAAGTGAGACTTCTTCCCTTGGTTTTATCAGTAATTAGACTCTATGCACACTGTTGCACAGTCTGGAATTGTATACCTTGGTCCCTCCACTCTGCCTAATATTATTCTGGACACACCAGTAAGCCTATTCATCACTGGCTACAAGTGAATTCTTTGAGATCTTCACTCCCAGCTCCCAGTGAAAATAGAAGCGATCTTGAGGATAGGTACTGTTTCTAGAAAGAACCAGAGGTTTCCCTCAAGACCAAATGAGTTTAACAGAGGTTCTCTTCAAAGAATTGAGGGCAGGGTAAGAGAGCCAACAGAAACTGGTGAGTTTAGTCTGGGTTAGACAATGAACTTGAAGTAACCCAGCTAAATAGCAAGACTCTAGGATAGCTAAAACAACAACAACCACAAAACTTCTGGAGGCATCACCATCACTGACCCCAAGCTGTACCATAGAAATAAAAGCAGCATGGTTTTGGTATAGGAACAGACTTGATCAGTGGAATCAAATTGAAGACTCTGAAATAAATCTACACATCTATGGACACTTGATTTTTGACAAAGAAGGCAGAACCATGCAATGGAAAAAAGAAAGGATCTTCAACACATGGTGCTGGTCTAACTGGATACTTGCAGGTAGAAGAATGCAAATAGATTCATACTTATCACCCTACACAAAACTCAAATACAAGTGGTTCAAAGACCTTGATGTAAAACCAGATGCACTAAATCTAGAACAGAAAGTAAGAATAGCCTTGAACTCGTTGATACAGGAGACAACTTTCTGAACAGAACACAAATGACTCAGGCTCTAAGATCAACAATTGATAAATGGGACCCCATGAAACTGAAATGTTTCTGTAAAACAAAGGACATTGTCAAGAGGGCAAAACAGTAGCCTACAGATTGGGAAAGGAGCTTCACCAACCCTACATCTGACAGAGGGCTAATATCCAAAATTTATAAAGACCTCAAGAAGTTAGACATCAACCAACCAAGCAACCCTATTTAAAAATGGGGTAGAGATCTAAACAGAGAATTCTCAACAGAGAAATCTCCAATGGCCTAGAAGCACTTAAAGGAATGTTCAATGTCCTTAGTCATCAGGGAAATGCAGATCAAAAGCACTCTGAGATTCCCTCTTATAACCGTCAGAATGGCTAAGATCTAAACCTCAAGTGATAGTACATCCTGCCAAGGATGTGGAGCAAG
Source organism: Mastomys natalensis (assembly GCA_021653895.1). NCBI lineage: Eukaryota > Metazoa > Chordata > Mammalia > Rodentia > Muridae > Mastomys > Mastomys natalensis. The sequence continues at coordinate 428,700 of JAJTUV010001442.1, forward strand.
GAGAATACTCCTCCATTGCTGAGTGAGTGCAAACTTGTACAAGCACTTTGGAAATAGATTTGGTGGCTTTTCAGAAAAGTGGGAATAATTTTACCTCAAGACCCAGCTATACCACTCCTGGGCATATGCCCAAAAGATGCCCTACTGTACCACAGGGACATTTGCTCAACTATGTTTATAACAGCTTTATTTTTAATAGGCAGAACTGGAAATAACCTAGATGTCCCTCAACTGAAGAACGGATAAAAAAAATGTAATACCTCTACACCATGGAATACTATTTAGCTATTAAAAACAAAGACATCATGAATTTTTCAGGCAAATGGATGGAACTTGAGAATATCATCCTGAATGAGGTAACCCAGACCCAAAAGGACATCCATGGTATATCCTCACTTATAAGTGGATATTAGACATAAAATACAGGTACCATGCTACACTCCATAGACCCAAAGAAGCTAATCAAGAAGGAAGACCCAAGAGAGGATGCTTGAATCTACTTAGAAGGGGGAATAAAAATAGTCCTAGGAGGCAGATGGAGGGAGAAAACTGGGAGAGAGGGTTATGGGGAGGGAAATGGAGGGGTTCAGGATAAGATATGGAGAAGGACAGGAGAGATGGACAGATGGCCATGAGAATGGAAAGAAATCTGCAGCTAGAGGAGATGGGGGTTTCTTGGGAATGTGCCAGAGACCTGGGATAAGGAGACACCCAAGAGTCAGTGGGGATGACCTTAGCTGTGACTTACAACATTGGGGATATAGAACCTGAAGAGGCCAACCCCTGTATCCAGGCAGGAACCCTACTGTAGTGGTAGGGACACCAATCTATCCCCAGAATTTCAACCCCAAATTTACTCTGTTTACAAGAAATGCAGGGACAGGAAATAGAACAGAGACTGATGGAATGGCCAAGCAATAACCAGCCCAACATAAGACCCCATCCCATGAGCAAGCACCAATCTCTGATACTAGTACTGATAATCTGTTATGATTGCAGACAGAAGCCTAACATGGCTGTTCTCTGAGAGACTCCATCAAGCTTCTGACTAGAAGCATGTAGGGACCCACAACCAAATATTGGATGGAGCTTGGGGAGCCTAGTAGAAGAGTTGGGGGAAGGACTGAGGGCCTAGAAGTGGATGGGAACTCCACAGGAAGACCAACAGAGTCAAGTAACTTGAACCCTTGGAGGCACTCAGAGACTGAACCACCAACCAAAGAACATACAGCGACTGGACCAAGTCCTCATACCCTGCCCACGCCAGCACATATGGGCTCAGTCTTCATGTGGGCCCCTGAACAACTGGAACAGGGACATCCCTAAGGCTGGTGCCTCCCTGTGGAATCTGTTCCCCTAACTAAGCTGTCTTGTCTGGTCTCAGTAGGAGAGGATGCACCTAACCTTGCACAGACTTGATTCGTCAGGGTAGGGGAATATCTAAGGGGTCCCTACCCTCCCAGAGGAAAAGAGGAGGGGGAGGGACAGTGGGAGAGGGACTGGGAGGGGGCAGTGATGAAGATAGAAAGTGAATGAATGAATAAATTAATGAATGAATAACCAAAGCAACATCAAATGCTAAACCCCAAATACTGAGTTTCTCAGGCAATCTGTAGTCTTATCTGTGGCTTCATCAGCTTCACCAGACTTCACCAGACTTCACAGAACACTGCAGAGCTGAGAGAAGGCACAGGGAACCCACTTTCCAATCTTTCCCTTGGTGTTTGGCGGTCTGATGGTTTTCTCTCATGGGTGCTTCTGAGAACTCCAGAATGGTTCAGTGAGCTTTGTCCCTTCCATTCTTCCACTGTGTCTTTCTGTGATTACTCACAGCCCCCGCTTCAGCACCACCACATCTCACATGGAACTGTAGACACTCCAAAGCTTCTCCCGTGTGAGCATCCTAGAGCACCAAGTTTCTGGTTGTGTTGGCTGCTGACTGTTCCCCTCTGGATCTTGGGGGCATTTGGCTTATCCAGCTTTTGGGCATTTAAAACTCTTGCCGTGTTGAGCTCCCAGCCACAGCCTCCTGTAGATTTGTCTAAGTGAGAGTTAGGTCTCCTAGGAGGTGTTTCTGCACCATCCCTACTGTGAAGATCCAAAGACATCTCCCCTCATAGGTTCCCTTCGTGCTCTCCCTTCCATATTGACAAGATGGAGGGAGAAAGGGCCTTAAAGTCACAATGCATGTTTGGAATCTTCATGACAGCCCTTTGCTACTGTGGTAAGCCTTGGGTTAGAAAAGGCCTGTTCAGACTCCAGATAGAATTTGTTCTATTTCCTTTTTTTTTTGTCTGTCTGTGTGTCTGTCTGTCTGTCTGCCTGTTTCCCTCTCCCTCCCCCTCTCCTTCTTCCCCTCCTTTCCTAACTCCTTCCCTCCCTATGCTAGGCATTGAACCCAGGCCTCACTAATGGTAGGCAAGCATCCTACCACTGGGGTACAACCTTAGGTCTATAATTTTCATATTGCAAAATAGTAAAGGAATGTTGTCATTCTGCTCCAGCCATTTTCACTCCTGTGTTATGTAGTTGTTAGCTGATTTTATACTCTAAATCTAATGTTTGTTTTTAAGCAGTATTTCTATTTTTAGATGACTTATTTAGTCATTTGGCAATCATAAATTGAACACTAATTCTGTGCAGGCACTATGCAGGACCTAGACTATACCAGAGAAGAAATCAGACACAGAAGATTATATAAATTCTTGGTTTTTTTTTGGTTCTTCAAGACAGGATTTCTCTGTGTAGCCCTGGCTGTCCTGGAACTCACTCTGTAGACCAGACTGGCCTCAAACTCAGAAATCTGCCTGCCTCTGCCTCCCAAGTGCTGGGATTAAAGGCATGTGCCACCACTGCCTGGCATATAATTTTTTTATTGGATATTTTATTTACATTTCAGATGTTCTCCCCTTACCCCATTCCCCCCACTTCCAGGAACCCCGTATCCCATCCCCCCTCTTCCTGCTTCTATGAAGGTGTGCCCCCACCTACCCCAACACACACCTCACATCCCCACCCTCGAATTCCCACACACATGGAGTCCAGCCTTCATGAAATCAAGGATCTCTTCTCTCACCTATATCTCCCTTGCATATATAGCTGGAGCCATGGTTCCCTCCTTAAACTCTCCCAGGCTGGTGGTTTAGACCCTGGGGGCTCTGGTTGGTTGGTATTGTTGCTCTCCTCATGGGGTCATGAATCCTTTCAACTCCTTCAGTCTTCACTCTTAACTCCTCCATTGGGAACCCCATGATCCATTTAATAGTTAGCTGTGAGCATCTGCCTCTGAATATGTCAGACTCTTGCAGACCTCTAAGGAGACAGCTATGTCAGGCTCCTGTCAGCATGCACCTCCTGACATCCATATCAGCATCTACCTTTGGTGACTGCACATGGAATGGATACCCAGGTGGAATGGTCTACAGACAGCCACTCCTTCAGTTTCTGTCCTGCACTTTGTATTCATATTTGATTCCCTTGAGTATTTTGTTACTCCTTCTAAGAAGGACTGAAGGCCCCCCACTTGGTCTTCATTCTTCATGAGCTTTATGTGGTTTGTGAGTTGAATCTTGTGTATTTCAAGCTTCTGGGCTAAAATCCAATAATCAGTGAGTGAATACCATATGTGTTCTTTTGTGATTGGGTTACTTCACTCAGGATGATATTTTCTAGTTCCATCCATTTACATAAGAATTTCTTGAATTCATTGTTTTTTAATAGCTGAGTAATATTCCATTGTGTAAATGTACCACATTTTTTTGTATCCATTTCTCTGTTAAAGGACATCTGGGTTCTTTCCAGCTTCTGGCTATTATAAATAAAGCTACTATGAACATGGTGGAACATATGTCCTTGTTATATGTTAGAGCAGAATGGGCCCAGGAGTGGTATAGCTGGGTCCTCAGGTAATGATATGTCCAATTTTCTGAGGAACCGCCAGACTGATCTCCAAAGTGGTTGCACCATCTTGCAATCCCACCAACAATCGAGGAGTGTTCCTCTTTCTCCACATCCTTGCCAGCATCTACTATCACCTGAGTTTTTGATCTTAGCCATTCTGACTGGTGTGAGGTGGAATCTCAGGGTTGTTTTGATTTGCATTTCCCTGATGACTAAGGATGCTTTAGGTGCTTTTCAGCCATTCAAGTTTCCTCAGTTGAGAATTCTTTGTTTAGCTCTATACCCCATTTTGTAATAGGGTTATTTGGTTGTCTAGAGTCTAGTTTCTTGAGTTCTTTGTGTATATTGGATATTAGCATGGTATTGGTACAGAGACATTCAGGAAGATCAGTGGAATAGAGTTGAAGACCCAGAAATGAACCCACACACCTATGGTCATTTGATCTTTGACAAAAGAGCTAAAACTGTCCAGTGGAAAAAGGACAGCATTTTCAACAAATGGTGCTGGTTCAACTGGAGAACAACATGTAGAAGAATGCAAATCGATCCATTCTTATCTCCTTGTACAAAGCTCAAGTCCAAGTGGATAATGGACCTCCACATAAAACCAGATATACTGAAACTAATAGAAGAGAAGGTGGGGAAGACCCTCGAATACCTAGGCACAGGGGGAAAGTTCCTGAACAGAACACCAATGGCTTATGCTCTAAGATCAAGAATTGACAAATGGGACTTCAAAAAATTGCAAAGTTTCTGTAAGGTAAAGGACACTGTCAATAGGACAAAATGACAACCAACAGATTGGGAAAAGATCTTTACCAATCTGGCATATAAATTCTTAAAGGACAGTCAGATGCTAAAAAAAAAATCACAAAAAAATCACTAGACCTGAGATCACATGACAAATAGAACCAATATTCATAAAGTGAGCATACTGTATTTTATTAAACAATTTCCATATGGGTTTACTTTTAGCATTATATAATATTCATACAAATAGCAGTTTATATATATTTGATATTATTACATTAGGCTATATTCCAAAAAGAATATTAGGCACAGTTATTTTCATTAGCTTGAATTGAAATAGTTTTGTTTTGAGAAGTTTGATATAATTCTACCATGTCCATATATAAAAAGCATTTAGATGTTGGGTGAATGGTGGTCACTCACACCAATTAAATACCAGTGTTGTCACATGAGCCAGCATGGTACCTATAGTGACGCTGAGATACTGTGATATCAAACACAGAAGTTATAGGATGCAGTGGAACACACAGCCCTTTTATGAAGAAAACATACAACATGTTTTCCTTAAGTATATTTTCCCATAAAAAGAAGGCAAAAAGACCCAAACTCTTTTTCAGACATATGTTATATAGTTGCTAACTGACTACTATGACCATCTACTTTAAATTTAATATTTAAATAAAAATTAATCTAAATTAAAAACTAGGAATGGAATTGTGTATTTCATTTTGAGTTTCTTGCTTTCCTTAAATTTCTAGGCTAGTAGTTTTTCCTGGTCTGATTTCTTTTTGCTACAGAGATGACGGATGCCTGTCTAGCTCTGGAGGGTCACTGGCTCCTCCCCTGTCACCAGCTCGCCTGCTGTTCACCTTTCCACCTCAATTTTCACCAACTGCTTTAGCTCTCCTGCTTCCTCACTGAGGTTTGTGAGAGAATGTCTATAAAGCATACAACAGACAATGTGCCTGTCTTCGCTGAAAATGAGACTTTATTGTATTTCTTCTGTAACATATAAATCGGTCTTGGTTCAGATGGGGGATGTTCTGCAGAGGTCCATGGGTTGAGTATGTGCCTACTAGGATGGCAGATTCATAGGGAAGGCCACCAAGAGGTGATTGGATCAGAGGGGCTCTTACATCATGAACGCTAGTAACCCATGGGTGAATCTGTAGCCTAGTGGCTAATCAGAGGTGACTGACAGAGGAAATGAGCCATGGAGGCTGTGACCTTGAGTGACCTTGAAGGGTGTTCTTGTCTCTGGCAACTTTCTCTCTTGTCTTCTCCTACCCTCCATTTCTTCTTCCTCATCTTCCTCATTCTCTTCTTCCCTACATCCCTCTCCACTCCATCCTTCTCATGGGGCTGTGAGGTCAGTAAGTTTGATCCTCATTTTCCCCAACAGTTTCCTCACAGCCCAGAAAATACAAAGCCAACTGACCGTGGGCTTGGAATTCTGAAACTGAGAGCCAAGACCAGTCTATTGTGCTTTAGCTACATGTTCTCAGGTGTTTTGTCACAACAAACAAATGTAACAAACACAGTGACATTTTATATTGTGCTGTAACATAAACTATGTCCATCCCTGGCAATGATGTATGCCTTTTTACACATAGCTTATTCATGCGTACTTCAACTCATATATTATGGAGTATCTCCTCAGCATAGAGATGACCTGAAAGTGAGGGGCGTGAAATATAACTACTGTCATCTAGGTGTTTCCTTGAGTGTTGCTCTTAATACAAATTTAGCTATTGCAATATTACATTAGCACCTTTCGTTGATCCAGCTCAAATGAATTTAGGAAACAGTCCAAGATTTAAAGTACTGAATTATTTGTTTAAAACTAAGGTTGTGGAGCATAATGGGGCTAGTAAAACATTCTAGAGGCAGTAAGATGGCTCAGCAGATAGAGGTGCTTGCTGCCAAGTCTGACGATCTGAGTTTGGTTCCCATACACTGGAAGGAGAGAACTAACTCAGTTTCCCTCTGATCTCCACGCATGCACAGGGGCAAAGGTTCACCGCACCCCTCTCCAGATAAATAAATAAAGGAATAAATGAATGAGGATTTTAAAAGCATTCTAAACGTCACACTCAGCTGAACTTAGAAACATGCACAGGGAGAGGGAGTCTACTGACAGAGGGAAAGAGTATCGTGTTCATCTACTAGCCTGCTCTTAATGCAACATCGCAAGGCGGGTGCAGCTGAGCAGAAGAGCAAAGCCAGCAATTAGTGGAGAACAGCGTTGGAACGCATATGAGGAACATGGAATGAAATGGAAAAGTATTGGATCAAACAATGAAAAACAAGGCAAAAAGGAAGACATAAAAAAGTAAAAAATAAACTAAAAGGAAACACACACACACACACACACACACTAACAAAGGAAAGAAAAACCACCTACATCACTGGTTGCAGTATACCAGTCCAACTGATCCCCACCCCCCCTACACACACACAGACAGAAACTATCAAAACAAAATCTAGCTATGTACTAATTATCGAACAGTCTGTTAAAGTGAAATAGAAACACAAAGAAATGGAGAAACACAAGCAACTGTTTGGGTAGGATGGGGGGTGTTAAAGAGAAGGAAGGAGTGAGGTAGGCAGTAGGCGGGCAGAAGGGTAATGTTAACATTTAGGTAAGCTCTGAACATAAAGATTCTAGGCACCATTGCAGACTCAGTGACAGTTTGTGTGTCTTTAGGAAGTGCCTATCAATTTGCTGATCTGTTTTCTACAAGGTTCTCTCTCCCTCCTTCACTCCCAACCGGCTCATAAAAATATCAAATTTATGATCTGATTTAAGTCATTTGTCTGACTTGAACCGTCCATCAAGTGAGGATCTGTTCATCTTTAAGATGAGCAGAGTACTGACCTTTTAATATAATCTAATTTATTCATCTTTCTTTCATGATCTGAACTATTTTTGTGTCCCACTGAAGAAAAATGCTTTTTAAAAGAACTTTAAGACATCCTGTGTTTTCAGCCTCTCTTTGAAAAGTTACTCTTCAAATATTTTCCTGTCATGCTGGTCAGGTACAAGACAGATTGCTGTGCTCTCCTCCAGCTTAGTAACTCAAAGTCTGAGCACACTGTGAACCGGCGATATCCTTGGTGTTAAATCCAAGAGGCAGAGGACTGCACTGGAGCCATGTTTGAATTTAACTTCTGTGAAAACGAATCTTTGAGAAAATTCTCTGAATGCTTACCAGTCTTTTTTGCAGCTTTCTGAGATTCTGAAAGAAATTTTAGAGTTTATTGTCTATCAGGATAAAACCAGTCCCTAAAACTGTGCTCAACTGAAGACATGGTTTCCTAAAGGAAAGAAGGATAGACCAGAAAAACACCAATTCTAGTCCAAGGAGCCAACTTTCTCACCAAAGAACTGTACTGTGTAATACTGTGTAATTTCTTCTCAACTTGACCCAAGCTTGGGTCATCTGGGAAGTTGGAACCTCAGATGAGGCGTGGTCTCCATCAGAGTGGCTTGTGTGTACATTTGTGGGCAGTTTCTTAATTAATGATTGATGTCGAAGTTTCTAGGTAGTGACCCCCTTGGTCTGGTGGTTCTGGGCTGTATAAAAAAACAGGATGAGCAAGCCATAATGAGCAAGTCAGTAGGCAGTACCTACCATGGTTTCTGCTTTAGTTCCTTCCATGATGTCTTTCAGTGACAGACAGTGACCTGGGAAGTGGAAGCCAAATAAATGCTTTCCTTCCCAAGCTATTTTTGGTCATTGTACTTTAGCACAGCAAAATACAAACAATTGGAAACAAACTGGTTCAGGTACCTCCCCTTTCCTCCCCATCATTCAAAAGAGGAAATACTTGTGTTTGGGAGATGGCTCAGTTGCTAAAGTGCTTGCTCAGCAAGTTTAAAGACCTGCGTTTCTCCCTGCACCCACGGAAAGAGCCAAGAGTGGCGATGTAATCCCTGTACGGGGGACACAGGGGCAGGAGGAGACTTTGGGGTCATTGGCCAGGCAGTCTAGTTGAATTCAGGGGCTTCAAGTTAGGTGAGAGAACTTGTCTCAGAAAATGAGGTGGAGCATGATAGCGGAAGACAGCTAATGCTGACCTCTGTCTTCTGCATGCATATGCACTCAAGAACACACACAAAATACACACATACATTCATACACATCCACATAAACATGTGCACACAGACACACACATATAGTCAAGGAGATAAACGGTTTTTAAATAATTATTATAAAGCAAAAGCCACAGGGCTGCGGAGATGGCTAGTAGTTAAGAAGATAGGAACACTGGCTGCTCTTTCAGAGGACATAAGGCTGATTCCCTGCACCCACCTGGCAGCTCACAACCATCTGGAACTCCAGTTCTAGGAGATATGATGCCCTCTTCTGGCCTTCTTGGGCACTGCACACATGCAACACATACATGCATGTAGGCAGATCACCCATACACCTTAAACTAAATAAAAGTTTTGAAACAAAACAAAAAATAGCCACACCAAATTTGGTATTCTGTATTATTTGACATGATATGGTTTATTTCAGGGAAATCAGAGGTCACCTCTGCTTCAGTTTCTTCTTGTTCAGACACAAGCAGCTGAGAGAAGTTATGGATGGTAGTCTCAGGATCACTCCTTATAGGAACAAAAAATAAAACATTTCTCATGTGAAGCTCTTCTGGAGTTTTATTTTCTTCCAGCAATTTGATGAAAAAATGTTTTCAGGAGAAATAAAGCCATTATTTAAGCATCATTTTGAAGCTGCTGTAAAGTTAATGAAACATTTTTATGTCCTATGCCAAACTTCATTTTCTCTACCAAATGGAAAGCAGTAGGAAACCAGAATATAAAGAAAAATCTAAGTTTCATTTGACGTGAGAAAGTCTACAAATCAGAGGAAGGCAGAATGGAAAGCTTCTGTTCTTGTCCTGTTGTCATTATAGGAGCCAGACAGTAGTTCCAAAAATGGGATTATAGCCCAGTCCCAGTAACAGCAATAACAATGAAATAGGCCTGCTTAGACAAACAAAATTAACAAAACAAACAAACCAAAGACTCTGCTTCACTGAAGCATCTTGCTTCAGAATCAACCATGTTCCTTAAAATCTTTCCATAAAAGACCTGAGTTTCTTTCCAGTTTGGACATACGGTTTCTTCTAACCGATGATGCATCCAGTGTGTACCAACAACCTACTAAGTGCTAAGAATGTGTGAAGTGTTGTTGATATGGCCAAGATGAATCAACATGGTCTATGCCCTTCACGATTTGTGGGGAGGCATGGCAATAAACTGACTGTGCTTGTCATAAGGTGCTGGGGGCTTGGAGAGCAGTCACAGGGTGTTAAGTCTTGGGCATGAATACTGGAAAATGGGACAAGGCTTTCAGAGATTATTGGATGTGGCAGACTGCTGAGAACACTGGGGATTGTGTCAGGACCTCAGCTGGGCAATGGAAAGGGGAGCGAGAGGAGCTGGGGTTGCCAGGTCTGGACTGGTGAACAGGACTTCAGACTGCGAAGCAAAGGCAAGAGGAGTTGGATTGACTTCTTGTAACGTTTGTTCTTTTGACTTTATTCCTTCACTTTTAAAAATTACATCTGTTTATTTTGTATGAATGAGCGGCGAGAGGGATAGAGAGGGAGGGAGAGAGATAAGGAAGGAGACACACACACAGAGAGAGACAGAGGACACAGAGAGAGAACACATCGGTGAGAGTAAGTTCTCTTTGTCTACCATGTGGGTCACTGTAATAGAACTCAGTCTCCCGACTTCAAGTTTGGAAGAAAACTCCCTTACTCACTGAGCTGTTGTCAGTTGCTATTATTATTATGTTGTTGTTGTTGTTATTTATTACTATTATTTTTAATCATTTTTTTTTTTTACAAGCTTTCTCTCTTACTCTCTTGTTTTCTGAATTGTCTGGGAGTCAGTCTCTGATGCTGTTTTACCCCTCATGCTTGAGTATATTTGCACATTTATGTCTTTATTTAGTGCTGGGGTAGGATAGATAGTGTATAATACTGACAGGAAGCAGTCCTGTGTGAGCGCTCTGTGCAGGTGTTGTCTTCTTAATGACATCTTGCGGTGCAGCCCGGCAATATGAAATCCTGATCAGCCATCAACTTCCTTGGTCTTAATGTAGGGTTCCAGTTTCTTTACAGGGAGGAGACTATTGTGGCCATCTCGATGGCAAACTAAATATCTCTTGGGGTCTATAGTGTTTCTTGAAGTACTAAGCTGTCCTTACATAACACAGCAAAATGGCCCAAAGCAGGAAATTAACATTGGCACAATACCTTGCAGACCTAATTCGGACTCTCCTAACTGTTCTAATAATGCTCTGTGCTGTATAAGAACATTAGGCTGTGGATCGCAGTTAGCCATTCTGTTGTTCTCAGTACACAGTCATTTGTCTTTGGTGCTTCATGATGTATTATTGTGGTGTGTGTACACGTGAGTGTGTGTGTGTCTGCTCACACAGAGTCAATCTCGAGGAATCTGCCTGTCTCTGTTGCTTGTTGGGATTATAGGTGCGTGCCAGGCTTTTTATGTGAGCGTTGGGTTGTGAACTCAGGTCCTCATGCTTCCACAGATAGTGCTTTGCTAACTGAGCCATCTCTCTGGTCCCCAATAGGACACCAAAAGGAGGACAGGGCCCATGTTTTTCAGGCAGCCTGTTGTAACGGATGCTTCCTTATGCCTTTACGGCAGGGGCACCACACCTGAGGTGCTGTGTCTTCCTCAGCACATCCGATCAGCAGACACATGGTGAGGCTTTCTCCCAGTCTGGCGGATCATTTGGCTGTTTCATCAAGGTATGTTTTTCTAGATAGCACAACTGTGAAGTTTACTGTTTTCTCTTGTAAATAATAAGCCTTGCAGGGAGCTGTTTTGAGACAATAAATGTCCTGTTTCTCCTTATAATTTTATCCTTCAGAGAAGCTATTGATGATTCTTGCCTAAGTCAATCAATTATGTTTTTTATCCATTGGTGATTTTCTAAATCCATCATCCCATCTACATTTATTAACCACATTCTTAATATAAGGAGGGTCTTCCTGTTCTCCATTTGATTAGCATGTCCTTGTCACTTATGGAGTCTTGTTTATAGTATTAACTTATTAGTATTGGGTAGCTTTTAGGGTATTTGAGTGGTTTATGGGCATACAAAAAAATCAGGGGCATATAGAGGAAGAGTGTATAACTGGGACAGTGAGGCTAACCCGTTCTGCATGTTTTAAAACTGGCCCTTGGCCCGTCCTGAGGATGCACCTACTGGAAGTGCCGGTTAGGGAGAGTAGGCCCAGGGTGAGTGGGGATGGACTGTTCTGTGTGGGTTGTGTGCATGTTGTGAGTAGAAAACAGAGGTATTATAACTCTCAGGAAGAAAATAATTAAGTTTGATAGTTTGGCAAGAATGTCTTCAAAAATGAACAGATCAGTTAGATGTGGGAAAAGGGAAAGAGACCATAACAAAGAGCAGAGAAGGCACTGGCGACAAAGGCACTGGGGACAAAAGCGACACCTTAAACAATGTGGCTGTCACATTCCTCCTAAAATTTTGTCGAGATGATTGGCTCTTGGATATCAACTACAAAGGTGGCTGAGATATGATAACCACCCCAGGGTTTGACTGCATTTTTACAGTCTGCAGATTAGGGTCAGAAGTTCAGGAGGCAAAAATCCCTCCTGGACCAGGGATCTGAAAAACGACCCCACCCGTAGTTTCCAATACTATCATAACAAACCCTAACTCACATTAAAGCCTTAGATGGTAGGTTTGAGAAGTCTCCTTCAGGGAATCCTGAGGATCTAGGAATTTCCCTTTAAACATTTGCTTCTAACTCCTGAAAAGGTACCGACAGGCCATATGCATGAGGAGACTCTGTAATGGTTGGTTGTCATTTAGTGTTATTTATCTTATTCACATTAATTAGAAGCAGATGTAACCCAGAATGCAAGTTCTTATTTTAGAGTTTATGTTAATCCCGAAGATGTAGAAATACAGGATGATAGCTGAACTTCCAAAGAACCAAAAAAGTTCTCTAGTTTCTCCAAGTAATACTTTAAACCTGAAAACGTTTCTAGCACATGGCTTTTGTTTGCATGCTCTTGTGTTTGAAGGACGGAAGGACGGATTAATGTGGTTTAAGATGTCTGGAAGCAAAAGTTGGAATGCGTCTGTTACCCTCTTATCCAGAACACATAATACTCCCAAAGAAAATTCAAGCTAAAGATTCTGAATCCTGGATTGCACTTCAGGAAAGGCTGCCTAGCTGCAAATGTAGGTCATGCAGCTTTGGCATCCTGTGTGGGTTCCAGCTGTCTGCTGAACTCTGAAACTGAGGGATATGTGTGTAAGTTACAGCACACTGGAGAGCAGGGTCCGTTGTCAAACCTAAGTTATTCACTTATTGAAATCCATTTTTCTTTACCTTTCTCACTTCTAGTTTTTCATTCACTTTGTGATCAGAAGTTTTAGGTCATCAAAAGAAGACAGCATTTCTCTTTCTTTTCATCATTTATAGATAAACCTCAGTTTTGGTAAAAGTTAAAATAATCTCATTAGAATAACTACTACAACTACAATAAACAAAATGATACAAAAAAATCCCAACAATACAGAACATTATAGCTTAGATTGCTCTTGATACAAACAAAGATGCTACTGTGGGAAGACTCATTGAGTACTGGGCATAGGAGGGCTGGGAAGATTGGGCCATATTACATTGTAGTTTGCAAGCTAGATGCTCAAGGATCCTGATCAGTTGGGGTAACAAATGGTTACGTGTCATACAAATGTCACAGAAAATACAAAGAGAGGACAATTTGGAGAAAGAGTGTAAGAAGAAACTTGGTGGCAACTGTAGGATTGCCGCCAAATTCATGTGGTTGTAGAGTCCCTAGCTCTGCCACACAACCATTTGTGACCCTCCAGCTAGAGATTTGTACTCAATATATGTATTTGGGTTCAAGGTAAAACAAGGACTAAATGGAAAGGGGACTCTTGTAATGGCACGAGATGATCTGTGCCTGTAATTCCAGCACTCAGGAAACTCAGGAAAGAAGATGGGGTGTTCCAGGTTAGTCTAGCCTCCACAAGAAGATTCTATTGGGAAAAAGGTAGATACTTGCTATGATAAGAATCAAAAGTGTTTCATATAACCCAAGAGTAAGAAAACACTGAGCTTCTGGAACACTGAGCTTTCTAGATTCTAGAAAGTCACCAGGACCTCTCCGTCTCCTACACTACAGAACTATGTGTCCTTTTTATAGACTCTACTCTCATTTTTCAGAAGTGGTACAGCAGATTAGCTAAGAGGAGGGTATCCACAGTCTGGGGAGACAGCAATGACCCAGAACAATCATATTGTAAAGCAAGCATGAAGGTGGGGACAGGCCCAAGGTAGTTACCAATGGAGGGAGTATCCCTGTAAGTTGGAACAACTCCTAAAATGTGTCTCAGCAAATGCCTACTGTGTGTAAGTCATGCAGTTGCAGGGCCTGTCTGCTCTCACATGAATGAAGAGAACTCAAGTTCAGACATGACCACTATGAGGCAAGGCATGACAAAGGTGTATTAAAAGGTCTAGAGGAGATCCAGGTTAGTGTGTCCACTTGTAGTCCCAGGCAGGTGGACGTTGGAAGATTCGGGTTTGAGACTAGCCTGAGGTACATGGTGAAATGCTGTCTCTAAAAAAAACAAAGCAAGTGTTTAGAAGAATCTAAGGAGTAGAATAAGCTTGAAATTGGAGATTTGGGAGGTCTAGCATGGAGGCCTTGGCAATGGGCAGATTGGGGAGGTAAAGACATGCATAGCAGAGAAACTAGAGATAGCAAGGGGGTGGGTAAAACCACTGAGTGGATGCTGAGAACAAGGGCAAGGAAACCATGTTCTGGAAACATAAGGAATAGCCCTGGTATCAATTAGAAGTGGCTTCAGCTGCAAGTGATTAAAAGAGGGAAAAAGGAATAGACAGCAAAGTAGCCATGGCATGAGAAGATAGCAGCTTGGTTTTGTCTCACATAAAGGAGCCTGACAGTTGTGGGATTAGGGTGGGTAGAATGTCTCCAAACATCAAGAATCCAGGTTCCTTGCATGCTTATGTCCTTACTAAGTGGTTTCTACCCAAGCCACCACTCTCATACCCACACTCTGCCCAGCTGTCTGGAGATGGTGAGAGGGAGGACCTTTAACCATGGAAAGGTGCTTTCTACAGGTTGTGCACAATAGTTTCTATTACTTTCTATTTTCCGGATGTCTTAATGACTTTCTGTTGTTGTGATAAAGAGTATAACCAAAAGTGACGTAGGGAAGAAATAGTCCAGGTAAATAAGGGCGGGAATTCAAGATAGGAATCTGCAGGCAAGAGCTGAAGTAGAGGCTGTGGAAGGGTGCTGCTTACTGGCTGCATACTGCTGCCTCATGACTTGTTGAGCCTGGTTTCTTATAGAACTCAAGACCATTTTCCCAGGTGTGTCACCAACCCTAGATGGATGCTGTCTCTCACGTCTATTATTAATCAAGAAGATGTAGCAGAGACTGAACTACAGGTAATTCTCAATTGAGGTTCTTCTTCTCAGATAACTGTGGCTTGTGTTAACTTGAAAAAAATAACAGAAGATTAAAAAAACAATCAGAACATCAATGCTTGATAAAATACGCATGGCTAACTATAAGGTAACCTTGGAAATACAGTGATCCGGGCTCTAGATGAAAGCCAATAGTACTATTTCTAAGAAGAAAAAGTAAATATTGGAAGACAAGTAGTCTTTTTCACTTCTACTGTGCCAAAAAATATAGGCCCTGTATGAGAGATGAAGCTAAAAAGTTAGATTCTAATGGATACAATGCTGACGAAGTTGTCTAATTTGGCTAGTACTTGGGACCACCAAATGTTCCAGAGTAGCCAAGTGACATGATCAGGGCTCTACTTTAAGAAGTTTGCTATTCAGATGATTATCAATCAAGGCAACAACGACTAAGTCCCATTTGAAAGCCACTCCTGAATTGAGAACGATAGGCCTTGTGCGTGGGAAGCAGGAGAGGCTGTGTAGGGATGGGAGGGTAATGAGAGGCAAGGATGGCCAGAAGATTCTAGGTGTAGAACAGCATTAATGGGCACTAAATAGACCCTATAGCAATTGGAAGGTAAGATGATGAGGAAGAAAGAGAG
Organism: Mastomys natalensis; assembly: GCA_021653895.1. Taxonomy (NCBI): domain Eukaryota; kingdom Metazoa; phylum Chordata; class Mammalia; order Rodentia; family Muridae; genus Mastomys; species Mastomys natalensis. The sequence goes on from JAJTUV010001442.1 coordinate 444,507, forward strand.
AAGCAGGGAGATTCTCGTTTCCTGCCTCTGGAACTAGGAACTTCTGGTGTCAGTTATAGAAAGGAAGGAAGAGGAGGAACAATTTGGAAGACAAAAATGGAAGACTATTGATCTGGCACTAGGGCCTGAGGTTTGGGCATTCAAGTAGGGATTGCCAGTAGGAAGGCTGGAAAATGAGTGGATCTGAGCAAGAATTTCCAGGACAACTTTTGGCAGTTCAGTGCCTCTACAGTGTCATGTTACTAGCACTTTAACAGTAGCCCGTGGCTCAGAGCTGATATTACTGATTCATGGCCTGTGCTTGCAAACTCTCGGAGAAGCTGAGGAGGCAGTAAGCCTCCATCACTCATTTGTATTGAAGTTTCTGATTATTCAAGGTGCTCTGGGCACATTTAACATGGGTAAGTGAGACTCGCATGTACCGATATTGCTATATTTCTAGAGGAATGCCAATAAGGCTGCAAATGTAATTTTGGATGTAGATTTTAAGGGGAGGGAGGTGGATATTGAGGTTTTCACTAAAGGCTTTTCAGAGACATCCTTACTTAGGGCTTTTATAATTTGTTTATAAATCAACTATTCATTCTCTCAATAAATATTTATTGAGAACTGCTATGGCGTGCTAAATACAGGTTTCATGAGAGTGAGTATGACAAACATGGTCTCTGACACTCTAGAAATTAGTCTAGACTACAGGTTGGCAAACTTCAGCCCATGGGTCAGATATGACCTGCTGCTCTGTTGTTTTGCCTGAATACTAAGAATGGTTTTTGCATTTGGAAATGGTTAAGAAAATATCATTAAACCAAATAAAACAAAACAAAAAGAATGGTGGGATAGAGATGGCTCAGTGGTTAAGTGTGCTCTTCCAGAGGTCCAGAGTCCAGTTCCCAGCACTCATATGAGCTGACTCACAACTTAGAACTCCAGCTCCATTCTGACACCCTCTCCTGGCTTCCTCGGGCCCAGCATACACATGTGCATATATTCACAGACACACACATATCCATATACACATTAATAAGTCTTAAATGCGGGTCTGGAGAGATGGCTCAGTGATTAAACACACTGGCTGTTGTTCCAGAGGACCCAGATTCGATTCTCAGTACCCACATAGAGGCTCTCAACCATTTGTAACTTCAGTTCTAGAAATCTGATGCCTGATTCTGGCTTCCATGTGCACCAGGAATGCATGCAGTACACTGACATACGTACGTACGTACATACATACATACATACATACATACACACATAAAACAATAATGTACAAATTTTCATTAAAATATAATTACATAATTTCTCCCCTTCTCTTTACTTCCTCTAACCCCTCTTGTGTCTCTGCACCCCAACTCCTCCCATCCCCTCCTTACTTCCTCTCAGATTCATGGCCTCATTTGATTATTAGTCTCTCTCACACACACACACACACACACACACACACACACACATACACACCCTGCTGAGTCTGTTTATTGTTGGTTATATATGTATATACATGATTTCAGGGCTGGCTACTTGGTAATATATAACCAACTAGGGTTCATCCTTGGGGAAGACTAAATTCTTCCTTTCTCAGCATTTCTTACTTGCCTTTGTTTAAACCCTATAAAATTTCCTCCTTGCATATCTATTGGTCAGTGTTTGGGTCTTGTTGAGTCAGCCATATTGCTGTGGTATCATGTAGGTAGCTTTCCTATCCTCTCTAGGAGAAACAATATAACAGTAGACTTCCCAGTCTTCTGGCTCCTACAGTTCTTCCACCACCTCTTCTATAATGTTGAGCCTTAGGTAGGAGTTGAGTTGTGTATATGTCTGCTGGGATGGGCACTCCATGAACAGGTGGTCTTTGTATTTTGACCAGTTGTGGTTCTCTGTGATGGTCTCTGTCAGCTATGAAGAGAAGCTTCTTTGACAAGGGTTGGAAGCTACACTTACCTGAAGATATATATCTTAGTTACTTTTCTACTGCTCTGACGAAGCACCATGATCAAGGCAACTTATAGAAGAAATCACTGAATGGAGGCTTAAGTTTCAGAGGGTGAGTCTATGACCATCATGGCAGCAGGCAGACATGGCATTTGAACAATTGCTGACAGCTCACATGTTGAGACAACAAGCATGAGGCAAACAGAGAATTAACTGGGAATGGTATGGGCATTTGAAACTCACTTCCAGTGATACAGTCTCCAACAAGTACATACCTCTCAATCCTTCCCAAACACGGTTCCACTAACTTGGGACTAAGTATTCAAATATATGAGCCTGTGTGTGTGTGTGTGGGGGAGGGTATCTCATTCAAATACACAGAGTATAAGGGTAAGTATTTAGAATGCAGTTAGAAATTTTGCTGGTTTAGTCAAGAGGTAGTAGGTTCTCTTCTATGATCCATGACCTCAGGAGCCTCAGGAAGCTGGCTAGGTTTCCAGAACCAAGCATGATTTCCCTCCTGTTGAGATTGCTTTGTGTCCAATTAGAGAGTTGTTGGTTACCATCAAGATATGAGTGCCACCACCGCACCTTTATGAGGATCTTGTAGGGCTGGCTGGTCATTGTCGTTTATAGGCATCACATGCTGTGGACTTGAGGAGAGGCCACATGATAAGAAATTTTCTTGACACCCTCCTCCAGGTATTCCATGGATCCCAGTTCAGGGACTAAGCCATTTGAGGTATCCATTTGACAATGGCAGCCCCGTCTGACATTCTGCTGCAAGCCCAGAAGGGACCCTGAATGAGAACCACCCAGTTAATCCGGAGAAGCTTTAGAAGTATAATAAATATTTGTGTTAACCTTAGAGTCTGGGGGATGAATCATTACATAGAAGTGGAGACAGGGTTTGAATTGGGATTTTAAAAGGTTCTGGGATGGACATATGGTATTCTTGGTTATCTATGTAGGTAGCTTTGGGGTACAGGTCCACCCTGAGATGGAGAAAAGTCTGCAGGCAGAATTACTATTCCACAGGTGCACTGACGTAGTTTTAGTAGTTATTGAAATATGGAAATGTTTTTGTTCCAACTGGGAAATAACAGGACCAACTTCAATAAGCAATAAAATTATAGTTTAGCAAAATTCCTGCACATGTGATTTTAAAGCAGAGATCCCATGTATTATGGTACAGACTTTTCTGGTTAGGACACTTGCAGTGCAGAGCTGTGGAACACACAATGGGCATCAAATGGTTTGTTTAGGCATTGGGAAGTTGTGCTCAGTTCCTAAAGTTTTGGTGTGTGGGGTGTATGGTGGAGATAGGGTAGGAGCATCATATAACGAGCTGAGAAAGACTAATTCCGCACACTACCAAGGATTAAACTGAACTATACTCATGGGAAGAAGTAGACTCCATGCCCAAGGAGAGGTTGCAAAGGTTCTGCAAGACTCTGTTTAAGAATTAGGAAGCCATGAGCTTAAGCAAGTGACCATTCTGTTACCTCTCTGCTCTGAACCCACACTCTGGCTCTTTCGTTCCTTTCTTTGCTTTGTTTCTGGTCCCCTCACAGTCACCAGAGCAGACAATGCAGCCCGAGCTTCAGACAATGTGAGGTGAACGCCCTGGTCTGGCTGCCAATCATTGCTATTTGTGCTTCTTTTCTTTCATTTCTTCTGTTCTTTTTTCTTCTGTGGTGATGCATCTTCCACCAGGCCTTATCATCTACTGGTATAACCTGATATCCCTTTAGCCTTTCCTCCCGCATCCTCCCTCCACCTATAGCATGCCTATCCCAAGAAGGTGAAGGAGGCTGGCAGGACTATGCAGAGGTCTGGGAAGCACTGGGCCCAGCTAGAATGAAATGGGGTGTGGGCAGGGAAACACACACCATTACTCACAAATTTCCAGTGACCTCACTTGAAGGGAAAGCCACTGAAAAAGTTTGATACAGTTCCCAAAATTAGTCTTCTGTTCATTCGATATAGTTTAAACAGTAAGTTGGTTTTGGCGTTTCTCAAAACCAGAGTGCTGAGCAAGGCTTTTGGTGCAGCTAGAGTGTTTTAGAAGGTTTCCTAGGTAAGCAAGTGTGAGAACACAAGGAGATTAGTTAATACACGAAAGGAAGAGAAGATGAAAAAGGCATGTGATGGTTCTGCTCTTCACCACGGGCAACTGGGACCTTAAACTGCCAGTGACCCTTTGAGAGACCACACAGAATGCTTCCCCAAAACCAGGCCTACTGGCCTTGGCCCCTGATTCAGTCTACTTGGGAGACTGAGATAGGAGGGTGGCCAGTTCAAGGCTTTTCAAAAGATATAGTCTAGATGCCAGTTTACCATTATTTGAGGTTGTACCCAAGAGCATTGCTTCTTGGTACTTCTGGGCTTTGCCTTCAAGGGCTAAGTTCCAGAGGCCTTAGAGAAAGCACTGAGCAGAAAAGCAGAGAGCTGTCACCACACTTCATATAGAAGCAGAAGGTATACCTAGGAACTAACCAACAAAGCTATATTTGAATCCTGGAGCCTGTAGAGGGTGGAGCCTGGCTGCTAGGAGAATCCCCCTCCTCTAGCAGTGGACACAAGATCATACCCATCAAGTTCTATGACCCAAGGATGCGTTAGATTTTAGAGTGAGTTAATGAATGATTTGTGCTACAACTTCTATGTCATATTAGCAGTTTTATATCACATTTAATCTAGATAATTTAGGTAAAAGAAAGTATGTTTTGGAATTTTATTTCTATACTAGCATATGTTTACTTATATACTAACCAGTATTATCGATCAAGCTGTTGAGTACTCTAAGTAGCCCGCTATCTGTGGTAGTGTAGGTGTCTTCTCTCTACTGCTGGCTGAAGGCGGCTTGGCTATGTCCTGATGCAGACTCCACTTTTGTCTTTTATCTAACCCACAGGACAGCATCATTTCTCCTCTCTACTCCCATTCTTGACCTGCCCTTTAAATTCTCTCAAGCGTTTACAGGAAGTCAAAAGATGGGGCATTCGATGCTTCTCATCCTTATCTTACCCTCTAAAAAGTCCCTGCTTATTCCTTGGTAGACCAATGTGTCTGATTAGGGGAAAGTTCATGTGCTAGTTGTGCAGGCAGAATGAACCCCAAGATGAATATTCCAGGTCATTATGAGCCTCAAGATGAATATTTTGCACTAACACTTGTGTTAAGAGCTTCCCAGCGAGAGTGGAAGACACCAGGAAAGAGTTTGACCATTGAGTGGGAATCAGCGAATGCCCTGAAATGACCAAAAGCTGAGAAGAAATTAGGGAATGATCAGAACTAGCTGCAGGGTAAAGGAGTCAGCTTGTGTCAAGGCTTTGAGAATCAGAGGCATGTGAGGGACATTTGGATGAGGATGGCAAGGGACAAGGGAACCAACTTAGCTTCCTCCTGTAGTTCTACTAAAATGATGACAAAGGCAGTGTCAGCATGACAGCCACCAACACATGATGAGGTCCAGTCACATGATGAGGTCTGTCACATGATGAGGTCTGTCACATGATGAGGAGGTCCAGTCAAGGATAATTCCTAAAGAAGGTAAAAATTGACACACACACAATTGTTTGAAAGATGCCAGAGCTGTTGGCACTCCCGAGGAGGAGTTTACTATTGACACTGCTGAGAAGATTGAGCCAATGGAGACCCTGGCAATGATCAACTCTATGGCAAATAACGTCATGCAGAGAAGGAAGAGCAGGAGCTCTGATGCTCCATGGCTCAGATGTGAAAATGTTGGCACAGCCAAATGGAGACATGGGCTATTGGTCTAATCATAATGATCATGGGGACACACAGAAGATGGATATTAAGAGATCAAATCTTCTCTTCCCAGCTAGGGCCCAATAGAATATGCTTAAGACAAAATTAAAAGTCAGTTTGAAAGTACAGACTTGAGATATGTGTGCAAAATCCCAAAGAGTATCTCTAAAGTAGTTGAACATGGTTTCCCTCAGAGAAATAGATGGGAGGAGGAGACACCTCAGGGGAGTGTACATCTCACAATGGTTTTTTATGTGTATTCACATGTGTGGGCACATGCATATGCTGGAGCTCATGTGTGCTTCTGGAAGCTGAGAGAGGTGTCTTATTCGATCACACTATACACTTGATGTTTCGGGACAGGGTCTTTTGCTGAACCCCGAGCTTTCCAATTCTGCTAGTCTGGCTCGGCCACTTGCTTTAAGGATTCCCCATCTTTATCTCCCCATTGCTGGGATTCCTGGAAGGCTGCCCCACTCACCCTGCCATGCCTGTGGCTTCCAGTGATCCCGATTCAGCTCCTCCCATTTGTTTAGCTTTGTTACCCTTTGTCACCTGCTGAGTCATCTTCCTGTTCCATGCAAAACTGTTTGATTTCCCTATATAAGCATACCATAACCCCTGATTGAAAATGAAAACCAGGCCAGGGCAGGTGTTTAGGGAGGGCGGGGCATAGATTGAGCTGAGTTGTGGGTCCTCTCCAGGGAGGTGGGGTCATGGCCATAGACAAGGATTTTAAGTAAAATAGAGAGAGTGAATGGGGGAATTTCTTTCAAGGAAGTCACACGACCAAGTTTATATTTTGGAGAGATTACCCTGGTGCTGTATTGAGATAGGATAGAGAAGCCACAGGAAAACAGCTTAGAGCCACCAGCCCACACTGTTATGTGGGAGGGGGGTCATTTGGGTGACAGTGGTAGAAAGGGAGCTGTGGAGAGGAAGAGAAATGAAAAACTTCAGGATGTGCTTTGAAGAAAAACTATTCCATCAATACCATATAAAGGAATGGAAGAGGGGGCGAGAGAGGGTTTTTTTCTTTGTTTACAACCACCATATGCAACCTCAAAATCATGAATAGTAACTACATTTTTTTTTCCTGTTAAAAAAGAGAGAGAGAAAGAGAGAAAAGAAAACCATTCAGATCACTGTTGCAGTGTTGCAAATGGGCAAAGATCTTCATTTCAGCTGAGTGCCTCTGCAAACTGTGCTGCCTGCCTGGTCTTGGCCTTGCTGCCACCAGGCCCGTTTTCTTCAATTAAGCTGCTGTTTCAAAGACGTCTCATCTGTTTACCATTAATACATATTAATACAGCCATCCAAGCATCAACAGCAAAGGCAGGCCAGAAACCTGACATTACATTTAGATAATTTCTATGCTTTTCCAGATGCATGCACATTTTGATTCCAAACCAGCATCTTCAGGGTGAAATACAGCAAAAACAGGAGAATAAACTCCGTGCTGCTTGTAAAGAGAAGTATCAGATCTCATGCTGTTAAAAATCATTTTCTTGGAGCTTTTGCTTCACTGTTCTTGAGAGAGCCCTGTTATCCCCCACAAGCCACCCCCCACCTCCCACTGCAGCCTCACCCCTCCCACAACGACTATTTACTTCCAGGCCATCTGGCAGTTTCTCTGGCCATGATTGAAATTTTTCTTAATATTTTCTAACAAAATTTGGGGTTTGTTTTCTTCCCATAATAGTCCCTTTCATTTCCCTGAGGATGAAGAGACTCTGAGATGCTCTGATAAAGGTTTAATTTAAAAAGGGTGGAGGAGAGAGCGGGTACACTAATTCCCACAAAGCTCAGTCCTCCCAACAAAGGCACCTTGATCCTGTATCCCTGTAACTTGATTTGCTGACTCAGGAAAGAGCCAGACAGGTATCTATGCCAAGCAAGAATTTGTATGTCTTTGGTTTAGAATTAAAGCCAGGCAGTGTTTGGCAGAGGTGGAGTAGGGGAATCTCTTTTTGTCTAATTTTCTTTGCATACACATCTGGAGCAATTTAAAAAGCATTGACAGGGGATGGGGTAGAAAGTGATTGGAGTGGTCAGAAACCCCTGTTGTGTGTAGCAGATAGGCATCTACACACTAGGGCCAAATACTATTTGCTTGGCTCTCTACAAACCACCAGACTCATAGACAAAGCACTGTGCAATTCAGCCATCATGTTCTACACATGCTGGGTTTTCTCACATTTTCTACCATATGATCTGTATTAGAAAGTTCAGTGTCACAGACATAGTGCAGCCCATTTTGTCTCTCTTCAGGACCCCATTGCTCTGTCTTTCTTTAGAGGTAAACATTTCTCTGAGGCTCAGGTGTGTCTCTCTTATTCACATTTAGCATATGTCTGTATACCCACAAAAGATGCTGCATTTAAAGGCTTCTCAGGAATGATTTAATAGCCTGCATTTTATTTTGAAACTTTACTTTTCCAACACCATCTTGCTTTGGAATCTTATACATGTTGCTGCAGTATCTGTGGCTGATGTATTTCCATGGTTACACAGGGCTCTAGGGAGTCAAACTCCACAATCTATCACCCACTCTGTCTTCCATGAACATAGGTCATGTCATTGCTTTGTTCTGACTAGTTCTGCAGTGGATGTCACCGCTGTCACTAATGGCTTTAGCTCCATACTGCTCTCTGTATCTGTCCTCTACCCTGTGACTCTGGTCCCTGCCACTAGAATATATCTTCCTGCCCCTTAAATTTGGGTTTGACTATATGCCTTTCTTTGGCCAAAAAGAATGATATTAGGCAAAGTACAACCCAATTCAGGATTATGTTCTGAGGTGGCATTCCTGAGTTCCTGTCATTGCCACAAGAGGAATATGCTTGGCCCATTTGCTGGGCTCTGAAGGAGGATGAATAAGGCACATTGATCAGAACTAAGCACATAGCTGGATTAAGACTGCATCAGCTGATCCCCAGTTGGGTAGAAACTCTCCCAGCAGAGATCCAGAGACACATGGCTCAGGTAACCTCTATCTGCCTACAACTAGCTCTATGGGCTCAACCTTCATTGTCATGGAGACACCAATATTTATTAAAAATGAAGAACATCTCATGAAGTCAGAGAAAACTTTTGATTTTAAGATTTTGCCCAGATGTAGAACTGCTAAATTTCAAGGGAAGTGAATTTTCCGTTGGAATCTTCCATTCCATTTTCGTCAGTGGCATATCCCATTCCCCTGCATTCCCAGCAGCACTTGCTATTTGTCTAGTAATGACCCCGGCCTGATTTCGGTTATTGTGACCAGAGTCTAAAAATAGTAAATGAAAAGGTCCAGAAATAACTCATAAGTTTTTAAATAACTTTTATTGCATGTATTATAATGGTTTTAGTTTCTGATTAGTTATTATGAATGTCTTGCCATGTTCAATTTATAAATTAGAGTCTATCATAGCAAAGTCTCACTCTGGACATATTCAGTTATTCACACTTTCAGTCCCTGTGCAAGGGCAAGGAGCCCTTGGAGGAAGGCCCTGCAGACAAAGTGGGATGCGACGCCATCTCATTTACCATTTCCTCTGGACTATTTTGTTTTCTTCAGAGATTTACAGTCCCAGCTGTGACCATCTTCAGCCATCACATCCAAGGCTCCAGAAGAAGCCATTTTGAAAATGGATTTTCTTGCCCCAACTCTTCTACCTATCAGCCAGGTGAGTCCTTCCATCAAACTCTTCCAACTGATGCCTTCGACTCTATAGAGAAGACTCACTCTTTGCCCTTTCAGAGTCCCTGGCCTGCAGAATCCATGAGCATAGTATAATCACTGTTGCCCTACACCATGGTAGTTTGGGGTAGTTTCTGAACAGCAGTGTCTAAAAGAAACCTACTACTCCCTTCAGGCAGTGTGGAACCATTATGGATTTATTTCAATGCAGCGGTTAGCCTCCGTTTGCCTTTGTCTGCTGTGTACCTTGAGCTTAGTGGGCCTGCAGCATCACTCCACACTGGCTGATTTGAATGACTTCTTTAGTTTTAGCCAAGAAAAAAAATTCTGGTTTTGTTTTAGAGTTACATCCTTAAATAGTCTTCGCATCTATTGTTTCCTTGCTGTGTGCCTGGGCAGATCTCAAACCAATTTTACAATGCTGTTCTGTCTGGTTTGCATCTTTAGCACAAGAGTTCATCAAGCATGTGGCCAGTTTAGGCTCTATATCATATTCACACTTAATCTGTTCATTTATTAATTGGCATCTACAGAGCACAGACACTATTTGAGACACACTGGATAATAATAAAGGCATTAGATTCGATGCTTACTCTCAAACTTATGGTCTGGTAGGAAGGATAAGATCTACATAAATGGCCATGGTAGAGCAGGAACTGTATAGTTTATTGTCACTTGAAAGATAGGCCCAAATAAACCAGGTTTCTGGAAACTCCAGAGCCAGCAGAGGCAGTTCATTGCAGTATGTGCTGCATTGCAGAGCTGCACTTGCCATACCTTCGCTACCCAGAGTCTAGTGCCATGGCCCAGGTGACTATATTTGCTGTTTCTAGTCTGGACTCCACAAGAGTCTCTTTTCCTTACTTCAATGCCTCTGCTCAAAGCCCCATTGTTTGGGGAATGCTGATATGTTGATAGGAAATCTTGGAGCCACCTACCATGTTTCTTCTTGCTCCGTCTCTAGACATCTGATATGTCCTGGTACATGTTCTACATATCCTATAACCTTCATCAGCTCACACTTCTTTCAGCATGCCACATAGATTTGCCATCTCTAACTCTAGGCTTTTATGGTTCCAAGCTGCTGGATGCCCTTTTCTGACTTAAAAACCTTCAAGACCTTCCTCTTGTGTGCTGTATCTCATTTAATCCCCTCATCTAGACCTCAAGATTTCTTAAGCAGCCACACCCTCAGTAGGACATATTATAGCCTCAGAAATCCTGAGATGTTTGCTCTTTGTCCTGTCTTATAGTCACAACTTTGTCCCTTTTGCCCAGTGTCTGAAAAGCCTTTGCCTGCCAGCACAATGCTCTCAGGAATTTTTTCTGGTGGCTCTTACTACAGATATTTCATTGTCTTTTAAAACTCCCAAATATAAAGTACTAAAAGAATGTGCTTTCGTGTGTGTGTGTGTGTGTGTGTGTGTGTGTGTGTGTGTGTAAAGTGGCGGGCAGTGAAGAGTACAGTGTCCAGGGAGCATCTGTGAGAGTCTTGAAAGAGGCTGGCTGTATGCTTCTTATTTCATAGTAGGACAGGTCATCTATTTAATCTCACAAAGCTGACCAGTTTCTGGAACCTCACATCTAACTCTAGGGCCATTTCCACAATGTAGCAGAAGTGGCATTGTAGAGAATCAATGGACAGAAAGATCCTGAAGACAGATTTCTGTCCAGAATGAAAAATGTGTCTTTAACAGTTCAATTTCTATAAGAGCAGAATAAGTAACTCTACTCTTAAAACATTATACACCCTTGATGTTAAGAGGGAATGAGGAAATGGGTGTTCTGTGGGGAAGGAGGAAGTGGAGGCACCCTTTATGATCCATCCAAAGGGTAAATTTCCCTGCTCCCAGCCTGTTTGTAAGTGCGGCAGCTTTTACCTGAGCATAAAAAGCTCAATGAGGTGGAGAAGAGAGGGGCAGGGATGTGGAGTAGCTAATGTTTATTTAATCAGGAGTGTAGGTGACACCCTGAGGGATTTACATTTTTATTTAGTCATTATAGCAGCCTCCTGGAATAGGATTTTTATCATGGCCCAAAATTTGAAAAGAAAAGGGAAGAAAAGAATTCAAGGTTAAGAGAGGCTAATAAAATTGCCCAAGAGCACACCTGATAATTAGATAAAATAGAATTTAAGCCAAGTAAAGGCGGGGAAGATGAAGTTCATCTATTCTATCAGTTCCCTCTGTGTGGGTTGTCCTTCTCTAGAGCAGAGGATTTCTATCACACAGTCTAGAAAAGGTTTGTTTGCTCCCTTCCTCTCCCTTCTCTCCTTCCTTCCCTCCTTTTCCCTCTTCCTTTTCCATCTCCTTTTCCTTCTTTGTTTTTGTTTTCTGTTTTAAGAGCATGTTGTGTGTGTGTGTATATATATATATATATATATATATATATATATATATATATATACATATACATGTATACAAATGCACCTTTGTATGCGTGGTAACATCTGTCTTAGTTGCTTTTCTATTGCTACGAAGGAACACCACAATTAAGGCAATGTATACAAGAAAGCATTTGATTGGGGACTTGCTTATGGTTTCAGATGAGTCTATGACCATCATGGCAGGGACTGTAGCAGCAGCAGGCAGTACTACATGAAGGTGAAAGCTTATGTCTGTTCCACAGGCATGAGGGAGGAGTAGGGGAGTGGGAGAGGGAAGGGGAAAGAGAGCAGGATAGGGAGAGAAAGGAGGGAGGGAGTTAGGCCTGTCATGAGTCTTTGAAACCTCAAAGTCCACCTTTTCCAATAAGACCACACCTCTTAACTTTTCCCCCAAACAGTCCACCAAATAGGGACCAACCATTTAAATATATATGGGGGCCTATGAGGGCCATCCTCATTTAAACACCACACCATCCCTTGTAGGTTTGTTTGAGTTTTCTGAGTAGAATAGGATGGCTGGCCAACCCCTCTCAGAGATCTGCCTGTCTCAGTTCCCTCAGTGTTTACTCCAGAGATTACTGGAACATACCATCATATCTTTCCTTACATGGGTTCTGAGAACAGGACTCTAATCTTTATATTTAAATGGCAAACACTTTCCTGGCTGTACTACTGTAACCTTAGCACTTTTGTCTGTCTTTTGATTGATTTTTTTTTGAAGAAACATGATTTCACTGTGCCTCCTAAGCTAGCATTGAGCACAGGTCATCCTGCATCCATCTCCTGAATGTTGACATTGTGAGGTTTGACCGCATCATGCTGTCCTTGGTAGGGCTTTTAGAAATGTTTATTATTGGCTTGTCTAATAAAGAGAACAAATCAATAGATAGGACCAAAAGAAGAGAAGGACTTGAAAACTGGAGTCTATTGTTTTTGACCTAGTCGACCCTTGACTGGAGAATGAGAGTGTTTAATTCAGCAACACTGGTTCTCAAGAGCAAACTATGATCATAGGGGACATCTAGAATCACTGCCATAAAGGTCTTTCTGACCCAGCATGCAATTGTGTAGAATAGCTTCAATTCTAATATGGTCTAACTAAAGCCTACCCCAGAGAGTGCCCATTTGTCATAAAGAGCCAGAAACTCGCGTCTCCTGATGTAATTGTGGGCTAGATAGTTCTTAAATTACTTTTAAGAAACTCTGGCTTGGGTGTAGATATGTGGAACAAATGAAGAGATAATGTCAAGATTCTATTCTTCAAGTATCTCTGGATTTTCATCACCTGTCTTGACACACCAACTAGCATCTGCTTTCAATCATGATGGCTGGTTTGGAGAGATGGGCTTGGCCAGGTAAGTTGATCTCCCCTGATTATTTTTCCATTTAGAAAAGAAGGTATTCAAGATAACCAGCCTAAGGGACATGATGTTTTGATCGAAAGATCTACTCAAATAAACTGATGAATGCTTGAAAAATAACCCATGTGAGATATGAAGTGATTTTGTATTTTAAAATGGCTCCTATAACTCTTTGAGTGGATACCACTAGGTGAGGCTTCTCATAGGAAACCCAAACAAGGAAGAATTTTATTATTGTAAAAGGTCTCACATGGCAGGAGGTAGAGAGTGTTTTTGGCCTGTGTTAGAGTGTTAAAGCAAGAAAGAGAGACAACTATTGTAGAAAAATTGACAATCAAATATTCTTAATAGTTTCCTAGTCTGAATTTCATGTGTCCTTCCAGATTCCAGCAAAACTGGATGGTGTGTTGTCTTAGTTAGGGTTTTCCATTCCTGTGAGGAGACCATGGCTAAGGCAACTCTTACAAGGGACATTTAATTGGGGCTGGCTTACAGTTTCAATGGCTCAATCCATTATCATTATGATGGGAAGCAAGACAGCATTGATGTAGACATGGTGCTGGAGAAGAAACTAAGTGTTCTACATCTTCTTCCTAAGGCAGCAGGAGACTCTTCTTCACTGGGTAGAGCGTGAGTTTAGGAGCCTTTAAGCCCACCCCCGTGGTGACACACTTCCTCTAACAAGGCTACAACTCTTCCAATAAGGCCACATCTTTTAATAGTGCCACTTTCTTCATGCAAAGCATATTCAAACCACTCCCTGTCCCCCATAAGCTTGTTCAAAACACGTGGGTCTATGGGGACCATACCTAGCCACAGCATATTGCAAAAACCCATTTAGTCCAACTTCAAAAATCACCCAGGTGGTACTGGCTTTGAAGGCATGGAGGGGTACAGCTGATGTTTGGCACTGTGAGAGGCCAGGAAAGGTGATTGTTGAAGTTGCAGGCTCAGTTGTAGTTAACAGGCCAGGACTAAAGGGGCCATGCAAGCCTTAAGATTTGCACCATGAAGAGATCCTATGAGAGGCTATTGGTGAAGCCTAGTAGCAGTGAAAACCCACAACGTACTAAAGATGCCAATACCATAGGATGACCCCCAAGAGCAGCAACAGCAGTGGAGTAGAGTCTACCAGAGCCTTGAGTGCTACAGAGGGCAGAGCTGGAGAAGTCACCCAAGCCCTTTAGAGGAGCCCGGAAGATCATGTGTGGATCTCAGACACTGGAACAAGAAGCTGCAAAGTTGAAATTGCTTTGGAGACCCCAATATGTTAGAAGTGCCAGAGCCCTGGGATATCTGCCAAAGAGAGCCACTAACAGGGAGTGGAACCAGCAAAAGAGTGTTGCAGTTAACAAAGATGAAAGAAGTTGAACATCAGACATGGAGATGCAGAGTTTGGAGTTTGTCCAGCTAGATTTTGGTCTTGCTTTGGTCCAGTATTTCCTTACTATGACATTTCAGAATGGTAATGTATATCCTTTGATGTTGGAAGTCTGTGATTATTTCAAAATTTTGGTTGTATGGGGATTAGTTAAGAGATTGCATGAATCTCAGAAGATACTTTGAACTTTAGACATTTAAACATTATTGAGACTGTGATAGACTCTGCCAATCTTCCATGCTGTCTCCGAAAGGCAGGGCATTGCCCAGACCATTCCACCATCCATGTGGGCCCAGTAAGAGAATGAGACTCTAATTCTTATAGATTAATCAAAGCTTATATATTTGGCGATGATCAGTAACAAGATACTCATACAATCAGAAGTGTAATCCAATACCCAACTAGATATACCAACTACCTTTGACTGTTACAGACACATGAACATCCGTCTCCATCGCTCCTACATCTCTGACCTCTCTCGCTCCTCCTCTGCCTTTTATCTCTTCCTCTCCTAACTCCTCCCACCTTAGCTCCTCCTACAGGAACTTGTTCTGTAGACTGACCTTGAACTTAGAGATCTGTATGTCTCTGTCTCCTGAATGCTCCAAATACAATTTCTGAATTGTGGTTCATTACAGATTAAAAGTCCAAATGAAAACAATAACCAGGTAATAATGATAAACATGATATAGCTATTTCTTGTACAACTGCAAACACACAAACAATTAGCTTAGCTAGGTGGGATCTTGTCCCAAGGACATCACTCCATTGATTCCATTTAATATTTTTGAGCACAAGATTTAGCTCTGTTGCACTTCCTGGTGCCCCTTTAATGACTGAACCATATTTGTGTTTTTTCTTTCTCATTTTGGTCCTTTTTATCAAAATGTTATTCATAAGAGCAAACCTCAGAGTTTCGGGGCCTCAAAGTCCACACCCATAGTGACACACTTCCTTTAACAAGGCTACACCTCCTCCAATAAGGCCACAACTTTCTTTTTTTTTTAAAGATTTATTTATTTTTATGAGTATGGGGTCGCTGTCTTCATACACACCAGAAGAAAGCATTGGATCTCATTACTGATGGTTGTGAGCCACCATGTGGTTGCTGGGAATTGAATTCAGGACCTCTGGAAGAGCAATCATTGCTCTTAACCACTGAGCCAACTCTCTAATAGTGCCACTTCCTATGGGCAAAACATATTTAAACCACCACATTTGTGCCACTGTGTGTAGGGGGTGGTTCTGATGCTCTGATTGAGAATGAATGCTGAAAGTCCTGTTCGCCAATTGGTTCTTGAGCAATCAATAAAGATTCTAGCGGCTAATTCCTGGGTAGAAGAGGCAGAACTTCCAGGTTTCCACAGGCAGACTAGCAGATGCAAGAGAGAGGAAAATTTCACCATGTTTCAGAGAGAGAAAGAGCCACCAGCCATATGAGATCTCTGGTGGAGTAACCATTGGCCACTTCTCTAACTTGTCCTGGGGTAGCAGGCAGGAAAATAGAAACACACTAACCTGAGGGCAGATTTTAGGGTGCTGAGCTAGGACTAAAGGTAATTGAGATGAGGGAAGATTTAGTGTTGAGCGGGAAGTGAAGAGAAGGGCAGGCAGGCTGAGAGAGGCATAAAAGAGCTCGACCATTGAGCTAAAAGCATGATAAAATAAATTAATGTGTGTGTGTCTTTCATCCGTGGATCCAAGGGAACCTGAGGATGGTAGAACGGTCCATCTGGAGCATAAAGTGGGGTAGTAGAAACCACACGCTACAACTGTGGGTGAATTTGAGCACAGAATTTATTATGTGGTTAACTTTAACTGAGATAGCAGTTTAGTTTGGCTTTTGCTGAGAGATTTTAATCTTTTATTCTTTTTAGTATAAGTTCAAAAATCATTGTACTAAAATAAACTGTAGACACTTAAATTTCTAAACCATTGTCTGTGTCATGTAGATAGCAGACCAGCTTCTGAAAGGATTACTTTGGTTGAAACTTTTGAAATAGTCTTGGAATTTAGGAACCAGACAGTCAAGGCCTCTGAAATTAAAATAGGCCCCATAGTCAGCAGACAGATGAATTAAAAAAAAAAAAAAAAAGAAATCCAATTGAGGGAGAAAAATAATAATGGTCTCAAGGACATGTTAATTATGTCATTAAGCCAGACTCAAATGCAGAGTCTGAGGATCTAGCGGTGTTCTCCATGCCTTTTCTTCACCCGCACCTGCCCTATCTGCTCTGCTCTGTGCCCCTGGAGCCACACATGTTCTGAAATTGTTGACAGTTTCCACTGGTCTATGACATCCAGCTGGGCTGATCAGTGAGAAGCGCTGGAAGAGGGTAAAAGGGGAGGAATTTATCCCGCCAACACCCTCCTCACAGGTCCCCAAGGGTAAAGGCCAGTTCTGGCTCCTCTCAGGAGCTAATTCCTACACAGCTCACCCTGCCTTCCCCTCTTACAGACCCTTTCCCTGGGATTCTCACTGATGAATTGTACCACCCCTGGTGTTCCTTCGATTAGCCTTAATAGTCTCTTTTGCTCAGATTTCCATTCTTCTTGTTTTGGTTTGTCACCTGCTTCTTGTTGAGTTTTAGTCCTTGTACTTCAATATAAATAGGAAGAAGGAAAAAGGAGGGGAAGGATGAAGAAAAAAGGAAGGAAGAAAGGAGGAAAGAGGAAAGAGGATCTGTGGTTTGTGGAGCTCTGCAACTTCGCTGAGGCAGCTGAGAGTGATATCTTCTAATGTGTGTCCCCTGACAATTTCTGCAGGCACAGCTCAAGACCGTGGAGCTGCAAGGAAGCAGCAGGTAGTTAGGGGAGCCTCCGTCCTTTAGTGAACTAACATAACAGAGGAAAGAAGTGGCACTGGGTAACTGTCCTCTGGTGAACAACTCATTCAGAAGGAGGAGCCTACTGGATTTTGTTCAAGCTCCTTGCATATTCAATGCACATTTGCCAAACATCCTAGAGCTATATTGGGCAATGGGCACCAGGATTTGGTTTTTGCCTTTTTAATTATTTAGATATTATTTTCTTTTCTGACTAAATTGAGTGCTTTGGATTTGAACTCAGTGCAGAGACCTATTAGATAATTCTGAAGGGGTCTCACCTAAGACAAAGATCCTTTTGTTTCTTTGCTGCTGGAAATTAAGATCCATAAGGTAAATTTGGTATATCAATTATATGGATGAAATCAAAGGGATACTAATGCATTTAATAAGATCTCTGTTGTTAGATTTTAGTAATACTTTAGGAACCATCTCATAGGCCATTATAGAATGGTTTAGGCTAGCTAATAGGGTTTTTTAAGCAGTCAGCATTATTTTGGGTCTAATTGGTATATCTGTATACCAATAAAAACAAAAATAAATAAAAACCCCAGTGAACAGTAAAGCTTCCTGGTGTCAGAGGACATGTGTGCTTAGCCGTGGTAGCTGAGGGAAATTTCACTGCCCCTACACGAATGAGAAGTAAACAGCAGGAACTTTATTGTATTTTGGCTTCACATTCAATCTCACATACAGAGCTTATCAAATACACAATTTCGTCATTGCTTCAGTGTAGGCGGTCTCAATTTCTCATCTTGCTTCCTAACCTTTATATCTCTGTAACTAATCACCTTCATCTTTTGTACAAGAAAACACAAGTTCTCAGAAACACAGCTTACAAACGTCACAAGACACTGGTCACATTTTCTGGCCTGTGGACTCAGGACATCAGATGCTTGCTCTCCCTTTGTTCTAGCTGACTCTTTTCTAATTACAACCCCTGCAGAAAAGTAGCAGGCAGGACATTCACTTGGAGGGCTTGTGGAGAACAAGATGAGCCCCAGGCAGCTTCTGCTAGGAATCTTCCGAGATAACTTTCTCCACTATTGTCCTTCAACCAGAAAAGCGTTCTGTTTTGCCTTCAAAAGAACTTTTATGAGGCAGATGTTCTACTCATGCTGTACTTTGTGACTGTGGAAGGAAATCCGAGCACCTGGGAGGAGGGGCTTTTTCCAAGAATGATAAGATGCTGACTCACACAGCCCGTTGTCCACACATGCTGCACCAGCAGATGGTGAGTTCTGCGTTGTTAGATCAAACAGAGCAAGGAGTGGGGGCTTACTTAGTTTTAGTCACTAATGAGATCTATCTATACAGCTGGAGCGTTTTAAAAAGATCTCGGAAGGCACATGATGAAAACTGCTAGATTATATGAAATATCTGTGATTATTTTAAAAAAGCCATACAAGATTTTTAGTATCACTCAAAACATTGACATTCTGAAACTTCTGATTTAAGGGTGAATCTCAGTCCAGCATAATCCCTGCAGTTCCACTGAACAGTTTAATCTCATTGTTGTGAAAATATCACTAGCGACACTATGGTCTCCACTCTCTGGAAGATTCCATTTTAAAGAGACAAAGTGTTCTTGTCCATTCTATCCTTTTCTTACCCCTTTATAGCTTTATTCTCTGTAACTCTATTCACCAACACTCAAGTTCAGGAAAAACTTGATTGGTTGAGTAGCTAGAGCAAACATACTTTACTTTAACTGGATGTATAGAGTCAGTCTTTATCTGAGATTCAGGGTATAAGGAGCACAGGAGGAAGATGGGTGGGGGCAGTGGTCCTTCCTCAAAGCCTTGCAGCCTCTGTAGGGTGGCAGGAGCTTACTAGTGACATTCATTTGATAAATCTTTGTGCTAGTGACAATAAAGGGGCTAGCAGCTGTTAGTGGTTCCTTCTGTTTTATCCTTATGGCCAGTACCAGTCGTGGGGAGACATAGGTGGCCCTCTCCTCATCACCAGTGTGAAGAATCTAAATAGTTAACTCATCAAAGAAGGGCAAACCTATGGCCCTGTGGGGCTCCTAACAGTATGACAAATTCAACTACAAGATATGTTTTCAACCTTGTCTAACGCCCCTGCCTGCCATCACCAACTCCCAATTCTCTCCCTCTTTTGCTTCCAAGGTATAACCTTGCTTTCTATTTCATAGAAAAAAAGCAGATATGAGACTAAAGTCCCTTCACACTGGCATGATGTCTCTTAAATAGTGGCATGTGTGTGTTTGTGTGTGTGTGCCTCTGTGTGTGTCTATGTGTATTGTGATGTGTGACTGTGTGCAAAGGAACACAGACTATCTTTTATACTTTTGATGCTTCCCAGGGCTCACTGTATCTGTTATCTTACTTTTTTTGTTTTGTGATATGCTTCCTTTACTGATTCCTCTTCACATCCAAATCAAAATAAACTTATGCTATATGTGCTCATGTGCTGTGTGGACACACACAAACACACACACACACACACACACACACACACACACACACATACTCCCACACCCTTTTCCTTAATCTCATGTCTCTTTTGGTCAACACTCAAGTTAACTGACTCCTCCTATTCATAGCCACACTTAGAAGACTTGTTCATATTTCCTATTTTTGTTTCTTCAAGGACATTCTTTTGCCCCAGTGTCCTACATGTTGTGAACTCTTAGGGACGTTTTTAAGTTGTTACTTTTTTGCTCTTTGTTCAGAACATTTTTTCTGTTGTTGTCCAGCTTCATCCTCAGATTCTTCTCTTCCCTCTCTATCTGCTGCTTCTCATATTGAGACCCTATCTTGCTGTTTCTACTTAGTCATTAAATACTAATAGTCCTATGGGGTCTTCTTTGGACTGTTCTCTCTTCTTCCTGTAAACTCAGTGGACAATGTACTCTCCCAAGAGCAACTGGCTGATGCATTAAAAACTAAATCTCTAGCCCATATACCAATTACCTGTCAAATGTCACTACGTGGATGTCTTTCTTTTGCACCATGAATTTAGTATTCTGACCCAAACCAATGAATCCCTGTACCCTCAGCCCCCAAACCAGCTTTGTGCTTTTATTTTGGAGTTTACTTTGCTCAGTAGGTTGACCAGGACTCTGGACAAGTTACCTTTAAATGCTCATCGTTTACCTTTGGTCTACCTTCATGTCCAAATTTCCTCTTACATCAATCTACTTCCTTCTTACCTGCATAACCATTGTCTCATTCTTAGCCTCTCACATCATCCCTCATATGCCACCCTCTAGTGATTCCGAGAACTCCAACTTGATTGTGAGACTCTTGATTAAAGTCCTTGATGAATTTTCTTCTGCTGTCAGGATTATTTCAAACTCTGCTCAGGGCTTCTCCTTGAGGCTCCAGGGACTCTGGCCCCTGACAGCTCTCCAGCCTTTTCTGATGCATTTCCCTTGAACACTGTCCTTGAAACATCCACTCTCCCCTGGTTCTGCAGATACAACTTACCATGGTCAGTTTTTAGACATTTTTATATGTTATTCTTTCTAAGATAGACAGTTTCCTTTATGGTTTGAATTTTCTGATAATTTTTTTTTTTGATCTTCCAGGTGTCTATTTTACTAAATGTTTTTGAGTAAAAGAACCATTTCCGTATAGGAGATAATCAATAAGTGATGGTTGAAAAAGTAGATAAACATATTCATGAATGTGGTGTTTTATTGTTTCCACTGTTACTGATGTCTCATAACACTCTCACCTCATGTCAAAATTTAACTTCTCTACTGACTTCCCACAGATTACACCATTTTAAATTTTAGTGTCTTAGCCTAGAATGCATAGTGTGGTGGTTTGAACATGCTTGGCCCATGGGACATGGCACTATTAGGATGGGTGGCCTTCTTGGAGTAGGTGTGCCTTGTTGGGTGAAGTACATCACTATGGAAGTAGGCTTTAAGGTCTTATGCTCAAGCTCTACCCAGTTTGGAAGCAAGTCTCCTCTTGGCTGCATGCAGAATACTGTCTCCTCCTGGCTGCCTTTGGATTAATATGTAGAACTTTCGGCTCCTCCAGCACCGTGTCTGCTTACATGATACCGTTCTTCCCCCCATGATGATAATAGACTAAACCTCTGAAACTGTAAACCAGCCCCAATTAACTTATAGAGTTGCCTTGGTTATGGTGACACTTCACAGTGATAAAACTCTAAGAAACATAGATACCAAATTTCAAATCAATAGAGAATATGGATGTTATTTGGCCATCATGGTTTAAATTTTGATCAGTTGCCAACATTAAGAATCTGGAGACCTTATGTAATCTTTCAGTGTTTCCACCTTGCTCTGCCTGGGTGAATCTGGGCAGCAGTTGCTCTTTATGAAGAGAGTGGTTTCTAGTTAACCTTTCAGCCAGACCCAGCTCACCTCTAGAGTTCCCTGCATAGTCTACAGTATATTAGGCAACTTATTTCTTCTGGCAGTATTTTCCCCAGAAATCTCAGATGTGTGTATGTAGTTCCCAAACATGCACAGCAAAGCACAGGACTTCTGTGCCGATGTGGTTCTTAGACAGATCAGCCTCGAACTGAGCACAAATCACTATCATCTCTGTGTTGCTACCCTGCCTGAGGTACAAGGGATGTACTTCATGGGGCTTTCCTCCACGGATTGATGGTGGTGCCTCAGCTATACTACTTCAGTTTCCGGTTCCTCTCAGCTGCACCATGATCTGAATGATCAGTCCTTCCTGGGTCTTGCACTTAACTATGACAATCTCTACTTTCTTCACACTCTTGTTGAAGCTATCATCTTGGCTTTAACCAGGATTTCACTTTTATTGCCAGCACCAGCTCCAGTTTCTCCACCAATCTGTAACCTGCTCTGTTCTATTTCTGGATGTTCAGGAAGAGAATGCCAAGCCTTTCAGATACCTAACACTGGCATTGTATTAGAACACATTTAATTCTTCCCAGGTTAATTCATTGTAGCAAAAGAGCAAAACAAAACAAAACAAACAAATCAACAACAACAAACACCAGGATGCTAGGAAGCAATTTTCATGGTGTCCGACCATAGTGCGTGAGTTTTTCAGAAGCTCTGTCTTTGCCACTGGACTGTGAATTCCTCAAGCATGAGGCTTTTTTTTTTTTCACACATTGCTGTTATCCTCACTATTGGCATATGTCCTGCTATATAATATTTGCTCAATAAATATTATTTCAATAAATGAGTGCATTTCAGGTCACTATTCAAGGCATTTGGGGGAACATAAATTTTGATGTAGCTATTTTTTCAAGGATCATTTTTCAAAAATAGCACACTATAGAAATCTATGGCTTTTCAGACACAAGAAGCTCAATTTGCCTCATTCCACATAAGTCCTCCTTCAAACACTTATTGATGATGACTGCAGATGCCACGACCAAGTAAGTATTCATTTCTCTTTACTGTAGTCTATGCCAGACTGTGTTCAAAGCTACAATTCTTAGGCCATGCTGATTTCTAGCATTTAAGGCTTTTTCTCTTGAAGTAGTGAATTTGCACATCTTGTCCTGGGGACTAAAATTCATTCGATGGTTTGGACATTTGTTGTTTGCTCTGGCTGGAAGTTCACATCTCTCTGTAGTACAAGTTACATGACCAGGTAAATTAAAACAAGCTTTGCATGTGATTTCCCATTAATCACGATTATCAATTCATGAATTCCTGATAAGCCCTTTGGTTAAATCTGATCTTTCACCTCTATGCTTGGGAGTGAATTAAGGATAATTGCCTGCATTCTGCCACTTGTGACAGTATTTGAGCTGATTAGCTCATGGAGGGCTGATTAGATGACGACTACCGTCTAGTAAGAGTATGCATTATAACAGGCTATGTAGATGAGCTTGTAGCGATATTATATATGACATGAAACCAAAAGAGCACATTTTCATTCAAATTAGAGACTCTTAATCGTACTCCATGGGCATCATGGTACATGACAGTCACTGAATGACTATGTAAATTGAGTCCCACATTTTACTTTGTATCAACTGTCCATAGCAACTTTCCTCTCTTTGCAGTGGAAAAGGCAAAGGTGAAAGCATAAATAGAAAGTTCTGACAGGTGGGATGGAAAGTACAAGAAATAACCTCACAAAGGCCTTTCATGTGTAGTTCTGCACGAGGCACAGGCTGCAGAATTTGGGTCCATCTACTGCCAAGCTTTATGCGCCATCGTTGAACTTGGTAAAGGTCTTAGAAAGATCTGTGATTGTCATACTACATGCAGAAGATCTTGTCTCACTCCAGACTGTACCTCCTACCATCGTGTGCCTTCATTCCTGTTAGCTTGAGATTGTGTGCCGATCCAGTTTGCTGTATGGTTTTCCTCTTGACTTGTGTATCATTGATGATTTAATCACTGTTGCTTCTGGAAGGCTCCATGTGCATATACTGCCTGTCTCAATTACCTGATGTAATCTAGGCTTCTAATTTTCCCAGAAAGTATAATGTTTCAGCAGTAGCTACCTTGAAAAGTCATACAATAAACAGGAAATGTTCCTGACCCCACCTCCTCTGACAAACCTTTCATTTAGCTCCATGTTTTAAAATGTTACACCTTCTTTTTAATCTTTATAAAAATACAATTATTTATGTATTGTGTGTGAGCGTGTGTATGAACATATGTGTGTGTGAGAGAATGTGTATGTATGCATGTGCATATGTGTGTCAGCATGTGTGTGAGTGTGTGTGTATTTGTGTGTGAGCACGTATGTGTGTGAGATGTGTGTGTGTGTGTGTGTGTGTGTGTGTGTGTGTGCCTTAGCATACATTTGGAGGTCAGAGGAACACTTTCTTTCTTTCTACCATGAGAGTCTTGGGGACTGAACTCGGGTCACCAGGTTTGGCCTTAGCCACCTCTAACCATCTAGCCATTTTGCTGGCCCTAAAATGCCACATCTTTAGCACAAGAAATAAAACGCAATGTGATACCCTCATGTAGTGATATCTGGGGACTCTTGAATTATCTCAATCTAGCCAATTCAGAATTTTCTTAGAAATATATCAAGAAGAAAATTTCAACAATAATAACAAAAACCCAAAAAAATCATTTTCAAAAAGATAACTCAATCAGAACATAAACCAGGATGACTTTCTTTTTGTTTTGAATTACAGGTACTATTTATTTGTGTGTGTGTGTGTGTGTGTTTGTGTGTGTGTGTGGTGTGTATGTATGTATGTATGTATATGTGTGTGATGATGTGAGTATTCATGTGACATTGTATGGGTGTGGAGTTACAGTCTGGGTGCTGGTCCCTACCCTCTACCTTAAGACAAGGTCACTTGTTTGCCACTGGGTATATCAAAATATTTGGTCAGAGGACTTTTTGGGGGTTCTCCTGTCTCTTCTTCCTATTTCACTGAAAGACCACGGGATCACATACCTGTATTACCACATGGTCTTTTAGGTGATCTCTGGGGATTTGAACTCAGGTCCTCATACTTGTATGGAAGACACTTTACTCATTGATCCATGTCTCCAGTCCCAGACACTTATTTCTTAAGTTATTTTTGTAAGGATATACACTTTATGACTTTATCTTTTCTTATTATTTTCTTAGTTAATTGAAAACATTCTAAATCTACGCAGCTTAATAAAAAACATTTAGATGATATATTGAACAAGTTATTACATAATTCACATGTGCTCTTATTTGATTTTTTGACAGTGGTTTATGACCAGGTCTGGAGGTATATGGTTTAGTTTGATCTGTTTGTTTAACTCACAGTAGGGTATTTAGTGTGCTTCGATGTGCTTAAGACCTTACCTTTTCCATCTATGAAATTACAGTGACATTTACAATGTGTTGGAATGAGAAATGTCTTTTGGTGGTGGTGGTGGTGGTGATGGTGGTGGTGGTGATATCAGCGTACAGCATCCATGTGGGGAAACACCAGTGTGGTCTTCTCTATCATGTGATATTGTGTAGTGTACCTCCTTGTGAATGAGGATTGCCAGGTGAGTACAGAGACACTTGGAAATGGAAGGACAGAGAACATCGTCTGTCTTCAAACGTATGAACCAGAAGTTTAAGAGTGCATGGTGACAAAGGCATGCCTTTGCTATTTGTAATAAGATTCACACCTGGGGCCACATGCTTGCCCAGAGGGAATTCACTCGTGTAAGCACAATGAGCAAAGGATGAGGAGGTGATATCCTCTGTGTTTGCTTCTGATTTGTCAAGAATGTTGTATAAATTGAGGGATGTGATAGAGAAGCTAGCTTGTCATTTCTTACAGCTGGTTATGTGTGGGAGAAGAGGGTAAGACCAGAGTGTTCAAACCAGGACTGTGCAAAAGAGTCCTCTCTGAAATCCAAAAGTGTAAAGCCTGTAGGAAGAACTGGATAGTGAAGAGGAAGAAAATGAGGCTTTAAGAATCAGAATGAGTTAGACTGGCATGTAAATTGGGTTTTTAAAGTGCTTAAAGCAATCAAGAAGAGGTGAGAAAGAGAGATAGCACACAAAAAGCCTGTCTGGGTCACTGGAAAGCAAATGTGACAAGATTTCTGTCAAGCTAGAGTTCCTGGAGAAAGAATGAACGGAAAGCTAAAAGTCACACGTGTGTGGATTTCTGGAAGACTTTTAAACCTGAGCAAACATTCACTAGAGGCATGACAGGAAGTGCAGGTGATCTCTACCCTACTGCCTCCAGAAGGAGAGCTCATGGGGGAAAACCATCCCAGCTGTTCCCTTAATGGAATAACCAAGGCCACCTGTAGGTGGGGGCCATTCAGGGCAACCAAAGGTCCCATACTGAATGAAAATTTATTTGTCTCCTCGTGGTTTGTAGCATACTCAGGCTTTGGGGATGCTGGTACCAAGTACACACTAATTCATAGTAACCCCCAAAACACCACAGACAATGCCAGCAATGGATGGATATAGACAGAGAGCAGTGCAGATGAGGACAATCATTCTTGTCCTAGGGGTGGACAACTATCTTCTTGGAGAGCACATTTGTGTGCATTTCTCCTCTACAGAAAATACAGTGAGGTGCATGTACTGCTTGGACACTTTGTACTACCACCTTTGGAGGACTTTCCCAAAGGTACAAACTCTAGTAGCAGTCACGGTTGGCTGGGCAAACTGAAGCCTATAAATTTGAGAGATTCTCTACCTAGACCAAAGTTATTTCAATGGCTAGAGGGAATGATGGTTCATGGAGAATGACTGTGTGTTAGGGAGGCCTTGATGAAATAGTATCTCCCACCTGTGCTGCCCTGTTTTCTTTTGGCAAGCAATGGGATCTGACAGCTGGGCATAATACTGGATTTTTATAATCCCAGCACTTTGGAGATAGATGCAGGATGACATGGAGTTCAAGGACAGCGTCAGTTGCTTAGATAATTCAAAAAATAATTAAACCTCTGTCTCTGTCTCTGTCTCTGTCTCTGTCTCTGTCTCTCGTCTCTCTCTTCTCTCTTCTCTCTCTCTCTCTCCACACACACACACACACACACACACACACACATACACATGATGGAAACTTTTCATGCAGAATTGACCTTACTAATTTTTGGTTTTTTTGATCCCCATAACTTCTGATTCCAAATCAAGTCACAATTGCTCAGAATAGATAACAGTGAGCATTCAAGCACATCACCAAGATACCCTTGTAATGCCATTAATTTGTCATGAAATGGAGGCATGGTACCTTTTTGTTATCCTGTCTACCTTCTATAAGAAATGTTTTTCATGGAGAGGTTGAAAAACAGTCCTTGTACCAGCTCTCATCTTTCTCTTTCTCTTTCTCTCTCTGTCTTTTCTATGGGCCTTCTCTGACCTTTTTCATGTTCTCTTTAACCATCCCTGTCTTGTCTATGTAAGGGCAACATTCTTCTTTAAGGGCTGTACACAGTCAAGAGCTGTACACAGTCTTTTCTATTGTAGAAGAGTAAATCAAGTCCGATAAAGTCTTTTGCAGTTTTTGGAGATCATTTCAGACATCGAAATGAGGGATTTCTTCAGATTAGTGATGCCAATCCTCCCATCTTGGGAACATTAATTGGGTTATTTTTGCTGATTCTTTTGGTCCCACGCCTTAAATAGGCTGACTAACTTTGTGATCAACAGATAGATAATTTGGTAGCAAAACCTATTCAGATACATTATCATAAGTTAGCTATGGAGGACCACGAGACTCAAGATGAGGTTGTTACTTTATCCAGGGTGTTCCTCAAACCCATCTCCACCCAACCTAAAAGAGGGGACTTCTGCCCCTAGACCAAGCAGAGAGAGGCTACCCAGAACCCTCTCTGACTGGTGATCTGAATTCTTGCTTAGGATGCGAGGCTAAGCACTGCAAGGGAATATAAATAAAACTTAAAAATATCTATCTGGGTTCCCTGAGGGACAAGCCTGACTGCATAGGGGTTGATGTCAAACGTATCCCCTCTCCAGGAAAAAGACACCGGGATGGGTATGGCCCTCATGCCTCACTGGACAACAACAGGAAGACCGGAGCCATTACAAGGTCCCCTTCAATTATTGGAGGTCAGGCCTCTATCCCCGCCTTTGCAAGAATAGAATCGCCAAGGCCCTTCTATACTTAGAGAAGGGAGGAGATGTCAGGAGCAGCCCTGCATATACACTAAAGGCCTAAAATCAACCATAGGCCTAAAGTCAGCAATAGGCCTGACATACATACATGCTAACACAATGTCTTGGGTCTCTGTGGAAAAACACTGAAAACAGAAGGCTATAAACTATTGCAAACAGGCAGCTTCTGTGGAAATTTACCAGACCTAGTAGTCATAGGTCTTATAAATAGGCAGCCTCGGTGGACAGTACCAACTTAGATAAGGACAAGTGAATCATAAGCAGAGCCATATGAACTGTCCCCTGAACCTACACCCAGCTGATACCCTGTTCTGAAGGTATCTGTACTCCCCCTGGACACTATGCTCTGGTGCCACTCCCTCCCCACATCCTGCCTTTTTGTGTTTATAACCTCTGTGTAAAAAGATAAATTACGATGTGATTTAAATAACTAACTAAATAGATTAAAAAAAAAAGAAATGTTTTTCATTACAAGGATGCTATAGTGCTAATCTCTGAGTATTTTAGAGATTTGTGGAAAGACATCCGGGAGGATAAAGAATGTAGCAATTAGAAAGTTGAAACACAGATCTCCTGTGTGGGTGCAGGAGGCTTTCCCAGAGCCACAAGGTGGTTGGATGAAAATCCCAACGCTGGGCTTCACTATATTACTTGTAAGTTGTTGCCAGGAAGGCTCCTGAGTGCCCACCCCAACATCCAGGCTATTGCTACTGCTGTGGAGGGGGCAGAAGGTCTGTAAGTGAAGGTGACAAGAGGGCCAAGTGTGATCAAAGGATGGCATGTGCTCTTATGAAATGTCAACATGAAGTAATACTGCTCTACAATTACTATATAGTAATTAAAAAGATAAACCCGGAGAGCTGAAGAGATGGCTCAGTGTTTAAGTGTACATGTTCTAGATTTGGTTTCCAGCATCCAACATGATGGTTCACAACCACCTTAAATTCCAGTTCCTCGGAATCTGATGCCTTCTTCTGGCCTCCACAGACACTAGGCACGCATACAGCACACATACAGGCATACAGGCAAACACTCAGACATTATAATAATAAAGGTAAATAAATAACTGCATCCTAAATACCAATATTTATGCCCACAAATAGTCAAAAGAATCAAAGAAAAAAATTTTTTATAGCAGATGGTGACTACTACAAACATCACTACTAGTTAAGATTATTCACATAGAAATAGCTAAGAGTAGTCAAGGCTTAACAGTTCAGATATACTTTATATGGATAGATAGTCTTCAAAAACATCAAAAATCCACAGAATATATATTATTAGATTTTTGACTAAGTGACATGTCAGCTCCTTCATGGTTCAAAGAAGATACTGAGCATTATAACCTCCATATGGAGCTGCTTCCAGTTGTGACAAAGTAGCCACTGTGCAGGAATTGCCCTAATTCATCTACAGACAAAAGATACTGCCCAGGACAAAGTACACATGATGTGGGATAGTCAACAGCTTAGATCTGCCAAGACAGTGTCACTAATCCTTCATAATAATTCCTGCTTCACTTAAGGTCTGTCAGATGGTTCTGGGACAGCTGAAGACAGATGTTCCAATGTTTTGAGGAAGAGGGGACTGTCCAGGTAGTCAACTGTCTCTGCAATTTTTTTAAGTTTTGAAAGCTATGTTTTTGTGTTTTCTATATATTCAGGTAATATTTAATTCATTCCCAGATCTCTGCTGGGTTGAAAACTACTTATAGTCTCACAATCAAACTTCAGTTGTTTAACACTAAGGAAGATGATCTAGACTTAAAAGAACAGTTTTCAGATGGTAATGCAGGTTAAAAATCAGAACATGATTCAGGTATAGAATTGTAAACTTAAGTTACGATAGATGTTAAAGTAATGAACCTAAATTGGCCAAATTGATAGACTGGATATTATTAGTGAGCATCATAACTTATAGTTTACATAACTGTTATTACTATGTTCAATGTATATCTGAGAGAAAATTCCTTTTTAATGAACAAAAAAGTGAAATGTCATAGATTTGGTTTATTGCTTATATTATATTAATTGGGTTCCCAAATTATACGAGAATTCACTCATCCACATGTAAGATGCTGCAGGACCCTGCCCCCAGTTGGCTGTAATTGATAAATAAAGTATATATATATACACATACATGCCACAGCAGCAATTCAAGGAGAAGCTTTGATTTTGAGAAGGGGTTGCAGGGGCATAAGAGGACTCAGGAGGGGAGAGAAGGACATGGGAATGATGTTAACACAACACTCATGTTTGAAGTTCTCAAAACATTTAAAAAAGAAATAGCAAACAGATAAATCCAGTTTTCAAAAGTGCCTTGAGGAGTCCTTGGTACATGGTGGGTGTTTAGAAACCACAGCCACTTTTGTGCTTAGGGGAAGTGGAGGATATTATCGTCATAGTTTAATCCAGGGTATGAACGGAGACAAGCAGATGACACTTGGTAAGATGTACTGGCAATTTTCTTTGAAATTATTGACATAAATAAATGTGCAAGCCTTTGATTCTATGTTTTCCAGCAACTTTAATTAATTGTGATTTCACTTCTGAAAGTCTTTTCTCAACTTTAGGATTTCGCACAAGTGAAAAATACTTAGCATAAAATTCAAAGTAAATGAAAGCAATATAGAATCCAAGTGTTTGCTTCTCAGCACGTCCCAGCCATAACTAACATATGTCCTTGCTTGTAATCAAACTTTTCCCCCTGATATTCCCTCTATTTTATGAGAATTCAGATTAAAATCCTGGCTGCAACATAGACCTTGGTCAGAATTAGAAAACTCTAACAGTTGATACCTGTCATCTTTACCTTCAGCATGCTATTCAATCAGGTATCCAAGGCCTGTCTTCAAGGTACTGTCTGCTGTGCAGGGTGTCTATTGTCACAGCTTCCCTCCCGCATCAGTAAGTCCTCCTCCCAGGGTCTAGGAAATTTATCTATTATAGTACGTTTTACAGTATACATTTCCTTTGAGTATTTCTTGACAGACTCGGTCTACTTCTTTCTCTGTGTAGATGATACATCAATCAGCTGTAATCATGATGATGCTTTTTAACAAAGCATTTAAAAATTTAAATGGTTTATAATAAAGTTGTTATTATTATACTCACAAATCTTTCAGGGAGGTGCAGTTGTCGTCGTAGGCCCAGGTATCCTGGTGTAGGGTGCGTCTCTACTCGGTCAGCATAAGGCAATGTGTCATCACCACCTCATTTTGTGTGTACTTCATCTTCCTTGGCCTGGTGACTATGCAAGTCATGTTCTGACACTGAATCGTTAGTATACAAAGCAAACCACACAAGCATATGTAAACCTCTACTCACAGACATCATCTAACTCTCTGTACACCAAGGCAAGGCCATACAGTCAAGGCTAATATCAACGGAGCGCTCTTTCCATGAAGTTGACCATATTTTTTTACTTAACCCAAAGTGACAATTTTACATATTCTGACCTTATTATACTTTATTATCCAAGGAAATGAAGAATTAGAAGTAAGTAATATGACCTACAGTAGTTATTAAGTGACTTCTGTCTTTCGTGATTGACATACTTACTCATTAAATAAATTAAAACCTTTATATGTGCAAATGGATTATAGTATAGGTACTATACTATACCATATTTTATAAATCATATATTTATATAGTATAATATACACCATTGTAATTATTATAGCATAGGAACCTCTTTTACTCTTTGAAAAATTTAGAATTTAGTATAGTATAGAGTTGTATAGACATAGCAAAACATTTCAGAACAATTTTATCACCGTAAACAAACCCGGCACCTGTCTGTATTCTCTCAAAGTTTCTTCTGCCCTGGTCCTTGGACCCACAAATCTCTTTGTGCCCCTATGGACTCTCATATTCTGACACTCATGGAAACAGAATAATATAACAAGGGGTCTTTTGTAACAGATTTCTTTTGCTTAGCATGTTTTTAAGGCCCATTGGTTTTGTTACATGGTGCAATTTACTTACTTTTCTGGTTAAATAGTAAGCTATGGCATAGAGAGAAAGCATACTGATTATTTCTTTATTATTTTGTTGGCTTTTGTATTGATTCCAGTTTTCGGCTACTGCAAAACATGTGGAAAATAAATATTTGTGTATATGGTTTTGTGTGTGTGTGTGTGTTGTGGTGTGTGTGTATTTACATGTATTTTCATTCCTCTTGGTTATTAATTTGCACAGTACAATTGCTGGGTTACATGCTAACTACATGGATCACAATGACTTCACCATTTTATGCTCCTCAAACAATTCATGACTGGTCCAATTGTTTCATTTCTTTAAAGAGAAAAAAACTACATTTTTTCTTTCTTTCCTTTTTTTTTTTTTTTATCTCTGAGACAGGCTTTCTCTGGGTTGTCCTGGATGTCCTGGAACTCAGTCTGTAGTTGGCTGGCCTTGCACTCAAAAGATCTGCCTGCCTCTGCCTGCCAACTGCTGGGAATAAGGCATGCACCACTACCACCTGGCTTGTGGCTTTTTTTAAACCAATGTTTGCTTTTGTTTGTCCTTTTCATTTTCATTTCTCTAGTGGTGATGTTGAGAATGTATTTGTATTGGCAATGTGTGTGTTCTGTGCTCTTGTTACTATGTGTGACTGCACATTCAGGATGTGCATGTGGAGGCCAAAGGTCAATGCCAAGTATCTTTCCTTGATTAGTCTCTACCATTATTCTTTGAGACAGTGTCTTACTGAACCTGAGTCTAACCCATTCGGCTAGCCTGGCTAGCCTGAATGAGCTTCAGGAATCCACCAGTATCCCTACTTGAAATCTAATGCCATGGTTGCAGTATTACACAGCCACACTGCCAAGCCTTCTTTTATTACATGGGTTCTGGGGATCTAAAGACAAGTCTTTGTACTTTTATAGCAATAAACTATCTCCCAGCCCCTCATGTATTTTTCTTTGTTATGTGCTCTTTTGTTTCCCTCCCTCCCTCCCTCCCTCCTTCCCTCCCTCTCTCCCTCCTCCCTCCCTTTCCTTTCCTCCTGTCCCTTGTTCCCCTCCCTCCCCTCTTCCTTCTCCCTCTCCCTCCCTCCCTCTTTTCTCCTCCCTCCTTCCTTCTCTCCTCCCCCTCCTTCCTCCCTCCTCCTCCCTTCCCTCCCTCCCCCTTCCTCTCCCTCTCCTTCTCCTCTCTTCCTTCCTCCATCCCCCCTTCTCTTCCTCTCTCCCTCTTTTCTCTCTTCCTCCTACCTCCTCCTTCCTCCCCCACCTTCTTTGTGACCAAGTCTGTAATTTTTGGTTGGTTTTGATTTACTATGTAGCTAAGGAAGACTTTGAACTAATGATTCTTCTGCCTCTACTTCCTAAGCACTGGGATTGGTGGAAATGGAGCCCAGGCCCTTGTGCACACTAGGAAGCCCTCTACCAGCTGAGCTATATCTCATCCCTTCTGCTGTCATGTCTTTGAAGTCATTCCCTAGCAAAGGTCATGACCATTTCCCTTTATTTCTCTTTTAAGAGGTTTATAGCTCTAAGCATTTTAGCACATTTTGGCATATGAATATTCTAAGTTTTTATATATATATATAATATATTATATATATATATATATATTATATATAGTGTGGACTTCATTCCTTGTGTGTGAAAAACTAGTTTTCCAACTTCTCTTCCTTGAAAAGATAATTCATATAAAATTGTCTTGGCATACTTAGCAAAAATGGGTTGACTAAAAATGTAATAGTTTATTTTTAAACTTTGAATTGTATTGCATTGGCTGATTTGCTTATCTTTATGTGAGTGCCATGCTATTTTGAAGAACATAGTCTATGTCAAGTTTGAAAGAAAGAAATGTCTATCTTCCAACTCTTTTCTTTTCTGACAAGGTTGTTTGCTTATTCCAGGCCTCTTTCATTTTCATATTATTTTTGTTATTGTGTCTGCTTACCAATTTCAGCTAAAAGAACAAAAGGTAAACCCAAAGTCTCAGCTTGGATGTTTTTAATAGGGACAATGTAAAATCTAAAGATTACTTTGGAGACACTAACAGTCTATGAAAAAATACGTTTTGTAATCCACCGACTGAATGTATCTCTGTCTATTTGCATCTTATTGTGATTTCAGGAGACTGTCTTGCACTGTCCATATTAACTATGGTCCTACATGTTTTATTCTTTATTATAAATGGAACTGTTTTCTGAAACCAGTTTTGGGTTGTTCATTACTACTGTAAAAAATTATCATTTTCCTCTATATCAATCAGGCATCTTCCTGAACACATTTCTTGGCACTACAATTTTGTGTGTGTACCTTAGGGTTAGATATATACACGACTGTATTTGGGTAGAGCCATCTAACAATTTCCTGCCTAGTCTGGGTTTTTGACTAATAGCCTCCACTAAGATTTCCAGTACAGTGATGACAAGAAGCAAGAGTAGATACGTTCGCCTTGCTTTGTGTCTTAAATCAAATACAAGGTTAGATTTGAGATAGATGCCTTTTATCAGGTTATAGAAGTGCCCATCTGTTTTCATTGAGAGTTTTAATCGTGGAGAGGTGTGAATGGCTCTTAGAGGTCACAGTGCACATCTCTACTACAAGTACAAGGAATCAGTGTGAGGAAGGAAACTACTTTCCTTTTCATGCCTGCCTGGGTAGCTCTGTGCCCCTGTGTAGCGTTCCTATCACGGTAGCTAACATTCGCCATTAGGGAGTATGCTCATAACCTTGTTGTTTAAGTCTTAAGAAAATATTCAGGCTAATAATAATAGTACAGGATGACTGAAAAATTCAATTATGACAGAAACTTGCCTGCTTCTGGCAAGCTCTATCAATAATTCTTTCCACCAAAAGCCCTTGACCTGGAACACTGGCTATTCTGTCATTTTTCCAGGCTAATTAATTTTCTTCAAATCTTATACCAACTGAAAACCCCTATAATGAGTTGATCCATCCAAATACTTGCATCTTTTCTTTCATAAAATGAAACAAGAAAAAATTGAAAAAATCCTAAGAAAATAATTAAAGAAAACAACAAAAATGCATATAGTGTACATTTCCTGTTTGTTGGGGTCTGAATTGCAATTATGAGATGACAAAGCCTCCCATGTGAGTCTGCTGTCTTTCCTCCTTTGCCTTTTGTCTTCTAGATCAGCATTTATTTGCTGGCATTTTGATGTTGTTGACAGTGATATTTTGATGTGTGTTTTTGTGTGTGTGTGTGTGTGTGTCTGTTCTTGGTCCAAATAAATATCTATTTCATAGACACAATTTGTCTTCCAACCACTTATCCCCTGTAACAGAAAATGCATTCTCTCTAATTGTAACACACACACATACACACACGCACGCACGCACACGCACACACACAGTAGTTAGAAATAAATGCCATAGTGATACAGTTTTTAGTGTCATGAATCATAAACACGTTTTTAAACTCCCATGATTGCTATGGATTTCCTCCCTAGACATATACTTGTGTAAATGTAAACATAGGGACTATTTAAAAACCTAATGTCTCTGGTCTATATGGATAGTTGCAAAGGTATAGGAACTAATAGCTTTTTCACATTTCCTTGTCATCTTTGTGTTGGGTTCAGCTTCCTGTGTCACATACTATCACACAAGACAACCGTGATACTTGAGAGACTCGAGGCAGGCAAATCCTAGCTAGGATTCTGTCTTCTGGTGCAGCAGACAAGCAGTTAATGCTCTCGCAGACTGAAGAGGACGGGAGCTAGACAGAAAGAGAAACAATATTTCATTTGCTTAGGATCTCTTTTTATTGAATTCCTTGCCCCTTTGTTCCCTCCTCTCCCCGCTTCTAGCATTGTCTCAAGGATGGGGAAACACAAGCTTGGGGAAGGAGGAGGCTGATTTTTCAGCGAGGCTCTTCAATGCCAGTGCTATGACAGATGGGTTTGGAGGTTCACACAATCACTTTTTCCTTAATCATGCTGGCGACCACGGGGTGCATAGACACAATCGGAAATGAAGCCTCATCCAGGAGCAGTGTTTGAAGGGTACCTTATCTATTCACCGGCTATGGAAAGTACAGATGCATTCTAGCTCACGGAGTGCTGCTTTGAAATGCTGTAGTGCGCTCTCTCTCTCTCTCTCTCTCTCTTTCTCCTCTCTCTCTCTCTCTCTCTCTCTCTTCTCTCTCCTCTCTCTCTCTCTCTCCTTCTCCCTCTCCATCCTCACTGTCTCTTTCTTCTTCCCTTCCTTCCCACTCCCCTCCCACCACACACTTCTAGTCAAGCAATTGTCTTATAAAGATTCTCTCTAAAGGAAAACACATCTTTATCTGCAATGCTGCAAATAACAGAAGCCTCCTGTTATCCATCAATCTCCAGAGCTGGTGTTCAGCTCACAGACAGACTCCTCTCTTTTAATTTTTAAATCACGTTATCAATCAAAGTGCTGTATGGTTCTCTTTTTAGCTATTCTGAGTTGATCCTATCTACTTTCCTTCTGCTTGCGGCTCAGGTTTCTCCTATTGTCTGGGTCTTATAGAAACCCTTCAGAGGTTTCTGAGATTCCTGCTTAACAGAAGGTGTTCATTTTTCTTTAATAAGCACACATATTTTCCTGGGAAGTTGTTAGTGTTGTCTCAGTGAAGTGCAGGCCATCGGTCTCCAACTTTGGGTTGTGGTGGGATGGGGCAGGGGACTGGCAGGGAACTACGGCAGAGGAAGACAGTTTAAGTTGAAGCTGAACTGATCTTAGAGGCAATTCCCTTAGCCCCACTGCCTATTGCAATTCAGTGAACATCCAGGGAAATAATGTTCATGGTGGCCCTGCCATCATCTTTCTTGGAGTAGAATAAATGGACGAACACCTAACTTTTAGTTAAACATCTCAGTCCTGCTGAGATCCACTTCTTGTGCTGGCACTGTTAGGTTCAGTTATCCAGGGTGGAGCTATGTAGCTCAGTTACCCATTTATCCTAAAGAAAAAACTAGTCCACCGAGCACAGTCACTCTCCTTTGTGACATTAGAGAGTAAACATGCACTCCCAGAAGGTTAGGACAGTTTTGAGCAGGAGCACGTTAGAGTAACTGCCGTTGCTTCCAGCAGTTTGAAGACAGGCTAAGAGAAGATAGGCTGTTTTCTCTATTCGTTTCAAACTGGTCGATTTGAGGTAATATTTTGAACATACTTTGTGAGCTTCATTGTCCTTTTTAGGGGAGAAAGCAGACATCTCCACAGTGGTAGATCCTTGGCATATTCTTGACCAAAAGGAGGGCGGGGTGAACAGAGGAGACATGAGCTGTGGTGTGAGAGACTCTGCAGTCTCCTACAACAGGCAGAATGGTACTGCAGGGACTGGGACACGTCTCCTGCCTGTGTGATTACGTCAGATCCACTCTTGAGAAACAAAGGGTAGCACTTGTTATTTAAATATTATAGTCAGAAAGGAACTAAAGTATTCCTCGTGGCATGTGTACTGCTGCACCTCATTTTATATCTAGGCTATGGAAAAATATGAAAGATTATTTGCTATTATGCTCTGAGTCCTTCAAAACTAATTGACAGTAATTAACCACGTATTGAGATTCTACTAGATCATATAGACAGATGCTGAGGATTCAGTATTAAAAAATTATAATTTCTGCTCTTAAACATCTTAAAATATTGTATGTGCTTGTGTGTGTGTTTGCTTGCATGTACGCACACATGTATAGAGGCCAGAGGTTGACACAGAGTGTTTTCCTCAGTCACTCTCCATCTTCTTTTTTGGGGGAAGGATGTGCTGGTTTGAAGAAAATGGCCTCCATAAGCCACAGGGAGTGACACTATTAGGAGGTGTGGCCCTGTTGGAGTACGGTTGGCCTTATTGGAAGAAGTGTGTCACTGGGGTAGACTTTGAGGTTTCAGAAGTTCAAGCCAGGCCCTGTGTCAGGCTCTCTTCCTGATGCCTGAGGAAGAACCCTCAGCTCCTTCTCCAGCACCATGTCTGCCTGCATGCCACCATGTTTCCCACCATGATGATAATGGACTGAACTTCTGAACTATAAGCCAGCCCCAATTAAATGTTTTCCTTTATAAGAGCTGCCATGGTCATGGTGTCTCTTCATAGCAATAGAAACCCTAAGACGCAGGTCTCTCACTTAACCTGGAGCTTGCTGATTAGGGTAGAGTAGCTGGTCAGCAGCCTCTGGGGATTCACCTGTCTCCTACTTCCCAGCACTGGGATCATATGTGAGCGTGCACTACCATGCCTGGATTCTTTCTTTGGATGCTGGCTATCTAACTTGGGTCCTCATGCTTGCCTGGTAAGCAGCCCTGATTAAATCAACTCCATAGGCTCTTGCATATCATTTTAAGATTTGTGATGAAGTTATTTGTAATTTCATGAGTCCCATATTCAAATATCCACTTTAGGAGTGCAATATCCAAATGCAGATTTGAAGATGGGAATCAATGTACTATATCTTTCTAGAAATACGATCTTTCACACATTGTGTTCAAGTTTGCCTCCAAACAAGAGGCATGCTGGTTTGTTAACACACTGTGGTTTGGACAAGGTCTCTGGTTCTGTTCTCTGCCCAGTGCCCCACATTCTAACTGTGAAAAGATTACTCCTGAGCAAATGGATACAGAGAACGTTCGGACACTTGATGAGTGTGCCGTGTCTCTAGACTTCCTCTTCTTATTTGCTCTTCTTGTCATGTAGTCTCTTCAGCATGGATCCCAGGCTTCTGAGTTGCCCACTTTGGTCTTGGCATACTTGAAGAGGTGTGAGAAATTATTTAATGAAAACGCTGGGATGTCACATGAAGATGCTCAGATTGAAATAATGACTTCTTGGCTTGTGTAATTGTTTGTTCACTGCATATGCACCTAAGAAACTCCGGAGTCCTCACCATCCACCCATCCCTGAGTTGCTATGTCCACCTTACTAATAGTTCCAACTTCATGCCCTCCGCACAGGGCTCAAGGAAGACTTAAGCCTCATTGTTTTCCTCCTACTTTCCTCAAACTTCACTGTTGGTGTTCCTTTTTATTTTTTTTTTACATTCATTCATGTAGTTTTTGTGAATTTTGTATGCATTTAATTATTTGTTTATGTGGACTTGTTTGTAGGGCTATGTGTGTGGGTACATGCCAAACACAGGACTTGGTTCACTTCTTATGCTGTGTTGGTTCTAGGGATGGAACTCGGGTCATTAGGTTTGGCAGCAATCTCATAGAAACAGCAAATGCACCCAGGACAACCTCCCCCCATCTCCCAACACACACATTATGAACCAGACATTTCTAGCATCCCTGGCTCTGGGGTCTGATGCTATTATCATCATCCTGGAGGGACCTGCTGGCTACATGAAGAAATCACCAATCAAGCACCTTGTTAAACACCTCTCTGAACGTTGTTCCATTTACTTCAATCTCAGGATGTAGGTATTAGTGTTTGTTTAACATGGCTGTGACAAAATTTGTGAGAGAAAGCGCTTGTAAGGATTGAGAAATCATAACAGAGAAGCATGATGGGGGAAAGCTGCTTACTTCAGAGCTGTCGAGGATGAGAGGGCATGGGGGAGGAGAAAAAGAAGAGGAGGAAGGAAGACAGAAGATGGGAGAGGATGAGGAGGCTGTGGGAGGGGGAGGGGCGGGAGCAGAGCTGGGGCGGGGGTGGGGCGTGCCACTGAAGCATCAGCAGATGGGTGTGAGCAATGACCAAGGATAAGATATAGCAGTTAAAAACACTACTGCTTTTGCAGAGAACCAACATGGCTCCTGACACCCAGGACAAGTGGCTTTCAACCTCCTGTAATTCCATCTACAGGGGATCCAACTCATCCTCGTCTGGCCTCTGTAGTCACCTGCTCTCATGTGTACATACCAACACACAAATGCACACATATACACATGATTTAAGAATAATGAAAAGAAACATCTTTTTTAAAAAAAGATGGTTCTCCTATTGCAAACCTATGGCAACCTACTTCCACCAGTGAAGCCCCTCTCCTCTCAGTCTCTATTAGTGCCAGCAAGGCTATCACATTCTGAAACTATGAATAGTTGAGTCTATTGATTAGGTTACAGTCTTCATGGTCCAGTCACTCCCCAAAAGCTGCACATCTGAACACCCTGGGAGCCAAGTCCTGAGCAGGCAAGGTTCTCTAGAGACATTTGTCCAAACTGTAATAGTACCATATGTCTTTTACATTCCATTTTACAGATGGAACAAGGGAACTGGGGGTAAGGGAGTTAGCTATCATGGCCACACTCATGCTTGAGTCCCAGACTCCAGAACCATTATCTTTTGAATGTAGTCTCCTTTCTGACCTCTATTTATAGCCTAAGAGGAAGTTGAGTCTGAAGTGGGAAAACAAGTCAACACATACAGTATTTTAAGTGGAAGTGGGACATGAATCAGGGTCACTCTTTCCCCCAAGTTTTCCAATATGCTTTTAAAACCCTCATTTATTCCTGTCTGAGAATTATAACATTTCAGCATTTTCCATTAAAATAAGAAATTCCACATAATCAAGTAAATGTAGAACACTGTTAATTTCTAATGTTTCAGAAATGTCATTGGATCTGTTTGCAAAGATGCTTGTTACTCTACATGCCCTAACTTACTGCGTGCACACGTGCATGCACTCTTAAAAGTTCTAATCAGTGTTTTCGAGCACCCAGGCCCTGAAAGACCCAGCTTCCTTAGGTATTTTGGTTGATCCCTCTAAGGATTAAAGCAGTACATGTGCTTCAGTCAGGACTAACCACAATTTTCTAGGTTCCAGAGTCCCAGTTTCTCTATTTCTTTCACATGATGTACATTCCTATCCTGGCTTCCTACAGACAACATGGCAGGGGTGGGGTGGAGTTTTTCTCTTTTCCACATAACAGGAACAGCAGTGATCCATTTTGTTTGCAGTAATATTTTTTTATCAAGTGTGTGGACCAAACTCTTGAAATGCTGTAATCACCGGCCTGCAGCTTTTTCTCTGGTGTGAAGCTGGAGAGGTGGCAACTCTGAACCAAAGGTCTGCTCTGCAGTCTCAGCTCTTCCTATGGGAGGGGGCATTGAAAGACCATGGCAGCCTCCAAATCACTTGTGTTCACCAACTGACTTTAACTATACTAAAACTAGACTAGGCTTGCAGTTGAGCAGAAGGAATTGTAATTTACTGTCTTCCAAGCCAATTAGTAAGCAATATTTCAACTTCCTACAAGCCAATTCAGCCAACCACAACTTGGGGGAACCTGGGAAAGAGAAAGTAGAACTTGGGTTTTCTTCAGTTATTCATGATATTCAACCCATGCAGAAACTACACTGGGTAAGAAGGTCCTCATGCCAGCCCTTCTGTCCCTCACTCCCTCATCCACCATTTGATTGATGCCATTATCTATGGATTGAAAATTATACAAGGCTATGAGGCTAGAAAGATGCTTAACATATACTGCTGCCGGTGGTAGAGAGGACAAGTAAATGGATGGTCTGGGCAGCACAGCACAGTGGCGAGTGCTGTAACAAAACATGGATGTAGAGTGTCCACAGGGCGCCAAGAGCAAACCCCTAACTCTGGTCCTTGCAGGGGGGAGCTAGTGGGGTGGACTAGTTCAAGCAGGACCTGGAAGAGACATGAACTGAGTCTTGAGCTTGGACAAATTGGACAAAACCAATTTGAGGGGGATGGGTATTCCAGTCAAAGAGAAAGGATCTTTTAATGAAAATGCTAAGAATACAGGGACATCTCCTGGGAAAGCCCACAGAGAGACCTGGATGACGTGGACAAGCATGTTCCTTTGTACTGAGTCTAAAGTGGAATACTGCCATCAAATCCCTAAGGAACCTCACCTCACTACCCTCTCCCCCAACACTATATCCTGGGAAATGACATGTGCCTGTGGGTTAAGATCAAGGGTACCCAAAGAACATGCATTGAGAGCCAGGTGCATAGTTCATAAACGGAAGTTAGGGTGCAGTTCCTGGGAGATTGGCTGTGGAACTGTGATAATACATTTTCCACCGAGGCTCAAAGAGCTGGCAGGTGGACAGCATCCATCCTGTAGGAAATTACTAGGTGTGAAATCTCAGTCTATCACAGGCTAGCTGAAAAATTCCAGACAAATTACAGATTCCTCTTAGCATGGATAATGGAGTTAGTAAAAGCTTTTTTTCCCAGGGCTGCACTGACACTATATACATAAGCTCAGTAGCAGGCATGTAATGGGCATTTGGTTAGCAGAAGCTGTCTTATTTCATGTCTGCGTTCTGATACAGCTTCATGTCTCAGGAGCAGAGGACTGCCTTCCTCATTCCATGACCTCTCCTTTATCTGTGCTTCAAGCAAACAGTGCAATATCATAGTTACATTCTACCAGTTCTGCCATGTAATAAACACCTCAATGTTGTATAAATTTTTAATCCCAATTCAGGGCTCCTACCTAGCCTTAGCATATAGTTCCGGATAAAAGACACACACAGCCTTCATATTTATGATATGCCTTAAATGGCAAAAAAGGCTGGGCAGATACCCTTATGCTATTAGAATCTATTTCCCCTTATCAATAAGCCCAAGTTATCACTTACTATGTTTCATCTGGGCTGCTCTTAACTCCAATTGGCCAGCCCTCAGGGCCATGTTTTCATGATTCATCTAACCCATGATGCATCTCTCTCCTCCCTTCTTTCTCCTCATGGTCCTCCTCCAACTCCCAAACCTAGGAATCCTAAACCCTGCCTATGTCTCTTCTAGCCATCTATTGGCTGTCTCCAGATTTTGAGGTGTTGAGGTTTGTTATTATCAGGCACTATCAAGTGTTAATTTAATGAACATACCATATATTGCATTTTGTTCTCAGTGGGATTTGGAAAAAAATACCCCGACCAAGTACATCAATGTTTTTGTAACAAGATATTTGAGTAAGTGGAATA
This sequence comes from Mastomys natalensis, assembly GCA_021653895.1. Taxonomy (NCBI): domain Eukaryota; kingdom Metazoa; phylum Chordata; class Mammalia; order Rodentia; family Muridae; genus Mastomys; species Mastomys natalensis. Next base: position 487,244 of record JAJTUV010001442.1, read on the forward strand.
CCCCAAGGAAACAAATGGGCCTTGTATAAGGTAAGATCAAATCTTGGTATTTTCAGAGAGTTTTAGATTTTAAATTGTGGAGAAAATCATTATGAACCTAGATTCTAAGACATTGAAATTTCTTAAAGACAAAGTAATTGTGTAGCAGTGGGGCTGAGTTCTGTGAAGGGTATGGACAGACATCTACAATAATGCTCACCAAAAGTTCTACCTAACATATTGGACTTTTTCTCAAACAGAAAATTCTCACAGGTAACTGCTCTAATGTCCATTATGTGCCAAAATTCTGTGTAAATCAGTGAGCAATAACTATCTTTTCTCCAGCTGTGTCTGTAGGACTAGAATGGTATGACAGAAGAGGAGAAATGCTTTGCAAGGCTCCTTGGCAGCTGAGGAAGAAATTATTCTACCACCGCAACAGAAGGAAAATAAATTTTAAGATGGAAGACAGTGACTAAAATGAGCCTTCTCGTTCATGAGGTGAGTCACGTTTCTAGATGCTATCTTTACGAATGCCCCTGCTGAGCCTGGGCTCCATCCTTGCTGATACATCCTTGATGGAATGAGCTCTGGGTGAGTTCAGTTTCCTCTTAGTACAGTTCATGATGGTGGGGAAAGTATGTTGGTGGGAATGTGAGGTCCGGAAACAGAGATGGAAGCCAGCTCTCAGCTCCCCTTCTCTTTTCTATTCAGTCCAGAGCCTCATCTCATAGGATGATACCATGATGCCATCCAGACTTGGGGTGTATCTTCCCCGTTTTCTTAAACCTTTCTGGAAATACCCTCACAGGCACACCAAGTTGACAACACGGTTTCTATAAGTTTGCAATGACGGTGAAGCATCGCATCACACTGCTGGGATCAAACCAGACTTAGGAGGCATTCAGTGTGAGCATAGCTGCCCCATAGATCAGGCTAGGGGCAGAGATTAGAGGAAGTTAAGCAGGGTTCTCATTCTCAAGCAGTTCCCTAGTGGAGGAGAAAGCCTTGTAAACAGTGATGACTTGGCTGGAGAGACAACCTCACTGAAGTATGATGCTGTGAGGATGCATGGCAGACACCACATGGTCAATGCATGAAAGGCGAGCCTGAGATGGCACCACTGTTCTATGTCAGCATCTTCAAGATGGAAATGGAATGAAGAGGTTTCTATAGCGATGGAAGCATGACCACGTGGAAGCTGCTCAAGAGAAAACAAGGAGCTACTGTGGGGAGGAGATGTGGGAGACAAAGCCAAGGGCAGCCCTTCTGGGAAAACTCTAGACAACATGGGGGTGGGTGGGGGCTGGATGCCTTCTGTGAACCACAGGTAGCACAGGCACTATGAGATCCTTACACATAGCCAGCCATTTCTGACTCTTCACAGTCTTCTTTCCACTTGTTCTACACCCAGACTGCTGCAGCCAGCTGGAGTGGGTGGGGGAGGCAGCACAAACAACAATTGATGCCAGCATTTTACCCTCCAGCCTACGAGTTCCCAGGCAAGAGCTTCTAGCAGCTGCTAGTGATTCCCAAGGGAGCCCAGGCAGTTGTCTTTTTTTTCTTTTGGCATGTGGTGAGGGAGCTGGTGGAGACTTGTCATGCCAACCCACCAGGCTTAACCAGTACAATGGCTTCCTAGAAGAAACCTAAGTGGAGTGGAAGAACTAATGCAAGGGAGCCCTACTCCCCACCTCCACCCACCCACTCAGGATCCGTTTCTGGTTAGTTGAAGCCTGCCGCTGTCAGACATAAAACGCTGAATTCACACAAGCCTGGAGGAACCGATCTAAAAAAGAAATTAGTTTCTGTGTCACTGAATAATGTCCTTTTCTTAATGTGTAAAGGGAAGAATTTGAATTTTGAAAGCCAGATCAGTGAAATCAACAGGAAAGGAAAATTGCCAATATATGGCAGACATTGTGCTAAGTGAGTTAAAGATTATATAAACTAGTTCTCATCACAAACTAGACAAGCTAATGCCCTGGCTTTTTCCAAGACAAAGCTAAGACTCAGAGATGTTGGATCCATTGCTTAGAGTGAGTGGGACTTAGGATCTCAGAGTTGGGAAGGCCCCAGGAGAAAAATGAAGGGGTTGGGATCTTAAGATATGGTTTCTCAACTTGACAGGGTCTAGAATCGTCTAGGAGACATGGTCATGCTTGTTTGGGGTTATCTAGCTAACTTCTGGGAATGTCTGGAAAGGGTTATCTTGAGGTAGGAAGACCTACCCTAAAAATGTGGGTCACACACTACATTCTACAGGACAGGGTTCTGAACCCAGTGAAAAGGATACAGATGGTCAACCAGGAGCATCCATCTTCCTCTGGTTTGCCACCATGCATGAAATTTGACCAGCAGGCTTTAAACTCTTGTTACCGAGTTCCTGTGGTGGTAGACTGCACCCAGGACTGTGTGCCAAAATAAACAGTTGCTTCCTAAGGCTTACTTCTTGTCCAAGACTTTGTCACAACAAGAAAACAAAGTAACTAATACTCCATCTTTGCTGTGTATAGAGGAGGACTGATACAGGGATGTGGGGTGCACTATTGTGTGGGCCAGAGAAGTTTATATTCCTGCTGGGTGTGAAGTCCTTGGGACTAAGGACAGTTTTGGAGAAATGTCAAGGGCTAACCACGGATGTTTAGTGCTTACAAATGATCTGATCCATCCTCATCTTTCTAGTGAGGAGATGGGCTAGAGAACGGAAGCTGTTTACCAGCAGCACAGCTGGGCAGGGACCTTCCATTTCCTCCTGCCTTCTCAGTGGACAGTCTCTCTCTTGGCACCATTGCAATTTTCAATCTGTGTCTTCTCATGACTTGGACCTGGTCAGAAAGTCTATGAGAGAGAGAGAGATGGGTAGATCCCAGATGCTTGACCAAATGTGGAGAATCCACGAAGCTAGGACCAACAGCAAGCTTTAAATGGATGCCACCGACAAATCACAACCTCCAATTTAAAAATATTTAAACCACCCTCCTTACCGAAAAGTCTAATCTCCAACCAATGTCATCTGAAGACTTTTGCTTCAGTCTGTACTATCTTAGAAGTCCGAGTGCTGAGAGAGAGATGAGGAGAGAGTCACAGAATACATGCTGAGGCAAAGCCTTCTGCTTGACATTAACTTTGCTGATCACATCAGCAACGCATGTGGCGCTGATCCTGTGGAGCAGGTGAGGTTATCTTCCTCCTGGCCAATAGTCTCATGTTGTTTCCCTTCACCTCTGGGGAAATTTCTCAGAGCAAGACATAAAACTCACTCAGTCTAAAGTGTAGATAGCTAACGATGCTTAAAGTGATATTTCTCATAGGAGTATTTTCATGTTAACATTTAAGCAAGATAAATTAAGCTTTATTAGAGAAACAGCAGGCTTTGCTTCAAGGTAGAACACCTTTAAGGGTAAACAGAACATTATTACTGTTTCTTATATCACACTATACAAGTACTTCTTTAATTTCTCAGCAAGATAAAATCCTTTCTGTTTTGTTTTGTTTTTAATAATCAACCAATTCTAACTGAACATAAGTTCATTAAGTTAAATAGACTGTGGGTCTTATTAGTTTGTGTGTATGATGCTTTATTTGTAAAGTTTCTCTTTTAAATAATAAAGATTATAAAAAAGAAAAGAAACCAACTAAGCAGTCCTTCAATAGGTCTGTCTAGATAATGAAATAGTATTCATCCCTAAAGAGAGAGATGAGCTATCAAATTATGAAGAAATATTATAACACTGGAAGAAGAGGCTACACATTACTTGCAGAAATGGTAAAAATATGGAGATAGTAAAAAAAAAAAATCAGAGTTTTCCATGGTTGGGGTGAGTAAGAACAGGAGGAACACAGGATTTTACTAAAGTGAAAACTACCCTGTATAGCATTAGAATATAGCATCATTACAAGTTTGTCCAGACTCAAGAATGTATAAGGTACCATTCTTATAGGAGATATCGACTATGGTGAGGCTAGCATGTGCAGAGAAAAGGGTATATGTGAAATACTTGAACAATTTAGTTCAGTCATGCTATGAGTCTATGACTTCTCTTAAATATTGTATGTGGGGTGTGTGTGTGTTTTAAATAATTACAATTAGTTAAAGGAAATTGTGTTTTCTGTGTGGGTGGCAATAATGAGTTAAAATGTGTTGGAAGTTCACTAAACATCAGACACTCACATCTGAAAGTAATTTCATACTCCATCTCCTTTGTGAGTTGGGTATTATTATCATGTCACGTTCATGTACAAGAATCCAAGTTTATAGATTCCTAGTTAGTTGCCAAGCAAGCTTTTAGCATGCTCACTTTACAGCTAAGGAAACTGAGGCTTAGAGGCAGACACAGCGGCTCTTAGATACTCTCCATGCACCTCCCCCCAAGACAGACACAGCGGGTCTTAGATACTCTGCACACACCATACCCCCATACTGTTCTCTTGTAGCTCACAGAGAAAGCAATATTTGCTTAATTAAAATTCATTTTGTTATGAGATTCTGTTTTTTTTATGTAATGTTTAGCAAAAAGCTAACTCCTTACATCTGAAATGAATATAAACAAGTCCAATTTGGCTCACTTCACAGAACAAGACTGATAAGGGCAGTCTCCTGTGAGGTTCATTTGTGGACACACTGACTATAGTGTTTCCTAAGTGGACGTGGAAACCGCAGTGATTATGATCTTTTGAAAAATTCATGGTTGAAACAGATCCATTTAATTGTGAGATTGCCTTACAAGGTTATGTGCACAATTCATCAAGAGGAAAAGGGACAGAGGTCATGGAATTCACACACACTTGGGCATATGGATCGGGGTCTCTCTTGCTCGCACATGGCCTCACATATGGCTTGATTCAGAATCAGGAAGCTCATGGTTAAAATACAAACCAGTTTTATTTGTGTAGACTATCATAGAAGCACAGCTACGGGACGTTCAGTTAGGAGCTAAATGGTGACAGTGTCTGAACCTCGTGTGTGTATAATCAAGATCTCATGTCTTCCCACCTTGTATGGGACAAATGCCTCAGGTGAAAAGATCACAGAAAGTTAGGCCTATATGCTTGCTCTGAAAATGGAAATAACATTTTTTGAATAATGCCTAAAAGAAAATCAAAATCTGTTATTTTTTCATGGTTATGAGGAAAACCTTTGATATTCTTTGGTGACTCACATATGTGGCTTTCATTAGTGTGTGTGTGCATGTATAGAGGACAGTACACACACCTGCATATGCATATAGAGGCCAAGGGTGTCCTGCTCTCTACCTTCTCTCTTTGATACAAGATCTCTTGATGAAACCTGCCACATATCTGTTGTAGTGGCTTGAATGAGAATGGCCCTTATGGATTTATATGTTTGAATGCATGGTTCCCAGTTAGTGGACCTGTTTGGGAAGGACTAACAGGTGTGGTCTTGTTAGAGGTGTGTCCCTGTGGGTGGGTTGCCAGGTTTCAAAAGCTCACTCCAGGCCCAGTATAACAAACTCTCCTCTCTCTGCCTGAACCTTGAGGATCAGATGTGAGCTCTCAGCTACTGCCCTGGCGCCAAGTCTTCTGGGACCCGCCACCATGCTCCCCACCGTGATGGTCACAGATCTACACTTTGGAACTGTAAGCAAGCCTGCAATTAATACTTTCCTTTAAAAGTTGCCTTGGTCATGCAGAGGAAGATTCCACCTCCTTTACTAACCCCATAGTCCATGCGTCTCTTAGTGCTGTTATCTTCCAAGCTCCTGCTAGGATGGCCCATTGAGTCCTGCTTACAATGTTCAAACTACTTTCCTAGTCCTAAGTCCCTTCTACATCCCTTTGTGAATAAGCATGATTGGATCTCTCAATGGCCCACACTCCCTGGTACCAACTTCTGTCTCAGTTACTTTTCTATTTCCGGAAGAGACACAATGGCTTACAAAAGAAAGAGTTTATTAGTGTTAGGCTTTCTGTGGTATAAAAGTACCTTGGTGGATCAATCAGGGCCAAGGAATGGTGCAGAGATTACACCACACAGATCTCACACAAAAGATTTATGAATGGACAGTAGGCAAAGGCTGCCTCTGAGCGAGGGTTGAGAATAAAAAGACACACACACACACACAAACACACACACACAGAGACAGAGAGAGACAGAGACAGACAGAGAGAGACAAAGAGACAGAGCTACAAACAGAGAGCGAGAGAGTGGGCCATGATGGGGAGGATGTTTTAAAGAGTAGGCTTGTTAAATTTGGTGGCTGGTGATGATATGGCTGCTTGCATTGTGTTGCTGAAGGCGAGCTTCAGAGGAATACCTTGTTTTGTAATGTGAGTGGTTCCTAATAATTAAGGCTCACAGTTCTAGGGAATTAGTCCATGACTGTCATGGCTGGGAGCAGTACTAGAGCAATAGCTGAGGATTTGCATCCTTACTCATGAGTAGGAGCAAAAGAGAGAGCTAACTGGAAATGATATGGGCTTCTGAAATTGTGATGAGCATGGCCTATGGCCTATAAGTCACTGAGCTGCTAGGATGTCCACACAAGATTTGACTTTCAAATATGCTTGGTTTATTCACCCAAACATTCTTTATAATGTCATGCTAATACCAAAGGCTAAATAGATATCTCACTAAGTGGAGATCAGTTGTTTGGGCAGAAATACTACCACAGGGTTCCACTGGGGAATCTTCTCCAGTGAGGATCCTTCAGAAGGCTCAACTGTTGCTGGCTCAACCTTTGTCAGCCTGTGGTGTCCTTCAGCTATGGCAGGCTGTGGGAATGGAACTGATGGAGTTCCAGGAGGCCCTTGAGAGCGTAGCCCAGCAACTAGTGCTAACAAGCAGGCCTGCGTGAGACCAGTGACAGTGGGAGAAGTACAACTGTCACTGAAGCCAGGGCCACACACAGAATCTCAAGTCCTATCACCAATGGGTATCAACACAGAGACTAGAAATACCCTGTCTAGGAAGCATGGCAGTGAAGCCTAGAGACATCCTCAATATTCTAATTTTTGCATCATTTCTTTGGATGGTAGCTTTGTCCTATCAGGGTTTACAGCTTGGGGTGTGTCCTCTAGCATATCAATGCCACCTTGGAGTCAGTTATTAGCATGTTGTCTTGGCCTGTCTTGTGCTAGGCTATGGAGCTGCTAGGTGGCCTGCTTAGCTGCATCTGAGACATGGCTCAGACTGGAGCTGCTTGCCAACTTATTTCTAGGTTTCTTAGTTCAAGTCACATGAAATGGTTTTTGACTTACACAAAACAGCTCCATCTATGTTCTAAAAAACGTCAAAACTCGTCCCTAGTGCCTCGCTTCCTCCAACACCTCTTAAAGCTTCCCAAATAGTTCCACTAACTGCGAATCAAACAGTTAAATATATGAGCCTGCTGCCATTACTCAACACCACAGGACTGTTGATACAGGAAGAAACACACATGGAGAAAATGATCCAATAGTGGTATTAGAACTTAGTCACAAATAGTGGAGAATTTCTGCTAGTGGTCCTCAATAGTAATGGTTATTGTTCATGAAGTATTTTAGCCAAACCTACAAGAGAGTGACATATAGGCTTTGTCAAGTGGAGAAGGAAGTGCAGTGGTCTATGAGGATATGTAGTAAGATCTCGAGGATATGCTGTCATGTGAAAGAGAGGTGGAGGATTCTGGGACACGACTGTGGAGGTATTTGTAAACATTCGAAGGATGTGGACCTTTCTTGTGATTGAGGATGACACTGCAAGGCTCTGAGTGGATTAAGATGTGATCTGAGTTTCCCAAATGATCAGCCCTCCTGCTATGTTCAGTATGAAGTGCAGAAGGCCGGGGAGGATGGAGATGGTTAGGAGAATATTTTCTAGTTGAGAGGGTTTTGGACTAGATGACAGCATTAAGAATGGTAAGATGTGGTTATATGTGGATGTAGTTTGAAAATACAGTCAAAGGCTGGGTACAAAGGACATGTCTAAACCCAAGACTGCATTTTAGAGTACTCAGCCTCAAAGATGGCTGACATTACCAAAGGACAGAACTGAAGAAGAAGGGAGAGGACCAGTTCAAGCCAGGTCAAGTCAGTGAGGGTCAAGGACCAACCTTAGGACAGGAGGAAGATACAGATTTCCTACAGCAATGAAGCATTTCAAAGCAGAGGAAGTGAATGACAGTTGGGGAGTTCAAGGAAGACTTATGCGGGAAGAAATATTAGCATGGCAGTAAGGGGTCCTAGCTAGTTTTGCAAGCCCTACTGTGGCATAGTGGAAACCTCATGTAGGCATGGAAATGAATGAATGATGAATGAATGAATGATTTCCTGTGTGCGTCTGGAGTATTTTCCTTTCAGAATGTCAAACATTGGCCCAATTGAATATAAACCAGCTCCCCAAAGCAGCTGTAGCATTGGCTTCTGCATGAGCAGATAGCCTCCAGCTCTGATTTTCATACAGTGGAGATTCAAGAGTTCAACTTTTCCAGGGCTGGACTATGGTGAAATGGTAAAGTCTTATCAAGGTTCAACCTTTGTTACAGTAGAACATCTTATGTTAGAGATAGCAGTTTGCTTATGTGTGAAATCTTGATTCCAATTGCGTTATATTGAATATTAACAGTACTGATTCATATTACATTTTCCCTGTTAGGCTACACCCCGCCATGTGTGTATTGTGGTGTGTGTGTGTGTGTGCGTGTGTGTGTGTGTGTAGGGGGGGTGTTGCAGGATATTAAATAGTTGCCCACGCAGATGTTATATAAGTACTGTGCCGCTGAGCTATATCTCCCAATCAAATATTAGCTCTTATTTCTATGAATTACTATCTGGGGAGAGGAGAAGCCTTCTATATTGGCCCAAGGTAATCAGTGTTACACAGTCATGTACGGTCTTTCTGTAGGGAATCTGTATGTTTATCTGGTTGTGATGTTTTGCATATTGTCTTTAGGTATGGGATTTCAAGGTCCTCTCTTGACTCCAAACATCTTTTGTTACACTACAACTAGAGCAACAGACAGTGGAGCCATGTTTGCTTTTTGTCCTTCCATCTTAGGATTAATACCCACAAGGAACTTTACAATAGTAAAGAGTTGTCCAGTTACAAGTCAGTTTGAGTTTACCATCTTGATCCTATGGCTTTAGTATTGATTCTATGGGGCTCCATTGCCCTAAGCTTTGACCACAACTGCCCTTCCCACAATCCATTATTAATGTGTGTACATACTTAGTATGAGCTGTTTGGCTGGTAGAAAACCCATGCGTTACCAGACTCCACACGGAGCTGGTGAAAAACGCTTGAGATGTCTAGAAAGGAGCATACAGAACTATGAAAAACAACCCTCAAAATATTATCAATATAAGATATTTTAAATTTAATTCATCCAGTGCTGCCATGTGGTGTAATTCTGGCCTATATGAAAGTATGTGTTACCCCATTGCAATAATGGGTATGATAAATTGAAAAGATAGAGACTCCCCACATAGCTTCCACACATGGAAACAGTTGTCCAAATACAGACAAATGTGGTGACTCCACATCAGTCTCATCATTCACTGGAGAACAAAATCAGAACACACATCCTCATGTGTGTTCCTGTTCACACGTCAGGCTTCGGGTGCAGTTCATCAATAGAGTGTTCACCTAGCATGCACAGGCACCCTGGATTCGATCTCACGCTCTGGGTAAGGAGACTGTGGTGGACCCTGCTGTCATCCCAGCACTCGGAAGGTGAACTTAGGAGGATCAGAAGTTCCAGGTCATCACCAGAGTGAGCATGGGCCCATCTCAACCTAGGAACAAACAGGAAACCTCTGTCTTTTTCATAGCCGACATGGATGGATTAAAAGCTGAACTCTGGGCTGAGAAGATGGTTTAATGAGTAAAGACACTTGCAACCAGATCTGATTACCTGAGTTATGACCCTCATGATAGAGGTACAGAACTGACTCTTCTAAGTAGTCCTCTGATCTCCACACGCACTTGCATGTCATGGCACATACCTCCTTCCAATTTAATAATTTAATAAAATGTAATAAAAATAAAATCTGTATTCTATCCCTAGCTTCCACATCAAACTTCTGAAACCAAAGTCAATCACAAGATCATCTCAGAGACTCTAATGCATCCTTTGGATTCCTGCCTCAATGTCCTCACCGTTCTCAGGTAGTCTGTCAGTTCCAGGAAACTATAAGCAAACATGGATGGTGGCTCTGACCAGTATCGGCCAGCACAGCAGGTGAACTATGTTCCAGCCCTCATTCCTGCTTGAGAAGAGCCAAGGATCCCTGAGTTCTTCCTCTCTAGATGTAAGGAAATGGCCCCAAGGCACCAGCAAGCACCTTGACTTGGAGGCCTGTGAGAAATGCAGATCTTGAGGCACTATCCCACAGCTGGTCAATCAGAACCTTTGGCTTCCCCAGTGGATCTGACGTGTCTGAAAGCCTGAGAAACAGTCTCTAAGAAACTGCTCAGGTCAGGCTGAAGGGAACTCCCAAACTGCTGGCTCAGCATGGGGATTGTGAACCTGCATTTGCAAAACTCATCTTGGAGCCATGTAGGTGACTGACAGCTCTGAGGACAACTGTACAATGAGCCTCAACCGTTATGCATAAATGTTCCTCCTTACTCATTAAAAAGGTTCAAAAGATGCTATGCGGGAGATAGCCCACATAATGACCTTCCGGATTTCTTGGCGTCAATTGTCTTCGCAGAGACTCGGATGCCTTCGCATATTAAGTTAAGCGTCCTCTCTGCAGATTGTCAGTTCTTTGCTGCTGACTTTCAAGCTGCACCCCACACCCGAGGTTATTGGAGAAAATATATCAGGCACAGCGTGAACAAAATGCAGGCAGGTACTTAACGAAGTAAGTTTAAAGCACCTTTGAAAAACTGGCCCAATTATTAACTGGGGTATGGCTTCCCGTCATTGAAATTCTGTTTTTTGTATGTTCTGTCGGTGTAGGGGAGGAAGAGTCAAGTCTGCATTGCGACTGTGTTCACAAGCACACAGCTGCCGCCTTAGCTGGGAGGCCGCACATGCTACAGTTCTGCTTGTTTAGTCTTCCAGGTGTTTTTGAGGCAGCATTAAGGAGAATTTCAATGAGTCCAAGCTCCATCCAATGTATAAATTACACCGAAAATCTCCCCCAAGCAAGTGCAAGCCAGATTGTCCTCCTCTCCTTATTAGAGGTAGTGTCTACGAAGGCAATGGAAATGGCACCTTTTGAGCAAGACTCTCATAAATCAGGTGTTGCCACACTTTTTGGAAGTGACAAAAGAAAGCCAATTGGAAAACATAATAGCAAAAGACACTGCTTCCAAACTGTCAGCAGGCTTTAGAGTGAAGTGTTTGGCAGGAGAGACGGTGTGTGAGCATCAGTCATTGCACCGAGCACCATTCAAAGGCACCTTTGGAGCAAAGATTAATGAAAGCAAACTCTCAGCAAGTAACTTAACACAGACTCCCGTCCTTCCTTTCCCTCACACGGTTCTCCTTCTGAGAGATCCAGATTTAGCTTAGGACAAGATTTACAGTTCTAAAGGTGTGATGGAAGACAGGTCCTGGTCAGCCTAGCTGCCACAGTGTGCAGGTGTCACTGCAGACATCAACTTGACACTTCTTAATCCAACTCAGATATCCCATTATTGTTTAGGAGGCCAGGGAGACAGCCCCAAAGAATGAAAAGCCAGATGGCCAGTGTCGGGCTTCATAAGAAACTAACACTTCGACTTGAAGGATCCCCGGTTTGATTGGAGTTTGATGCTCTCCTGGTCTCACTTCCAATTCATCAAAGTGTCAAACTTCAGGCCCACCTATTTGGCACTCTTATTAATATTCTTTGCCCATCAAGATTGATCATGTGAAGATCAATCATGGTGTGAAGAGCCAGCATGGAGTTATTTATTGTTCAAGGAAAAACATGGAAGACTGATTGCGTTTGTTAATCTATACTTACAGGCAACATAGATTTTTCTTTGAAATGCAAAACTTTAATTCTGTTTTATTCTTTTTAAGTCTGAGGCCACATATCCCTAGGCATTCCGAAGACACACCTCCTTGAAAAGCTGGGCTGGTCTAGGAATGAAAGGCTTCTTTTTTAAATAACTGAGTACTGCCCAACTGCTAGCTAAATGTGTGGGCCATTTTCTAATCAACAGTGAATACTGTCATCTAGATCCTTTTCAGAACTTAGCCATATTGCTGCTTGTCTAAAGGAGGCATCCATTGGCGGTATATTGACTACTCACAGTTGGGAGTTTATAACTTTCAACCTTTTGAGCATTATTAGTGTTCTATTTTGAAAATAATATTTTTACCTTTGTTTGTTTGTTTGTTTTGTGGGGGAAAGGAGGAGCGTGCCTGTGTCATGGTCGGAGAGCAACTGCGGGATTGGTTATCTTCTTTCAGCATGTGGAAGTTCAGGATGAAGGGAGTTCCCAGATGGCTGGTTCAGCATGAGGATTGTGACCCTATGTTTGCATAACACATCTTGAAGCCCTGTATGTGGCTGGTAGCTCTGAGGACAACTGTACACTAAACCTCGTACCGATATGCATAAATGATCCCAGAGATTGAACTCAGCTTGCCAGGCTAGGCACCAAGTTTCCTTACCTGCTGAGACATCTTACTAGACCTAAAATAATATTCTTTAAGAAATGTTTTTATTGGAAATAATTCTAAATTTATAGAAAAATGGGAAGATGTGGTGGTCTAGATGAGAATAATATGCCCCCATAGGCTTATATATTTGAATACTTGGTCCTCAGTTGGTGGAACTTTTGGGAAGGATTAGGAGGTATGGTCTTGATTCCTGCTGTCCTAGTGTGCTTCTCTATGTGTGCTTCTCTATGTGTGAAACTCAAGATGTAAACTCTCCGCAGTTCTCTGACATTGTGGACCTTTGCTGTAGTTGATTAATCCCCTCTAATCTCCCTGGCAGCAATGGACCCTCTTTGATGTTCTGGATTCATGAATGAAAGACACACATGCAGCCTTATATTTAAATATGCCTTAATCAGCTCAATGGCTGGGTCACTCCCAAACTTCCACATGGCAGCTCCTCCCCTCTGATACGCCTGAATTATTGCTTACTAAAATCTATATTCCATCTTTGCTACCCTAGACCCAATTTGGGGACAGGGGACTGGGCCTGCTCTTCCCCCCACTTACATGATTGATACTCTGTCTTCTACAGCTCTCAAGCCTGCATCTTCTTCCTTTCTCGGCATGGTGATTCTGCTTCTTCTTCAGTCCCCTTGCCAGTGAATCCTAAAGTCCCACCTCTGTCTCCCTGCCCAGCCATTGGCCGCCAGCAATTTTATTTACCATCAGAACCAGCTGGGGCAGGGACCCTCAGTGTCTCACATGCAGGATTCTCTTGCAGTTTGGGGGACCCAATAGCATAACGCAAGCGTTAGACCAAATCCACAACAGGACTCTAACCATCTGATTGCACTGGGACCATTAAGTGCTTTCTTTTATAAGTTGTGTAGTCATGGCATTTTATCACAGCAATGCAAAGTATAACCAGGACAGAAGACAAGTTGTAGCCTGACTGCGGTATCTGTTCCCCAACAGGACTGCCTTGCTTCAGTGGGAGAGGATACGCCTGCCCTGGCAGAGACTTGATATGCCAGGGTGGGGGGATATATAGAGGGTGCCCCTCTCTTAGAGGAGAAAGGAAGGAGGGATTTGGGGAGGGTCTCTGTGAGGGGGACTGTGAGAGGGCATTGTTTGGAATATAAATAAATAGGTAAATATAAATTTTTAAAAAAGAAAATGAGAGATTTACACAACATTCAGATTCATTACTTATTTTACTTCACTTGCATTTTTTATTTATATACTTTCGTGTCTTTCTCAATAAATATTTTTATAAAAAATGTAAAGATACTATGACCCTCAATCCTTAAATATTTCAGCATTTCTTAAGAGTAGGGAATATTTTCATATGCAAATCCACATTGCTATGATACCTTAAACTAATCTATATCCAAATTCAGTTGGCCCCAGAAGGCCCTTTATACAACACATTTCTTGTTTCTGGGGTAAGACCTAGACTAGGGTAAGGTGTTGTGTTTGGTTATCATGTCTCTCAATTTGGAACATTTTACAGAATTACTTTGCATTTTGTGACACTCACTTATTTGAAGAATGTATTTCCTAGCCCCATTTTTAATAGACTGTTCTTTATTTTTGGTTTGTCTGATTAGATTCAGGTGGGGCAGCCTTGCCTGGACACAGCATAGAGAAATCCTGTTAGGATTTCTTTTAACCTCAAAGGGTAATTTGCCAACTCTAACATGATCTGAGTTCAATTTTTTTTTATGACACACAGGCCCTGCTGTGGATCAGGTTCGCCAGTAGCTACAGTCCCAGCGGGACAGCTGGACACCTTGCTTGAAGCACCTGTGCCAATCTAACCACTTTCAGAGTCTGGGGAGACAGAGCTTTTGCACCAAATTTAAACAAAGGCACTTTATTGCAGACTAGCACTGAGGAACTGACGCCCAGGATTCATGGTAAGCCAATTCCTGGAGGCCCAGGAAAGCTGTGTAGGGAGCAGGGAATTGTATCTGTGCTTGCCTCACTTATATCTCAGCTGAGGACACTGGCTATGAGCCATGAGACTCCCCTGTGCGGATAGGATATCCTGGGCTGGGAAGGACAAGTAAGTGTCCTGGCCTTTCAACCGATCCCTCTACATTATCCCAATATAATGATATATTTTTAGCACCTTCTTCATTTGTTCTTGAGAAATATCAGTAAGACAGGGAAAAGGACTGAGTTGATTCAGAGCTACTCAGAATGACAACCCTGGACATGCTGAGTGTGTATTTGAGAATAGCTTGGACACCCCACATCAGTGGCCGTTGACTGCTGACTTCCCTTATTTTGCACTTCAGCCTCTATGTCACTGCTCATAACAGTGTACAATGACGGTCTGAATCTTTGTTCTTCAGAGCACTGGTGTGGGATGTTCATTTGAAGAACGCCTGTGCACATTCTGAAAAACCGTAACTGACAACACTGTCCACGTGTTCCCGAGAAGCCTCCCTTAAGAGGAGCCAGGAGCATTTATTTCCAGTACAAAGCTTGCTTATAAAAATGACTTCAAGGTTCCCTTTTGTTGAATAATTAGGAGGTTAATGGTTCAATGAAAATTCTCTTTTCTCCTTGGATTTTCAGAAAGTTCGGGGCTATGTTTGATGCTTAATTATTCTAATTCAAATGGAATATATGTAATCTTTCCAAAGTGGTTCTAAATTTTTTAAGTTTTCTATTAAATTGCCTCCCCAGGAATGTATTTCAACACAGCAGAACTTGTGGCTTGGAATGCCGAATATAAGCTCCACCTGAATTTGGTATGGGTGTGGCCTGAGCTGCACACCTAACCGGTTTGCCTCTTGGTCTCTGACTCCTTTTCCATCAGATAAGTACGTGTTCAGTCTTTGACAAATGTGGTGGTTTCAATAGGAATGGCCTCCATGGACTATGTGTTTGAATGCTTAGTGCATAGGGGGGGGCACTATTAGGAGTGACCTTGTTGGAGTGGGTGTGGCTTTGTTGAAGGAAGTGTGTCACTGGAAGGTAGACTTTAAGATCTCAGATTCAGATCTCAAGCCATGCTCTGTATGGTGAGTCCCTTCCTGCTACTTTCTGATTCAAATATAGAATTCTCAGCTACCTCTCCAGCACCAAGTCTGCTTGCAGGTCATCATGCTCCTACCATGATGATAATGGACTAAATCTCTGAACTGTAAGCCAGTCCCAATTAAATATTTTTCTTTATAAGAGTTGCCACAGTCATGGTGTCTCTTGACAGCAATAGAAACTCTAATTAGGATGGCAGGTTCTGGTTCTTTCTAGCTTCCTTTCTACCACAGGTCCAGAGATGTGGGTGTGGTTTGGGCTTTCAGGCCCTGATATGGGTATAGCATCAGGCTTTCCTCATGACACTTATTTTGTATCAGGCAAGCTGCCATCTTTACAGAGTCCTAACACAGGGTCTCTCGGGCCATTTGGTTTTGCCTTTTCTCCTCTGGCTGCCTCTCAATGCCTTTGTTAATTCAAACTCAAGCACATGCTTCTAGGTTTGTGCAATGTTTTTAACAAATCTTGTTGCTTCAAGCCTTGTTGATCCCAGGAACAGAACAGTGTCGTCCTGTGCAAAACATTCTCCTATTGTGTATGCAGCAGGATAACTTGCAGAGGTTTTAACTTGGGTTCTGTTTGGCTCCTAAAAGAAATATATCAAGTATTCCTGGGGTAATGTGGAGCATCTTTTAGGTATATGCCCATGAGTGGTATAGCTAGGTGCTGAGGTAGAACTATTCCCAATTTTCTGAGAAACAGCCAAATTGGTTTCCAAGGTGGTTGTAAAAGTTTGCACTCCCACCAGCAATGGAGTGTTCCCCTTGCTCCACATCCTCGCCAGCATGAGTTGTCACTTTAGTTTTTCATCCTAGCCTTTCAGACAGGTATAAAACGGAATCTCAGATTTGTTTTAATTTGCATTTCCCTGATGACTAAGGACACTGAACGTTTCTTTAAGTGCTTCTCAGCCGTTCGAGAGTCCTCTGTTGAGCGTTCTCTGTTTAGTGCTGTACTCCATTTTTGACTGGGTTGTTTGATTTGTTGGTGTCTAATTTCTTGACCTGAAAAATTCTACCAGAAAACTCCTTCAGCTGATAAACATCTTTAACAATGTGCCTGGATTCAAAATTAAGTTAAAAAAAAAATCAGTAGCCCTCCTTTATATAAATGCTAAACAGGCTAAGAAAGAAATAGGGAAACAGCACTCTTCACAATAGCCATAAATACTATAAAATATATTGGTGTAACTCTAACCAAGCAAGTAAAAAACCTGTATGACAAGTGTGTCAAGTCTCCGAAGAAAGAAACTGAGGAAGATACCAGAAGATGGACAGATCTCCCATGCTCATGGACAGGTAGGATCAACATAGTGAAAATGGCCAAATTGCTTACCAAAAGCAATCCACAGATTTAATGCAATTCCCATCAATGTTCCAACACAATTCTTTACAGATCTTGAAAGGGCAATTTTCAACTTCATATGAAAAAAAAAACAAACAACCCAGGATAGCTAAAGCAATCCTGTACAATAAAAGAAATCCTCAAGGTACCACCATCCCTGATTTCAAGCTGTACTACAGAGCAATACTATTAAAAACCTCATGGTATTGGCATAAAAAAAACAGATCAATGTTTGATCAAAGGTTGATCAATGGATAGAATCAAAGGCCCAGAAATAAACCCACACACCTATGGACACTTGATTTTTGATAAAGAAGCCCAAACCATACAATGGGAAAAAGAAAGCATCTTCAACAAATGGTGCTGGTCTAACTGCATGTCTGCTCATTATCTGGTGCTCCTACCTTATTGTCCTCACAGAGGTGACTCAGGGTCATGTGATGAAAACTTCAGCAACAAAATTCCAACAGCAGCACCTGTAATGAGCTAAGTGACGGAGAGCTGGAGGAGAACCGGGTGGCAATTTACTAGTGTCCGGTGAATTAAAGACCTTTTGTCCCCTCAAGACAAGGTTTCTCCTAGAACTTGCTCAGGACCGAGCTGGCTTTGAACTCACAGAGATCCACCTATTCTGTCTTCCAAGTACCAGGGTTAAAAGCATGTACCACGGTGCCTGGCTAAAGGTGATTTATGATGTGACGAGGGTTACAGGCCTCTCAAAGGTGCTAAAACTAGACATGGTTGGAGCTCACAGTTCTGGTCCACGGAAGGAATTCTAAAACCTTCTAAAACTGTGAGGGTCTTTCTCTACACACCTTCTGCTCCAGGTCACCGTGGGACAAGAATGGAGAGCTTGGCAGTCCCTGCTTCCTGCTCCACGAGCCTCTTACTGTAGGATTAAGAATTTGTCTAGTTTCATCTCAGATTTTTGACCCAGAGCTTGGAAAGCTGTTAGAAGTTGAATTTTTCTGAGTGATAGAGTCTTGCCAAGAGAGATAGTGCTGAGGCCCCTCAGGTTCTTGAACATATGCTTTGAGGAAGCTTCAGGAGTACTGGTGGTCACTGAAAAGAGTAATCATGTGACTAGAGGGTTGAACTTTGAGCCAGATCAATCTGGGGGGGAGGGGAGTTAATGGAAGAGGGAGCTTAGTTACAGCCTGTGTCGGTGGTTTAACCAATCATATCTGTGTGATGCAGTGCCAACTCCAGACTCTCAAGCCTAGGTTCCTGGCTGGAGAACACACTGATGAGTCTGGGGAGGGGGCAGGGGATGCCTCCTGAGCCCTCGGGGAAGAGAGCATATGAAAACACTGAGTGGGCTGGACCCTCCACAACCTTAACTCATAAGTCTGTATCTTTCACAATAAAACAAAATTATAATTACAGTCCTTTCCTGAGTTCTACTGATCGCTTTAAGTTACCAAATCAAAGAAAGCTGTGAGTAGCCATCAGAGGTGCAGTTGGTCAGATATGAGGATGGATAAGAACTCTACTGAAGTGGGAGCAGTCTTGTGGGGGACTAAGTTGGTAACTTGTGGAGTGTGCAGTCAGTCACTCTGGGTGATCAGCACCCAAACTGAATCCCAGTACACCAGTTTGGGTTGATACAGGTGACATCATAGGCCACAGTTGTGGTGCCAGAGTACAGGTCCTCGCTATTGTCCCAATGCCTGTCTCCTGTGCCTTCTTTGCTACAGTATACCCCAGGCTAAGGTGCAAAGTCTTATGACCATCTAAGAACCTATCTAGATGCGTCTGTGTGATGTTCAAGGAAGGGAGCTGTGGCTGGCTTGTGGTCCTTCAAGGACATCTACACATGACAAGGCCATGTCTTGATTCTGCGCACTTAAGCTTTCTCTCTTAGTGGCACCTAAAATCAGGCAGAGGCAAGCTTCCTCCTCCACTGGAGAGAGACACAGCTTGTTCTTCCTGATCTTTACCCTTCAGAAAACAACCAGGACTACATTTCACAGTAGCTAAGTTATGGAAGCAACTTAGGTGTCAGTAATGAGCATAAAATGTCTTATAGACATGTAAAATAGCTCAGTCAGGATCCCCACTACACCCAAGGCTGCACCTGATAACTAGAACCTAGTGACATTACTCACTCTGGTAAACAGGAATGGTCTAGAATCCCATGATGCCTATTAAATAGTATATAAGCCTAGACCAAGAGCAATGTTCTGCTCTGCACATCTGGAGAGGTGCCACCTTGATGTGCCCTGGGGCTTAGAGAGTCTCCCCAGGATCCTGACCCTCAAATTAGATAGTTACTTCTATTATAGACTGGATCTGACCTTCAGCTAAGATATGTCACAGTAGAACTGTAGTAAGGAGCTTAGAGTGAACCTTTGTGACAACCCAAAGCAAAATAACATATATCTTTTGTTATACAGAGTACACATATTACCTTCTTATGTAGTGTCCATCAGCAGAAGAATGAATATGGAAAGGGTGATAAATACATTAAAGAATAAATTTCTGTCATCTGCAAGGAAAGAAAAATGGACTCAGCCGGAGACAGTCATATTACGTGAATTAAGTCAGTCTCAGGAAGATAGATACGATGCTTTGGCTTGTTTGTGGGTCTTAGATTTAGCATAGAAATAGAAAAGGGTTGTAGGTATAGAAAAAAAAATGTTGCATACACCAAAGCAAGTCATATACATAGAGATGATGTGAAAATCAAAATGAAATTGTCTGAGGGAACAAAGGGAACTAATGGGGCGGGGGAGGGGCGGTAAGGAAGAGAGTAGCAGGGTGGGGATGAGCTCAAGGTACACTTACATACATGCATAAAAAGGTGTGTAACCCAGTCTAATATCATACTCAATTTTAAAAGAAAGAGGGGTGTCTGGAGCCAGCATCTTCCTGTGGACACGGGCATTGCTTTGCAGAGACAGCCTGAAAGGCCCAGAGAAGCTCAACCTTAGGTGCTCTGATCCATCTGTGTTTACCAAGGAAAGGCCCCCTTTGTGGTGTCTACCCTCACCCCCGCCAGGTGCCCTTCCTTGCCCTTTGGCTGTTGTTCAAGCATGGTGACACTAATTCTTCTAGAGAAGAGGGGGTGGCTGATGAAGGAGAGAGCCCTAATAAGGCACGTGCACCCCAAGTGCGCCGTCTGCCTTAAAGGTCACATATTTCTGAGCTATGAAGAAGGAGCAGGGCGGAAGCCTCATGCATAAGCAAAGCCTCTCTCTGCACTCAGAAGTCATTTAATGGCTGGGAACTTATCTCTCTGATAAAGGCTGCACCTTTTTATGTGTGTTCAACCTAAGGAAAGTGCTTCAAATCCTCCCTGGCATTTGCCTTGCAGTGCTCTTGGGGGGTAATGGGCCATGACATGCCTGGAGCTGTTTTGGAGCTGAGCGTGATCTAGTGTAAATGTATTATTATTACCATTAGGAATGGGGTGGGGGGATTAAAGATAAAAATCACTGAAATCTATAAGGAGAATGTAAAACTGGGCCCAGGAAGTTCCACACTTCAATTAAATTAAATGACCACATAATGCTGCATTCTAATCCTGTGTGCATAAATTAACATAAAAACAAAATGACACAAAACTGCTCGCATCAGCAGGAAATTGAGGGGCCATTAGTCATTACCCTTTGGAAGCCCCTCACATTATTATTCAGTGCCCAGGAACTTGACAACTGCAGAATGCTTAGCAGTCATTTGTGGGTCAATCTGCTTTTCAAATGCTGACTTTTCAGAATCTTTCCATCTAGCCTTGAGCTGAGTTTCATCACTTGTCCCCTGGAGACACTGGTACTTGGGACCTGTCCCTAGTTGGTCCCCATTCTTAGAGCATCCCCAGGATTCTTCAGAGGTCTGGTGATTAGCTGATCCTTGATGAGTCTTGATTAGCCTGTGTTGCCTCCTGGCTCCCAGTTACTGGTGATGGTCACTCCAAGCCCTGTTGGGAGACAGGCACAGGACCTGTTTCTGCTTGGCTTACAAACTTTTTAGGTGGGACTCTGAACCACAGTGCTTGGTGTCCCGAGAGGAGTCCTGTGACTTGTGTAAATGAATGAATAGATGTGTTTTGTAATTCTGTGGGTTTGTACACTCTCAAATGGCCTCCTGAAAAGGAACCTCACGTTTCGGTTTCCAATTAGACACCCTTATTCATATGTAGAGAAGACAATGGGTCATGTCTAGGCTTGTCAGTCTCAGAGGAAGGCCGAATACTGATTTCCAACTAACATTCACTAAAATGCACTGCTGAAGGTCAGGTGTTTCCTTTTGTGATAAGGGAGCCACAGAAACAGCACTGTGCCACACCTGTTTTCAGGAGGCTGCCTCTTGGTGTCTCCTCCTCAGAGAGGTGGGACAGATGCACAGGGACTTGTCTAAAGAGAGCATATGGTTTTGAATATGGCACAATGTTGCTTCTCTGCATCTTCCTGGGAATATACCAGAACTCCATGCTATGTCTGTGACCTCGCTCCTGTGGAAGTTTGGATGAGAAAGGCCCGCATCAGCTCATATGTTCAAATAATTGGTCCCTAGATAGTGAAACTGTTTGGAAAGACGATGGAGGAATGACCTTGTTAAAGGAGGTGTGTCAATGGGGGTGGTGGACTCTGAGGTTCCCGAAGCCCTGCCATCCTCAGTTAATTCTCTCTCTCTGCCTTGTGGTTGGTGTCTCAACATGTAAGGTCTCATCTACTGCTCTAATGCCATGCCTCTGCCTGGCGCCATGCTCCCTGCCGTGAGGGCAGGGACTTCATTACCCTCTGGAACTGTGGAACCCAAATTAAATGCTTTCTTTTATAAATTGCCTTGGTCATGGCAATAGAAAAGTAACTGAGAAAGTTCCCAAACTGCTTAGGAGTCCTCTGAATGATGGAGTCCCACATGGAAAGAGATACTCCCATGCCCCTTTGGCTCTAACTGCTGCTGTGGAACCAGCTGAATGGCAGTATGCTGAAGTCCCATCTGTATAGCTGTAACTGAATCCTGTATACTCGCAGAAATGCTCATGCTTGGAGCCGAAGAATCCATGGACTAGTGGTTAAGAGCCAGGAATGGTGAGTTACTTAGCATTCATAAGCTTGGTAGTGCTTGAGAAATCTGCAGTTCACAGATGTGTAGTTTATATGCTCAGTGTTACCTCTAGGTCCTTCAATAAGTAATTATTGAGCATCTGCTACCCCTGATACTCTGCCAGGCTGTAATGGTATAGTTCTCCAAATCTAATGGCAACAAAGAGATTATCAGCAACTAACTCTGATGATGATGATGATGGTGGTGGTGGCGGTGATGACAGCAGATGACGACCATGAGGAGGAAGAGTGTGATGATAACTGTTGTTTGTGATATTAATTTATGTGTATGTGCTAACAGGTATCTAGAATATATCATTACTAATTTGTGTAACAGCTAAGGAGAAAGTGCAGCGTATCCATCTAGAAAAATGTATCAGAGTCAGAATTCAAATCTGGATTCCCATGGCTCTGCTATGTAAGCTGTTACACAGTAAATGTTTTGGTAGAAAAATGTAGCATGCAGTGGAAAAAATGGTGAAAAAAATCAATACAAATCCTGACTGCAGAGGACCAGACTCTGGATTCCCGACAAGCACTTGGAGTCCACGCTCGCTTGGTAGATAACAGCAGAAGACTGGACAAGCATGTCCTGTAGCAGTCCTTCACTATCTCTTCCATTGAGAAGAATTCCCAGCATTTCAAAATACTGGACTGTCCTGGCAGCTAGAAAGTGATGTTGATAGTGATGATATGATGATGATGGTGATGACGACATATCTATGACTTCATTTTGTTCTCTTGGGGACCAGTAGTCACCATGACAACTCATACAGCCAGCCAAACATACGTGGTACATCTGATGCATAGTTATTACATGTTTTATTTATTTATTTATTTTTGGAAAAGGGAAAGTTACACATTATTTTTCAAAAAAGAAGTTATTTGTATGAATAAAGGTTATCTCAATCTTGAAATTTCCTGAATATTTTTTGCAGGTTTTAAGATTACCAAGATTAGCATGCAAAACACTTCACAGGGAGTAGAGGACTAGAGGGAAACTGGATGTTAAATCATTAAACATTAATTAAGGTTCAGTCTGGAGGGAAGACATCTTTGACAAGATGACGTAAGCCAGTAGGAAGATGGCTCAACTTACACCTACTTTTCAAGAACGTATTTATTTTCTCCTGTGAAGCAAAGCTTTGCATGGACTAGCACCCACTCAGCCTCGTCAGAGAAAAACTAAGTGTACCACTAACAGAGGCTTCTGCCTTATCATCGCCAGCATAAGGAAGACTCAGTTGATAACCTGAACATAAGATGTGGAGAGCCACTTCTGATCTGCAAAGTGTTGGAAGATTCACCCTAACCCTAATGATGTACTCAGTGGCATCCCATCGGAAGAATGACAAGTTGTCTCCTGATACTTGTTTATTGCTACAACAACATACTGGTTGTAAACCATGTTTCCAAAGTACTTGCTCTCTGAGAAACAAACATCACTCCCTCTAATGCTACCACCAGGAAGCTCTAGAGAAAATACGTGCAATTTCATGTCATTTTGTCTAGGCAAATCAGCTGAATTTTTTTTTTCCCATCATTTTTCTAGACGAGCTGGTGTCATTATCAGATGACTCCACATTTGCAGCCATCTCCTCATAGCATCTCCCCTCCCCCAAGCCTCCCCAACGTCGGGATGGCTCAAATAGATTCAATAGGAGTGGCACTCAAAGGAACAATCTGCAGCACTGCCACCCACCCTTTTCCCCTCCCCAAACCAAATCAGGCTTACAAGAGAAATTCAGCGTTTTCCTGCCAAGAACTTACAGATATCGGATTTAAGGCCTAATTTTAGGATCCTGAGTGGCGCAGAGCATTTGGGTTCTGAAAGACAACCATGTGCCTTTATTGCAGCCCCCCACTCTGCCATGCTATTAATTCGTGCTTGATTATACATCATGCCTACAATTCCGTTTCTCAGCACAAATGTAGTCCTCAACAAAGACTCAGCGAGGGTTCCATTCCTTCCTCCTCAATACACACGTGTGGCTTCCATTAATTTTAATGTGACTTACGTGCCAGCAAAAATATCCATAAATTCAAAAGATAACTACTACCACTTCTAGAGCTTTCTCATTTCAAAACATTAATTTTATATAAAATATGATTGTCTGGGCACAAAAAGTCTTTTCATAATTTTCTTCCTAAACAGACAAGCGAGAATGTGTTGTATTATAATTTCAAATCATTTCAAAGCCTAGCTTCTCCTGTAGATAAATTTACTTCTTGAATCTTGATTTACAAAGCAACATAATCAACTTACTCTAATACCTCTTGTCTCATTATTGAACTATTATATCAAAATAGCAAACTCCAGAGGATTCTCATCCACAGAAGTTCAGTTCTCACAGTTTAGGGGCTAAAGTTTGACATAGAGGCACCAAGAGAGTTGAGCCTTCTTCTGGGATGTGGACTGCTTGCCTCTTATCTACTCACGTGGTGGATGAGACAGTCACCTTCTCTGCTTTTTCCCCCGTCAGAGTTTGAATGCACAGAGCTTAGCAGCCCAGCCAGCACTGGGGAGGATTACGGACTGAATGTTTGTGTCCTCTTAAACTCATTTGTTGATTAATGCAATGGCTTTTGGAGATTTGGTCTTTAGTGGGTAATTGCTGCAGGAGAGTAGAGCCATAACAAATAGAGTTAGTGCCCCTGTGAGGGGGATAGAGCATTCAAACTATAACAGGGCAAAAGCAGGGGGCTTGTCTGTTGCATCCACCACCAGCTGCTTATTAGGCCCTGTGGGAATCTGCACCTGTCTGCCCTCTGCTCTGTTCCTTGCTGTACCTACCATGGCCCTGTGCCATGTCTGTACCACGGTGCTGGCTCCCTGATGTCACCCCCAGACTCTGATATGTTCCCAGAGTAAAGCCTGCACACCAGCCATGTCACAGCACTTGGGACTTTGTCAGAAACATCAAAGTGAAGATCTGTTGCTTCTGAGCCACACCCTCTGACTCCGAAGGGAGTCATCTGGATGCCCCTGCCCTGCACTGCTTTGATGCAAGCTGACTTTCAGAGCCCCTGCTCTCCAGGGCGTAAGACCCTCCCCAGCGGTGGGAATGCTGAGACCCAGACCTCTCTGCTTTTGTAGGAGGCCAAAGTGTTCCCTAATGAGACTATCCCAGCCCCTGAGCTACACCAATTAATAAGATAAGTAAAGCGCTGTGCTGTATTGATGGATCTCATTAAGTCAGAATTCTTTACTAACTTCAATTAATTCTTCCCAATTATCAGCTGAACTTCAATGGAGGAACTTTTCAGTTTAACCTGAAATTACCCTTTACAGACAAGCTAATTTACTAAGGTTGACAATATTTGAAGTTTAAGAACCTTCACCTTGATTAATTATATTTCCACATCCTAAATCCATGATTAAAAGTGAAAGGGGCCAGACATGGTGGCACACTGTACTCTCCAGGAACCTTGGAACTTTGGAAGATGACACAGGAGGTTCATGGCCATGAGTGTAGCCTTGGCTGCACAGTAAGTTCTGTTCTGTGCCAGTCTGGGTTATACAGTAACTTCTGCCTTAAAAAACAAAATGAGAGCAGGGTTGGTGTAGTTGAAGGTGGTTTCAAGGTTATCTGAAATGAATATGAAGAAGCATTAATATCCATGGATTCAGTACCAACTATATATTTTCTGTTTTAGCGACTATGTGTTTGGTCTCATACATGTTAGAACATCTGTTTCTCACAACAAAACTAGGATGTGGCCAGTTGTATCCTCTGTTTATAAATAATGAAATGGGTTCATAGAAGTTACAGAGTAACCCAAGCTAGAAGCAGAACTTGGCAGACAGTGCAAAAATTCTCAGCACCATACTACTTGAATGATTCACTGGGGGCCATCCAGTTCTTCCTGATCTTTCTTTCTCCATGAAGTTTTTAATGAGTGGGAAGGAGAAACAGAAAACTGGGCAAAAAGGAGATGTATGAGTTATCTATCGTGGGTGCCAGTGACGGTCATGGAGAAAGCAAGTGTGGGAAGAGCAGGCAACCCAGGTGAGGTGTAAGGTGGGTGGGGCCTGTCTGTAGGAG
This sequence comes from Mastomys natalensis, assembly GCA_021653895.1. Taxonomy (NCBI): domain Eukaryota; kingdom Metazoa; phylum Chordata; class Mammalia; order Rodentia; family Muridae; genus Mastomys; species Mastomys natalensis. The sequence goes on from JAJTUV010001442.1 coordinate 513,263, forward strand.
GGAAAGGAAAAAGGCTGAGTTAAAGGAGCAGCAATAGGCAGCCATGCAGAACAAAGGCAAGGTGTGTGTGGGAGGTAACATTAGCAGATGAAGAACCAGGAACTTTGGAGAAATTAAGAGAAAGCCCGAGGCTGAGTGTCAAGAAGGGACTGAGAGATTGACAGACTCAGCCCAGTGATGAGTCCAGGTAAAGACACTGCAGAAGTGTGTGCTGAAGACCTAAAATAGAGTCTGACGGACTAACGGAGTCATGCACTTAATACACTTTATTGTCTTGTACTTTTCTACTAAATTTAATTAATCTTTTGAATTTCATTTATATGTACTTTATTTACATAATTTTCAACCCTTCCTCTTCCCCCTCCAATTGCTCCCATGTCATCCCCCTCAAATTTACTCTCTCTTTTTCTTTAAATTATTATTGTTAAATATATGCATATATGTAAATGAATAAATATATAGCTACAACCTGCTGAGTAAGTTTAGTGTTGCTCATATGTATATTTTAAGACTGACTCCTTGGTATTAGATAACCACGTAGGAGGCTCATTTCTGGGGAAACCAAATTTTTCTTCTGTTGGGGTTAGCCTTGTGTGCTGTGTATTCAGAAACTGAGCTCCTGTCCAGACTACAACCTGATCCTGGGTCAGTGTTAACCTATGTACTATTAAAAAAAGAAAAAAAAAGTTCTCCCAATAATCCCCAGTTGGTTAGGCTAGAGCCTGTGATTGGCCAGGAGTAAGAGGAAGGCTGGACTAGAGATTGAGAGTAGGGGGGTCTGAGGTGAAGAGAAGGAGAAGGAAAGAGAAGTGAAGAAAGTCACTACGAGGCAGGATAGACCATGAGGACATATACGGCAAGAGAAGTTCATCTTAAGGACACACGTGGAACAGAGCAAGTTGGCCAAGACTTAAATAGCAAGTAACATGGGCCTATGGCTGGGATATAGGCTAGAATGGCCCAGAAACTGCCCAGTCTAGGGTTACAGCTTGTTAATAAAAATACCAGGCTTCTGTTTCTCTTATTCTGGAGCTAGACAGGAACAAGTTGGTCAGAAAACCTCCAATAAAAATATTTTTACATTCCTCTCTCAGCAGTCCTTCACTGCCTGTAGCTCTTCATCTAAGGGTGGAAAACAAGCAGCCAAGTGAAGAGCAAGTCCCAGAGTGGGAGGGACTCTGTAAGTTACACATTCTAGTATAGGATTAATATCTAGACTATGTAAGGAGCTCAAAAACAGAGTCAAACAGCCAAACCACCCAATTAAGAAATGGGCTGTGGATCTGAATTGAGAGCTCTCAAAAGAAGAAACAAAAGTGGCTAAGAAATATCTCATAACACATTCATCATCCTTAGCAACTGGGGAAATGCAAACTAAAGGAATTTTGAGGTTTCATCTCACCCCAGTCAGAATGGCTGTGACCAAGGAAACAACCTCCAACAAAGACTGGAGAGGCTGTGGGGAAAAGGAATAGCTTTCACTGTTGGTAAGATTGCAAACTGTGCAGCCACTCTGGAAATGAGTGGGAAACATTTCTCAAAAAGCTAAAACTCTAACTACCATATGACCCAGCTATACCACTCCTTGACCTATGCCCAAAAGACTCAATGTCCTACCCCATACATATTTGCTCTGTCCTGTTCATTGATCCTGTATCCAAAAGAGCTAGGCAAACCTGTGTGTGGAGGGTTGAAAATGTACACACATATACAGTATGAAGAAAATGAAATGAATGTTGTAGGTAAACGTGGGAACTAGAAGACATTCCGTGTTACTGAGTCCTTCTCATAGCCTGTGCTCTTGCCCTGTCACTGTGCGTCTTCCCTCATCAGATGGTAATAATTACACTACTATGCAAATTTTGCTTTGTTTTCTATATGCTATGAATTCTCCTGTTTTTCTGATTCGGGTTTTTGTTAATCCGTAGCCACCGTCTTTTCATGTTGGTGTGTTTTTTTTTTTCCCAGTGTTTTCCAGCTACCTTGTACTTTAGAGTGAAATGCTTATCCATACTGAAACTTTGAGCTGTATGGGGGAATTTGTCAATGACAGAGCTATTTTGTGAGCTGAGTCCTTGAGAAAATGAATGTCATTGGAATTTCACTGTTACCAGTGTCCCTGGGAAATAGTCCCTTTGAATAATTTTTCTAATGAAGAAATACAATATCCTACTCTATGTAAGTTTGTTGTCTGAGCTGAGGGGGTTGAGGGATATGCTGACTGACTAGGTTCTCAATATGTGGACTTTGTGGTAATCCTCCAAAAATCTGAAAGGTGTCCCTTCTCAACAATATCACTAGGTCTCTGCCTCATTCTATCCAGAGGCTAAACATCTAAACTTTCATACCCATCATAGTAAAAAACAATTGTCTTGGTGTGTATCCTAGGTGTGGATTCTAATTGGCTTTGTACAGTCATTCAACCAATCATCTTGTCCTTGTCACCCAAATCCCATACTACTGTCTGTTAAAATAATCCAATTACTTTGTTTCCTGGTATTTCTGTGACACGGATCAAATTACAGTTGAATTTGCATGTCTGTAGGTTGTGAATCTAAGAATTCATCAAACTGTAGATAGAAAATATTCAAAAAATGTTAGCTTGAACCTTACATGTTGTGCTTTCCTTCTTGGTATTATTCCCCAAGATTATTCTATATCAACTGTTTACATAGTATTCACAGTCCTGTGTATTAGAAAGAATCAAGAGGTGATTGACTGGCAAGTTTTGAGTAGGGCTTTTCAATACTATGCTATTTTAATCACTTATTATTACATACATATATGTATTTATGTATACACACATACCCAATTGACTCTTTATAACAATGTTGCTTGTATGTATGTTTTTAGTGCTGACCATTTGGCACTGGACAACCAACTAGCATGCTCTTTCCTGGGAAAAGCTACCTTTCCCACTTCTGTCTTTCCTGAATTGTCTGTAGTTCCTTGTAGTTCCTTGAGACCTCACAGGCTTTTCCTCACCCAGTTTGGTGTTATCCTTGTTGGCTCATGTTTGGCTGGGCATGTTGAAGAGACTTGGAGGGTATAGCATCTGATGTTACTAGGAGACACAATCTCAGAGCAAAGTCCCTGATCTCTGACTCTTACAGTCTTTCCACCCTCTCTTCCAGAATGTTCTCTGACTGTACTATTTTGCATAAAGCATTCAAGGAACTGCAGACTTTGTATTCTTGAACTGTAATCAAACCAATCCCCATGTATATAGAGGGACAATTGTGCTTCTTGTTGAATATACTTTTTTATCAGCTACTCAAATCTAGTCACCGTGTTTGCTTAAAGAGAAATAGAATCTTTGAGAGACCAAGCAAGCTAGCTGGGATTTTGATAAAGAATGTTCTGAGTCACAATGGGGGAATGCAGAAGCTTATAAGCTGGATGGGAAGCATCCCTGACAGCTGCTTTTAACTCCCTAGCTCTATACAATGCTCTCTTTGCCAGGAATTTTCATGGGGCTTTAGGCAAAACCCTCCAGCAATTCACAGTCCCTGCAGTCAAGGTCACCATGATCTACTTTGTTCAGCTTAGACATCACAGTCCCTGCCTGAAGTTTTCTGACATTAATACACCAAAGCTCTGTTGTTAGATAAACAAATAGCAGCTGCAGCAATCAGAACTCAATTAAGACAAAGTCACACAAAGTAAACTAACTGCACTTGCCATCTCATTCTGGTTTGTTGCATAAAAAGATTTTATCTCCAGATCACTTATCTCCTGCAGGCATTTCCTGCTTCTGAGATGATGAACTAGAGACTCTGCAATGGTGGTATCTCCCTGACACTATCCTATTAACATAGTTTAGTATTTCTAGAAACAAGCGTTCACCAAGGAGAAATATTTTACATATTTCCAGAAACGTCTTAAGGATTTCCTTTGTATAACATCCATTAGTGCCTTTGAGCCTGTTCTATACAATCCTGGAAACAGAGAGCTGAGAATAAAATCACTACAATTGCTCCAATTTTTGCCCCAGTGCTCAGCACTTCTTGTAAACAGAATGTGTGCCATTGTTCCAGTACCAAAGGGAAAAAAAAAAGAAATCTAAGTGCTTCAAGATCCAATTTCAACAAATTCCAATTCTCACTCTCCGAAGTGAAAGAAAACATCTCTATTGATTTCTGACATAAACAACTGGATCAAAAGCACTTGCTGCTTTTGTTCAAAGTCCCCCTCTCCCTCTTCTTCCCCTTCCCTGGCTTCACCCACCTTTGATTGGCTTGTTACAGAGTGAACTTACTTACCCACCCTCTGTTCTAAGTTGTTTTTTCCTGCAGAATTTTAGGGCTGTAAGAGTCTGTAATCAGAAGGTGTGTGCATGCTGTCTGAACTGGCTATGGCCTTGTCTGGATGTGCTTGTGAATTCTCAACCTGAAAGGTTGACTTTGTGGCCAGGATTCTGCTTTGGCTCAGGGCTTCAAGTCTGATGGGCTGGCTACTCTACTACCAGTGACGGTGCAGCTGGCAGCCTTTTGAGCAAGGATGGGAAGAACCATGGCAACAAAGCAGTAATATTTTGTCCTTTCATGGTAGGTGAAGAAGCTGAAGAACTTGTATTTGTTATAACTTCACAAAGCTTTTGGTCATCTTTCAGGGTTTTATTATTTATTTGTTCATTAAAAAAAAAAAAAAACAAGATTCAATTCACATACTATAAATTCACTCTTCTGCGGTGTACAATGTAGTAGTTTTTAAATTTGTTTTATTTTGTTACGAAGTTGGATACGATTATCATTTCCTAATTCCATAATGTTCTCACCATGCCAATTAAACTCCTGTTCGTCAGTAGTCCCTCCCTCTTCCTCCAACCCCAAGTCCTGACAACCACTTATCTACTTTCTGCCTCTATGGATTTGTGTATTCTGGGCACTTCCTAGAAATGGAGTCATAGTCAATGTGACCTTTTGCATCTTGCTTTTTTCCCACCTACCATTTAGTGTTTTCAAGGGTCATCCTTGTTATAGCACGCAGCCAGACTCTGATCTTTTTTTTTATGGCCGACTGACATTTCATTGTATGGATATAAGACATTTTTGTGACATTTTCTTCATCCATTCATCAACATGTGGATGTTTTAGTTGTTTATACTTATTGTCTATCATAAATAATGTTGTTTCAAGGGTTCATGTACTCTTGGGTTTGCATCTGTGGTAACTTTGAGGGACTTCTAATTTATTTCTCAAAACCACTGTAACACTTACATTCTCATGAGTGGCAGCTCCTGTTTCTCCACATCTGTGCCAACACTTGTAATTGTCATTTTGATGGTAGACATTGCAGGGATTGTGAAGTGGTATGTCATTACAATTTTTACTTACACTTTCCTAATGACAATATTATTGAGAAAGTTTCATATCCTTATTGGCTATTTGTGTGTGTGTGTATGTGTGTGTGCATGTGTACTCATGCATAAGTGTATGTTTGGAGATCTATTAGTTCAATTCTTTTTCCATTTCTTCAAACATCAAAACTCTATCAGATATACAATTAGCAAATATTTCTCCATTCTGTGGTTTTTCTATCACTTTCCTTATTGTGCCCTTTATAACACATGATGTTTCAGATTTCAATGAAGCCAAATTTATTTATGTTTTCTTTTTGGCTTGTGTCTGTTACACACTCTACCACACACAGAGATCCTCTACAGTGATACAAATCTAGCAATAAGTGAAGACTGTTTTTTCCTTCAAGTTAATCAGAACCTTGCATGAACAAAGCAGAAATATGAAGAGGCCATAGAGAGTCTTGTTGCCATGTAGATTCCTGAACTCATCTTCAGCTGGTCTTTGCTCAAATGTCACTCCCTCAGAGGGATGTGTATGGACAATTGATCTAAAGATCACTTCTGAAACTACTGATCCGCACCCTCCTCTTAATGGCTTGCTAGTGCTAAACTTTATTTCTTTTTCACCCAAGTGTAAGTTCCAATGAGACAGGTACTTTGTATGTCTTCGCTACTGAATGCCAAGTATCTGCAGTACACCTGGTGCATAGTGATTCCTAATGAAGACTGACAGGAAGAGCAAGGGCAATCTCACAGACAGAGAGGGATCAGCTCTCCTGAGGAAAGGACAGAGAAATTCGTGTAAGAATTGGAAAGCTTAAGCAATGCTTTAAAACCAAATTGATGATCAGCTATTCTAGTTTTATTTCTGTTGCTGTGATTGCAGATAATGACAGAAAACAACATAGGGAGGACATCTTTATGTGGCTTACAAGTCTAGGTAAACCCTCACTGAAGGGAAGCCAAGTTAGGAAGTCATGCAGCCTATCACATTCTATTCACAGTTAAGGGTAGAGAGAAACAACACGGACATATTGCTTGCTTGCTATCACTAGCTTCCTCTCTCTTCTCGTCTCTCTCTCTCTCTCTCTCCTCTCTCTCTCTCTCTCCCTCGTGTGTGGTGTGTGTTGGAGAGAGAGAGAGACAGAGAGACAGAAAAGCAGAGAGAGACAGAGAGAAACAGAGACAGACAGATGACAGACAGGCAATGGAGCTTGAACATGCTAGGCAATGCTCACTGAACTACTACCTCAAACTCTATTTTGAGAGAGGATATATATATTTTTTTTAGGCTGACCTTTACCTTGTGATCTTTCTGCCTCAACCTCTCAAGTGGTGACATTAGAAGTATTACCAGATATGGCTTCTGTATATATTCATAATGCTAGCTACATTATATCAGTCATATAAAATCATATCATGAATAATGTGTATGTATTGTGTATATATGTAGACTATATATAAAAGTATATAAACATAACATGTATAACCATTATTTGTACAATAACATAGATTTTTATAAAAATCCAATAATTGTTTTCTTTTTTTAATAATTTTTATATACTGTTTTATAAGCATCTTTTTTTAAGACAGAGTCTCACTTGCAGCCCTAGCTGTCCTGGAACGCACTATATAGGATGAGCTGGCCTCAAACTCACAGATATCTATATGCCTCTGCTTCCTGAGTGCTGGGATTAAAAGCATGAGCCACCACACCCACCACATCCCTCCCTCTCTCTCTCTCTCTCTCTCTCTCTCTCCCTTTTTTATTCCAAGTTTATAAAAAAAATTTCTCCCTTTTCTTCAGGAGGATAATCATTTTAGTTTTTATAATTATGTCTCCACATTTAAAAAAAAAAAAAAAAAAAACCTCCACGTCAGATTAGCATGCAAAGAAATGAGTTTCATCACGGTATCCTCATCTATGTGTGTAATTTTACCTTGTTCTTATATGTTCCCTGACCACTGCTTTCCCCAGATTCCCTACCTGCAGCCTTCCCCTCAGTTAAATGCTCTTCTGCTTCCTTATCATCTATATGCACATGTATTTCTTTATACATCTACTTAAACTCTCAGAACCACAAAACTTCATTTCTTTATGGCTGAAAAAATTCCACTGTGTACTTACAGCACATTTTCTTTATTGGTTCCTCTGTCATTGGGCACCTACGTTGGGTCCATAAGTAAGCTGTTACAGACATTGATGTTAAGGATCTCTGTGGTAGGTTGACTCAGAGACCTGTGAGTAAATACTCTGGAATGGTGCAGCTAGCTTATAGGGTAGATCTAGTTTGACATTTTGAGAATTCTCTGACTGGTTTCCTAGTGGCTGGACTGGTCTCTAAGGGCTCTCCTCCACCCATACCCTCCCAGCGTTTGCTCTTGTTTTCTTAGTGGCGCCAATTCTCAGAGGGGGTGAAATGGCTGTGTTTTTAACAAATGCTATTTCTCCAAGTACTGTTGCTATTATTACCTCACTAGGTACTTGTAGCAATCCTGTGGCTCTAGCAGAGCAGGTAGAATCTGCTCTATGGGACTGAAACTGAGGTCCATCCAAGGCCACCCATTAGATGAGAGGACCATCTAGACCCCGCCACCGATTCTGACGGTGGTACTGCTGTCAGAGCCTCCAGCAAGAGATTTTTTTGTTGTTGATCCTAAAATAGAGCAGGGAGTAGGATAATTGCCTCAGAACTATGCTTCATTTTAAAACCCGTAGCCTAATTTGAGATTGACTACAGAAGTGCAGAAAATGAGATCTTGAAAGGAAGATAGGCTGTTATGAGGAGTCAATTTCTTCCTATTGGTATAATTAATGAGATAAAACTACTTTAAGACTTTTGAGATGCAATGAAAGTCGAGTAACTTTGAAATTCCTTCTTATACTTATTTGAAAGTGAAACAAGAATCCACTGCTGTCCTAGAGAAATTGTTATGCTATGCCCAATAACTGGGTGGTATATGGCAACTGACATTGTAGAGCACAGTGGGGCACCAAGAACTGTCCCCTAAGGCGTTCATTCCTGTTAGCTCAGCGATATTATTCTAAGATAATTTATCCTATACATTCTGTTAATATTGATTTTTTTAATAGTGAAAGCAGAATCTTATGTTGGGAATATAGGTAGAATATTTGCCTACGTGAACAAACACACACACACACCACACACACACACACACATGCATGCACACGCTCAAGCACATGCATGCACAAACTAGGATTTTTACTAAAATATTATAATGAATGTTACCAGAGATCTGTGATGTGTATTCATATTCAAATTAATGCATGGCACCCAGTGCTTTCTCTGATGGACTAGCTCATGGTTCTACTTGATACACTCACCTCAAGGACGGAGCTGTTCAGGCTCTGAACACAGGATGGGGCTTCGGGAAGTAATAGAGGCAGCTCAGCATGCCTGCTGTTCAGCTGTAACCACTCCTTCTTTTTACAGGTCAAAATATTTAATTTACTGTTTCCTCTATTCCACTGCCCTTTCACCTAATTATAGGTGAACCCTAAGGATATTATCTAGACAACATGAGGCTACCAGTTGCAATCCCAAACTGTAAAGCAACAGCAAATGTCACCATCAGCAGTAGCTCCCACGTGATGTATACTGTTTATTTGTTTCTCTTGTGATTTCCAGCCAGATGTCCAGAGTCCCAGCCTGCGACAAGAAATGGAAAGCTTTGATGCTTCAGTAAGAGCCTGTTGAGAACTCCACTAACCAAACAGCCTGTATATCTATGAATTTTCAGCACCACAGGGTAAAAGGGAAAGGGAATTCTTTCGGGGTCATTTCTTATTACAGACTTGGCTTGACTTGTAGAAACGTCTTATGGAGCAGGGATGGGGGAAATGGTATTAAAGGTTAAGTTTTTTTTTTTTAAATAGCTTATTCAAGGTACAGAGATGTTCTTATAGGAAACAGGGAAGCTGACTGTAGTATTTCCCTCCAGACCCCATGCTGAGTGTGCATGTATGCACTGAAAGTGATGCTTAGCTTGCCCAGACATCTCAGAACTGGGCAAATGCGTGCACACAGCTTGAAAAGGGACCGTTCGGGGCTTTCATGCTCTTCGCTGGTTATACATTTTTCATGATTCTTCAACGTGAATGCAAAGGTTGCAACTCTCACACCAACTCTGCTTGCTTTTGCCTGCTGCCTCCCTCTTTTTCTCTAGCTCACTCTTGGAATTTAGTTTTACTCGGAGGAGTAAGAAAAGGAAAACATATAACTCGGAGCTGAACTCATTTTATCCTATGTTCCATTATGCTGGGAGCCAGAGAGCTTTTGTAAAGCCAGACCTGTGTTCTGTTGGGTTGCGGAATGTGTCAGAAAGAGCCAGAGGTGAGTGACCCAAACACCACAGATTTTAAGCTTTAATCAGTCATATTTTGCTCTCCAGAGTGACCAGTTTATTAGATTCTGTTTTAAGATGACTCTTGGGGGTGGGGCACAGTTGTTCAGAAGACATTAGAGAACCCCATTGTTTCCCAAGGGCTTAATAACCACACTGTGGCGGCAGGCCTCTCAAAGTATTATATGGCTCTTCTTAAAGCATTTGCCTCCATTTCTGAGGTAATGAAAGTGATCCAAAAAGGATTTTTCTCCAGTAACAAGCCCTGAGAAATAGGTAGGTCTTTTTGCTCTTTGTATTTCATTTCTTTTTGTAGGCATGGGATGTTCTTCATACATCTGAGCCCCATGATGCTTTTACTGTGTGTTGTTTGCAGTGTCAAAGAAAGACAGCTTTAAGGAACTGTTCTATATCAGCAAGGCCTTGAGTGGGAAGCACTGGGTGGAGAAATAATTCAGTACACTGGAACAAGCCCTATTTGCTAGGGACTTATGAAACAATCTAATTGCACCGCTTGCTCAGGGAACCAAAAAGAATCTAGAAGCCTGTTATAGAATGTGTTTAAGTCAAAACTTGTGCTTGCATACTTTTTCATGGTCATGACTTGCATGACCACAAAACTGAGCCCCTGATCAGAACATGCATCGTGTGATGTGCCTCTCCTAAAATACTCATAAATGAGGAAAGCAGCTTGGCAGAGAGATGCAAAGAATGTACATGTAGTTCATGCAAAATAGATAACCTAACATGGTGGTTTTAGGAGATAAGATTGGTGTGGGATGGAGGAAGTTATAGGTGGGCTTTTGGGGGTGCAAATGAGGAAACAGGAGCAGCTCAGATATGGGGAACAGTACCCCACATTATTCACCTCGTCGTTTGAAGTGCTGCTCATCTAACTGCAGTAGACAGGGAGAAGGGAATGGTCATGAAAATGGAGACTAAGGGAGCCTCCTTCCCGAAGCTCACTGGGGTCTCCATCAGATATTACCAGTGAATAACTCATGCTCAGAATGAAATTTGCTGTGGACAGCATGACAGGCTGCTTCTGCTTAACACATTTACAACCAGCATATTTCTGGCGCTGAAGGGTTTCCAACCCTTGCTACTTACTGTTCTCATGTGCATTCTTTTCTGTCTGACCTCAGGCTCTGAGGTAGGGTAGTACTGTGATATAATAAATACAAATTGGTCCTTGTTCCCTATACTGGCACAGCATGGATCTCCTAAAACCTTTACAGTTTCCTGAGAAGCTAGAATGAAGGAGCATCTTCTGTTACTCACCAGTCCTTTTCAATCACTTGAGCTTATGCTGACATGCTCACTCCTGGTGGACTCTGGGTAAGTTTCAAGGTGGCCCAACTGTGTGATTAGAAGGTGAGAACTTTCCACTCACAGGGATGGGAGAGGAGTGAGAGTCTGAGTTCAGACATCAATGACTGATGACTAATCAACCATGCTGCATAATGTGGCCCTCCACTAAAATTCACTGAGAGACAGGTTGTGGAGAACACAGCCCATGGCGTTGAACACATTGAGCTCCTGGGTGGAGGATGTATCTGAGGACATGTGACCTTTACAGCACAGGACCTCTTTTCCAGTTGACTGAGTTGTGGCCTTTATACTAATCTAATGGTGCTACAGGAGCTCTAAAGCAAAAGATTCAGCTCCAGAAACCAGACAATAAACTGGTTCCTGTCATCTTTCCCCATGTGTCAAAGAGTCAAACATTGGTACAGGGCAGAGAAAGCCTTAATCAGTGTGGCCCCACAGGAAAGAACAAATAAAAATGTTCAGTGACCTCCAGCTCTGTCTTTGAAAGGGGGATAAGAATGTTGACACATTTAGAACCCACGAAACACACACACACACACACACACACACATGCACACACGTTGAGGAGGAGAAAGGGTTAGGATGAAGGTTTGTGTGGTGTAGCTGACAGGTAATCTTGTCAGGCCATGTCTACTGGATCATTTTCTCAGTTTTGATTTTCAGTGCTGTCTAAAGAAGTCACAGTTGTTATTCTCCTTTGGAAGAGCAATCTGGTTCCCTGAGGTGGACTCCCCTGATTAGGGATATCCTCGCTCCTCACTGTTGCTATGATAAAATGATCTCACCAAAAGCAACTTAGGAGAGGAAAGCTTTATTTTAGCTTATGGTTCCAATTTTCACAGTTCCTCACTGAGGGCAGTCAGGGCAATAAGTCAAGCAAGACCAGAAGCAATAACAAACTCACATCCACAGAAGTGGGCAGAAACCACCAAGGAATGCTGTTTGGTGGTTGGCTCAGAGGCTCATGCTTAGCTAGCTTTCTTATACAGCCTATGACTTCCTGCCCAGGGAATGGTGCCACCCATGAGCGGGAGCATGTTACATCAATTAACAGTAAAAGACAATCTCCTGCAGACATACCAAAGACTGGTTAAATCCAGGAGTTCCTCAGGTGAGATTATCCACTCAGGTGATTTTTGATAGGCTGACAGTTTAATGAGTGTCTCCTGAGCTCTGTAAGGCATTTTAGCAAATTACTGAGCTTTAGGAGAGGTTGTAGACATCCCCACTTATAGCCAGCCAGTCAGAAGAACAGGAAACTCATGACTTCTGGTAAGTGTCTGAAGTTAGACCATCTTGTGGGTCAAGCCCTTAACCTGTGGGGTCTATGCTGTCTTACAGTAGGCACTTAGAAGCTGCTTTCCCTAAAAAGCAGTGGCTTCTCACTTGGGTCCACAAGGTGACTGCAGCTGAAAGCCTGTCACATGGGCCTTCACTTTGTGTCTTTTTCATTTACTATTTTTTTTAAAGACAGCTTCTCACATATCCCAGGCTGACCTTAAACTGTGGGGTTTTTTTTTTTTTGAACATGGGATTTCTTTGTATAGCCCCGTGTGTCCTGGAACTCACCCCTGGAAGCGGGCTGGCCTTCGAACATGGAGATCTGCCTGTTTCTGACTCTCAAGTGTTGGGGACAAAAGGTGTGCACCACTACTGCCTGGCTATACACTTCTGAGTTCACAGGCTTGCACCACCACATCTGATTTAGGTGGAACTGGGGATCTGCCCTAGAGCTTGTTGCTCTCCAGGCAAGCTACACGCCTTACCCAGTTTTCTTTACTTTGGGTTACATTTGGTTTGAGTCTACATTAGGCATGTTAGTCTCACAAGGAAGGAATGCTATTCCTTTTAAACGCTGAAGAGACAGAAAGATAAGTCTTTGTTTTAAACCTACCATCACCTTAGGTTCCTGAAAGATGGAAATCTCAAAGGACAGACCATTCCCCAGACAGGGGCAACTGTTTCTGAGGGTAAAGTTGAAGTGTGGCCTAGAGTATACTGATTCCATTGGAATAGGTAGTTGAATCTAGCCTGCTGGGGCTACCCCAGACTTTTGCCCTAAAACATTAGTTATGCTTTTTTGGGGTTAGTACCACAATTTAGCCCATTGCCAGATGTTCAGCTGGTGTTGAGAACTGAATGGGCTGTTGATGTGGGAAAGCTGATAGTTCTGATGATGCTGCGTCGGTCTCCCCTTTTGTGATGAGAAACACAGAAAGTCGTGTAGAAGATAGATGAAACTTATTCCAGGGTGAAGTGGAGACATTCTCCAGGAGTAAGAGTGGCCAGGGAGACCATGGTGGAGAAAATACTCCCAAGCGACAAGAGTAGACTGTGGCGGAAGGGACCATTATGACAACAATAGACATTATACGATTTCCTTAAAGGTTTTGGAATAGTCAGTCTCCTGATTTCTGTTTGGGTTACTGACAGGCCCATTTGGATTAACTCAGGGGAGAAGACAAAGGTATGTCTTCAGTCCTTTGTATAAGGCCTCTTGATAGACAGTGATAGTGTTATCTTTCCAGACAGTTCAGAAAGTCTTGTCTCTACGAAAGGCCAGGCAGGAATAGAACTCAGATCTCATTCTTTTGACCAACAATCATGAAATAGAGCAGATTTTTTTTAAAGTGAAAGAAAGAGTGTAAAAATGAATCTATGCAAACTGTAGACTTTGTCAGGTGGAAACAACCTTCTTTTGTGGGCCTCAGCAAAGCGGCCCCATCTTGTTCCTTCCTCCCCTTTGTCTAGTTTATAGCTGTCCTTCCTGGTGTGTGTGTGTGTGTGTGTGTGTGTGTGTGTGTGTGTGTGTGTGTATGTTATACCATTTGCATGTACATGCCCACAGGGGCCAAAACAAGGTATCAGAACCTTTGGAACTTGAGTCACAGACAGTTGTGGCCTACCTGATTTGTGTTCTGGGAAACAACCCTGGGTCCTCTGCATAAACAGCAAGTAAGTCTAACAACTGCACCACCAATCCATCTCCAACATTTTAAATCTTAAGGACGGACAATTGAGATGCCCCCACTTCCTTTATCATCAACGTTTTTAACTTGTAAAGTTGGTATGTTAACAAGAATAAAGGAAGTAAGGCACAAAGCCTTACATGAAGGAAGAGTCTATCCTCAATGGCCTTCAAGACTGCAGATGTCTAACCAGCTACCTAACAGCTTGGGTGACAATGGCAATTTGTGGCTCCATTGGTGTCCATTTTGCAATGAGGAAACCTGGGCTTGCAAGAGGCGAAGGTCAGTGTTAGCCTTATAGCTAGTTGCAGCTGAGATTGCAATAGGGCCAACTATTGCTAATTCCTACCCCTCCCCCAAAGCTAAGCAATGTGTCTAAAAATCTTCTAGCAATCTTATGAGGCAGGTCCTGACAATTAAGTTGTATGAACTAGAAAAGAAAATTCAGAGGAGGAGAGGAAATTACCCATGGTCCTTTGCAGTGGGAACTCTTGGCAGAGCTGCCTTCCATTTCCTATCCTAACTGATAAGAAATGCTGGTAACTTTGTGGCTGGGTCTTGGAAAAAGGTTTCAAAGATGCCAGATTAAACAAAGGCTTTCTGTTCAATAGATAGAATATTTGCTTGAAATGAAAATTTTCGAAATGATGCTATCATTGTCCAAATCAAAACAAAGCGATATAACAAAACTTCTCCCTGATAGTTTAAATGGCTCACGTACTTTAAATGGGAACATTTACCATAACCTAGAGAAGTTACTATTTTCACTTATTGTTTGGAACACTTTAATCCATCATGATGTTGATTTGACTGTAACATAAGAGTCTAATGTAATTTTTATGCATTGAAACGACTGAGGCTATTTTCTACATTCCTATGTCTTTGTCCTTGGTGACAGCACAAAGTCCTGGTTTTGGATTTCAGGGAGGAAAGTGATAGAATCATTTTTGGATACGTTCTATGAAAGCTTTGTTGAAGTTCCTATTCAAATGAGTGTACAAATATTTCCCTCTTTACACGGGAGTTGAATCTCAAAAGGCTGTAATATCGTCTTGTTCAGGGTGTGCTGAATCCTGCTTCATAGCTTTGGACGAGAGCTAGAGACAGACCATGATCAATGTGTGCTTGTTAAGACAAAGAATGGTTTTGTAATACAAGTGATAACCCACCAGCACATCTGTTCTGCCAGTTACAATTTTAGCACATTGCATTTTTCTTAAAGCATCAAGCATAGCAAAAGATTAATATTAAAAATAATTTCTAAATGATGCAAGAATGCACAAAAATTATCCCTGATCGTGATATTAGAATGTGATATTTACAAGCACCGGAAGCAGGTTGAGAAGCATATGTTCAAGATTGGTTTCCCAAATTGATAGACCATGGCAAGGGAGTATTGATTTTCGCTTGTCTGTTTCTTTTTCTTTCTTCAGCACATGCTTCAAAGGGGTCAGATCTGAGCCATTTACTCTTTCACACCGAAAATTGGATCTTTAAAACACAAGGGAAATTCTGCCTTTCTCTCTTTCCTCTGAGATAGAACAATGAAGGGCTAAAACCTTTGTGAGTCAGAGGGTTCTTTGTTTCTTAGGTGCTTTGTGAAGTGAAGAAAGCATGTAAAGTTCATAGCAAAGGAAGGAATGGGGGAGGGGAGGACATGGTGGTGAGGGACGGACATGGTGGGGGCTGACACAAAAATTCACTGAGAAGCTTAGATTTAAAAAAAAAAAAAAATGAAGGGATTAGAATTGAAGATTTCTTGCCATGTCATACTTAAATGTGATTAATATGAAAATCCCTCAAAGATGGCTGGGCTGACAGTGGGTCCATCAAATGTACAGAGCTGCTCACACTTGGGTGTAGGATGTGGACCTCACCCTCTGATGATATATGGAGCTTCTAGGCGGGGTTATTGCAGCAGCTCCAGAATCAGAGGGCAAATGCTCACCTGAACTGTGTAACCCCAATGACTCACTGGGATCCATTTCCTAGGAATTATAAACAATGCCTGCTCTACCTACATCTGCAGGCTGTTCCGCGTATCACATGGGAGAGCCTCCACAATGCATGCAGTGGAAATGCATTGCTGGTACCACTCGTCAGAGAACAGAGAGGAAAGGAAGTTGAGATAAAGCATGAGGCAGGGTGGTGGACGCAGGAGCAGCTGTCAGGACTCTAAGCCTGGTCACGTGAGTGATGGGGAAAAGAGGCTGCTCTTCCTTACCCATTGCTCGTGTTGCCCAGGAGACACCCCACTTATTGTTCATAACTCAGGGCTGATAGAACGAGTGATACAACCCAATGATACCACCTATTGCTCATACATTTGTTGATCAATGACCTCTCTCTAGGCCCCAAATACAAGTAGGTCTATTTTTTATGGTATGAACACAGTTTGTCCCTCAGAAGTCCATATGCCAAAAGTTTGGTTCCTTATGTGGCAGTGTTTAGGTATTGAAACTTTTAAGGAACGGAGCCTTCTGGATAATTGGGTCAGGGGAGGGTAGTAACCTCAAGATGGATTAATACTATTTTACAGTAGCAGGTTACTGAGGGTGAGTCAGGTCCTGAGACTAGCTGTCACAAAACCTACAGAATCTCTCTTCTGCATGTGTTCCTGCCCTTTCAGTGTCATCACAAGAGCCCGTCAGATGCAGACAGCATGTTCTCATTGTTTTAGAACCTCTCTTTCCTTATAAGACACCCAGCCTTGGGTATTTTGTTAGAGCAGCACAGAGCAAACTACCAGCTACCCTACTAATCTCTTTTCTCTCTTTTTCTTTCACCCAGAAAATATGGCCTATTTTTATTCAGACCTAGGATAACTCAGCTATCCTTTAAATAGATGTATAAATTCTGATACAGTAAATGCAGAATAGCAATAAAATAAACCAGTTACACATACATGCAACAAATGTAAGTGTAGATCAAAAACAATACTGAGGGGAGAATACAACATACACACATACACACACAAACACATATGTTAAAAGGTAAGGGAAACTAATCCCCTACTTTGTAAGTAGTAAAAATACTGTTAAAATCAATTATCAAGAAGGTCAAGAGTCAGTTATGTCTGGAGAAGAGAGTCTATGATCAGGAAAAGACAGGCTGGGAGTCTTAAGGGTTTAGCCTCATTCTTACTAGTTAGATTGTTTAACAGGTAAGTTTCCTTAGAATTATGTATTATACTGAGACTATATGGTACTCATTTTTGCAACCAATGTCATATTTCACAATAAAAAAAAGAAAAACAAAAGAAATTATAGTCAAGTATAACAAAGAGGCAGAGTAGAAAGCTTCAGTCCACTGTTCCCAATCCATGAGCTTCCTTTTGCCCCAGGCCTGGGCACACATAGTTGCCCTCTCCTTGCTTTCTATTGGGGGCAGATGCTGTCTTTCAGATCCTGTGCTTCTGCCCTCTAAAGCCTTCCTACACCACCCACAGCACTTCCTGCTTGACACATTGCAGCCTGTTCTCACTGCTGCCTTCACTGGCTTCTTCACACTAAGCTGGGCACTGTCTGTGGGCGGTGCCTCATGTGTCATATACCTTCAGCTCTTAACACAGGACCTGGTTCATAGTGGTGACTGTGAAAGCTATTGATTGTCACAACCCAAGTGGCCCACAATGCACTCACATGTCTAGATTCTAAGTGTAACTGAAGTCAAGTTTCAGTGGAAATGAAAGCATGCTACACTGTATCCACTGTGGAGCTGAAGAAACTAGCCCTAGCTGGGGATATTCTTTATCATAATATGGCTCCTAATAGAGATGTCAGCTCTCCATTCACACTGAATGTTGAGCTAAGCTGACTTAAAGATCATATGACTTTTACAGCTAGTAATCCAGGGAGGTTGGTATGCCCACATTCCCACTGCTAGGTTGACTTGGGTTTGCTATCTGTCCGTATTTCCTACCTATCTCTTCTAGCTCCTTATAAGTGATTTATTGTCAGAGATGGCTTAGTGTTTCTATTGCTGTGAAGAGACACCATGACCACAGCAACTCTTACAAAGGAAAATATTTTGGGCGGTGGTGGCGCACGCCTTTAATCCCAGCACTTGGGAGGCAGAGGCAGGCGGATCTCTGAGTTCGAGGCCAGCCTGGTCTACAGAGTGAGTTCCAGGACAGCCCGGGCTACACAGAGAAACCCTGTCTCGAAAAAAAAAAAAAAAAACAAAAAAAAATGCAAAACAAAGGAAAGTATTTAATTGGGGCTGGCATACAGTTCAGAGATTCAGTCCATTATCATCATGGTGGGAAGCATGACAGCATGCAGACAGACAAGGTGCTGGAGAAGGAGCTGAGAGTTCTACATCTGGATCCACAGGTAGAAGGAAGAGAGAGTGGCACAGGGCCTGCACTGGGCTTCTGAAACCCCAAACCCACCCCCAGTGACACACTTCCTCCAACAAAGCCACATCTATCCCAACAAAGCCACATCTCCTAATAGTGTTACTCCCCGTGAGCCAATGGCGGGGTGGGGGTGGGGGGTTTCATTCAAACCAGCAAAAGGGCAGAATATCTTTAAAACAAATAATACCCCCTAGGCAATGGTCAAAGAGAAACTTTGTAGGTGGTATTGTTCTTATACCAGTCAGGGCAGAGCAGATGGCAGTCCTTTGTTCATCCTAGCTTGATACTGGCTTGGTGGCCAAAGCTGTCCTATGCTTAAGACTCACAAAAATAAAATAAAGTAAAATAAAATACAGGCAGCACAGTGTGGGAAGAGGAATACAGACCAAGACATGCAGACTACCATGCCACCCACAGACCTGTCCTCCTGTGCAAGGAACAGGTCACAGATGCCCACTTGCCACTACACAGTGTAGAAGGAGGATGTCACCCAGTGGCCTGCCAGCCAGCAAGGTGGCCAGCCTGCAGCAGGAGCCACCACAATGTGCGAGTATGCAGTGGACAGATGGGAGAGAAAGGAAAGTGGAGCAGCTTGAACATTGTGAAGAGAGATGGAACTGGAGACTCAAGGGTGCAGAAGAAAGCCTGTTATGAATGGCTGTCCCTGCCACCTGGGGCCATGGTGGGATGCCCACCCAAGCTGCCACTAAGGACTGTGTCTGGGTCTGTGGCTATGCAGCAGCAGGGGTCAGTGTCATGTTTGTGGCTCATTACCACTGGAGAACATGGGGACATCTCTGATGGAGGCAGATGCTGGGGACCATGTGGGTGTCCTGATACTGTGCAGAACTGGCCTCACATCTCACTGACTGCGGTCTGGTTAGCTGGCCCCATCTCTCAGCAGCAGCCAGAGAGTGGGCCCTGTGCCTTGCACAGGCAGCACAACAGAGCTGGCCCTGATGGTGGGGTGTAGGTGAACCAACTCAGAGGGCATGAGTGTGGGAGGGCTGACCCTACCACTCATCTGCCTTGGAGTGGCATGGGACATGAGTGATGCCACCCCCCAAGCTACCACTACCTCTGACAGTCAGGAAAGCTGCCCACAGGGTCATGAGCGTGGGAGAGCTAGCCCTGCCCCTCACCTGGGCAGCACAGTAGTTCTGGCCCTGGTCAAGGGGGTGAAGGTGAGCAAGCTCTGAGGGATTGAGCAAGGAAGAGCTGACCCAGTCAGTCTCTGCCATGAGGTGGCATAGATGAGTGATGCCCTCCCCCTCCTCTGCTTGGTAGTCTGGAGAACTGGTCCCAAGGGCATGAAAGCAGGAGAGCTAGTCTTGCCCCCATTAGTGGCTATAGTATTCCAGAGAGCCGACCCTGAACCTCGCCTGGACAACACAGTGGAGCTGGCCCTGATGGTGAAGACACAGATAAGCCAGCCCCATGTGGAGCGTGGGAGAGCGGGCCTAGCCCTTTGCAGGCTGCAGCACTTGGGAGAATGGGCCCTGCACTTTGACTGGGTAGCATAGTGGAGCTGTCTCTGGAGGTGTA
The DNA here is from genome assembly GCA_021653895.1 of Mastomys natalensis. Lineage (NCBI taxonomy): Eukaryota > Metazoa > Chordata > Mammalia > Rodentia > Muridae > Mastomys > Mastomys natalensis. The sequence continues at coordinate 533,136 of JAJTUV010001442.1, forward strand.
GGTGGAAGTAAGCTGGCCCTGGAGGAATGAGAGCAGAAGAGTTGACCCTGCCTCTTGCAATGGCAGCATTGGGTGGCAATGCCAGAGCAGTGCTGGAGAGCTCACCCTGGCAGTGTAGACAAGGAAGAGTTGGCACACTGACCAGCTCAGCTACCACCCAGGCCCAGATCCAAGGCTTTGATTTGGCCCATCCCAAAATCTATATAATCTGGGAATAGGAGGCATGAAAAGATCAGTTCTGATGATCCAAAGTTTCAGGATCTCCATGATATTCGGCAACAACAGGTTAACTGGGAGAATTCCCAGTAAGGATCCAATATTGACGATGCCACAGAACTCAGAGATCTCAAAACAGAAAAATAAATCATTGCAAAGAACATAAGCAAGTGAAATTATATGGACAGAGAGAGGTACTACAGAACACACTTTGACACAATACAGCCTCCACAATGAGCTGTTTTCTATGCTTTGTTTCTGTTTGTTTCTGTGATTTTTCTTTGTGTCATTTTGGGAGAGAAGTTTTAAGGGCAAAAAGTAGATATACAGGGATTGGGAGATGAGCAGGACTGAGGTGCATGATGTGAAACAAAGAATTAATAAAAAAAATTCAACACACAAGCAAACAAACAAACTTGTTGTCGTTGCTGACTTTGCAGTCCTGAGAATCAGACCAGACCCCTGTGCCAGCCAAGCAGTGCTCTGCCATTAAGCTACATTTTCAGCTTTTCCTTTTGATTTTTGAAACAGGAGTTTGCCATGTAGCCAAGGTTGGCCTTGAACTCATAATCCTCTTGCCTCAACTTCCCAAGTTCTGGGATTACTGGTATATGCTACAATGCCTGTAGAAAATGGCCTTTGATCTGAAATAATGTAGTGTATGGTTATCTATATGTTTATAAGATATGACAAACTGTCACTAGCTTGGTGTGTGCTAAATAATATATATGTGAATAGAGCAAGCAATAAATTTTGACTCTGAATCCCCAAAGTGCCTGGCTCCATTTCTGAACAGCCTGGGTTTATTCTGAGGGTCTGGGCTGAGAGTGGAGAACCAGGCTACAAGAGACTCTGGAAGTGGTTGCTTGACAATTGAGCAAAGATTCTTGTACATCTCTGGAGCCACTGATGGCTTCCAAGTGAGGTCCAGTGGCCTAGATGGGATCCTCTCAAACTCCCCTGCCTATGATGCCCTATAAGTTGGGTCTTCCTGTGTGGATACCTTGTAAATGACCACATTGTTCTCATGTGCTTGCCTACACAGTCATGATGACCCAGGAGGAAAATGTATGCACTTCAGCTGAACACAGGGACCAGGGACGTCTGTCCTGTGTCTGTCAAAATAATGTCCACCTGCTTCTGGGACAATGTCCATCTTTATCACACAGTTAGAGAGAAGTCACACAAAAAGAAAAAAATCAGTTTTAAACTGACATGGGCAGGCAAACACTCCTGAGTTCCCCCAATGTATTCCTTGAAGCTCTTATTGACAATGTATTTGTTTCTAAAGATACATTGTCCCACCATCTTAACCCCAGGGAAAATGACTGAACTCGACTCTTAGGGAGAAGCATGCCTGGAAAACGCCAGGGACTCTTTAGCTGTAGTAGGGCATGAGGCCATGAGCACATTTGAATGGGGTGATAATCAAGATGTCACATTGGTTACCTGCTGGCACTGTGACATTAGGTGGACTACTCTGCTAATCACTCCAATTGAGCGCTTCCTACTTGACTTTTTGAGTTCCCTCATTTAGATAGTCTGAGATGGAGTGTTTTCTCTTCCAGGCTCCACCCTCTGTCCTGCAGCACATAGAGGAGGAAGACACAACCTACAAACAACCATAATGACATTCTCTTTTTGCCCACAGGGTACCAAAAATTGATATGAATAATGCTTTAAAGCAAACATTATTCCAATGCTTCATTCTTTAATTCAATGTACTTCTGTTCTTGGAGGTGGTTAGTGAAAGCTGATTAATATAATACAATGTATTAATAAGACTATTGAGTAATACTAGTGTAGTATAATGTATATATAATGATGAACAAAATTATATTTAAGAAAAATCTTAAAACAACTGCACCTCCTTTGTTACATTCTGTTAGAGGGTTTTGAGTCCTTGTATTAAATCTGAATGCTGGGTTCTCATCTTCCTTCTTTGGGCATCTGTCCATATGCGTATCACCACCTTACATAGTCACTGCGTGGCAGCTCTGTCAACACCCTCAAGGGTTTCTTTCCAGCAAAGTAAGTGCCGAATGTAGAAAAAAGGTCAAGACTTTTTTTTTTCATTTTAAGACGCCCTTTGGATAATACCATTCCACTGAAGTCCTTCCCCCTGCATCAGCTGGGCCCCCCACTCTCTGAGATTGCCTTCCAGGGTGCGTGCTCCTCTGTAAGCCAGTTGGAATTTTGCCTGGAAAAAGACATATGGGTCTTCACAAGGTTATAAAACCTGGCTTGGAAATCCACAGCTTCTTATAAAAACACTATTTTTTATATAAAGAACCATTTTAAAGACGATGGTTACTAGGCAACCTGATTTAAATTATTATGAGAAATGGGAAGAATTTCTTCCATTAGGTCTGTTTTTACTTAGGTCAAAACGTGTTTTGCTTGTGCTGGTTTCCAGTCTATTTTTTCATCCTTCTTTTTTAACACACACATTCTGTGTGCCAGTTAGACATTGGGTCTATGACCACAGAGTGAAGATGGCTTTTTCTATAGGTTATGCCCTTGGAGAGTGAAGGGAGAATCTGAGAGAGCTTCACACACAGTCACAGAAACCCATTCAAATTGCTGAGTTAAAAAGATGGAGTGTTGAAAAGGAGGAGAGGAGAAGGAGGAGGAGAAGTTGGTGAGGCTACAGAGATAGTTTGGCCCTTAGAGCACCTCCTGCTCTTGCAGTGACATGAATTTGGTTCCCCGCATCTATTTCCATGGCAACTCATAAGTCCTTGTACTCCAGGGCATTCAGTGCCCTCTTCTGGACTCTGCAGGCAACTGCACTCACAAGGGCACATATCACACACAAACATACATAATTGAAAATAAGCAAATTATTTTTTTAGCTAACATGAAGGTGCTAGAAACTAAACCTGAGTCCTCTGCAAGAGCAGCCAGGGCTCTTAACTAATGAGCCACCTCTCCATCACTTCACTGTGGTTTTGATATATATCTTACAAATACTCAATGACAGAAAATATTTTTTAATTGAGGGTCAGTGAGGTGCCAGTCTTAAGAACCTGAGCACAGTTCTTGGGTCTCACATGGTGGTACGAAAAAAACAAATTGCTAGACATTTTCTTCTGACTCTACCATTTAGATGTGGCATGCAAGCTGTTATGGGCAGCATGTGCACATGCTATTTTGAGAAATGAGAAGAACTTCTCCCATTAGGTTTGTTTTTACTTAGGTCAAAAAGTTTGCACATACATGTAATAAATTAAAATGTAATTTAAAATTAAAAAGAGGGAATTAAATATAACTACAAAAATCAAAGACTCAGGTGCACACAAACATTATGAATGGAACCCAGCTTTGAGGGACAGGAGAAATGAGGTAGCCTTTCTTCTACCTCTCTTGAATATACACCAAGGATGGAATTGCTTGATCAAATGGTGATTCTATGTATCACTTTCAGAGGAACAAATTGATGTGCATAGCAACTACATCATTTTACATTCCTGCCAGCAACATGCAGGTACTAATTTTCCCATGGGTAGTATTTTTGCTCTGGGAAATAACACTATAGTTTGATTATAGCCATCCAAGAGAATAAACTAGGGTTTCTATTTTATGTTTGTTTTTGAGAGTTGTTTATTTTTACCTTATATGTATTGGGTATTCTGCTTATATGTGTGTCTGTGCACTATATATGTCTGTGTACCATGCAGTGCCTGAGAGGCCAGAAGAGAACATTGGAAACCCTAGAACTGGAGTCACAGATGTCTATGAGCTACCATGAAGGTGCTAGAAACTAAACCTGAGTCCTCTGCAAGAGCAGCCAGGGCTCTTAACTAATGAGCCACCTCTCCATCACTTCACTGTGGTTTTGATATATATCTTACAAATACTCAATGACAGAAAATACTTTTTTCATATGTTTGTGCACTATTTGTTTTCAAGAGAGCACTTCCTGTTGTCAAACTGACCTGCATAGACAGAAAAGATTTAGTTGCCCAGCATGTAAAGAAGGTCAGTTCTAGCTGGAGGTGTGGTGGGATTCACAGTCCATGTGGTGAGATTTGCTGGCAATTCATGTTTGAGAGTTTGCCTCAGTGATGCAGTTAAATTAAGTCTATGAAAGTTAGTGGTGTTATAAAGAGTGTCTTAGTTAGGGTTTTACTGCTGTGAACAGACACCATGACCAAGGCAATTCTTACATTTAGCTGGGACTGGCTTACAGGTTCAGAGGTTCAATCCATTATCAGCAAAGAAGGAGCATGGCAGCAGTCCAGGCAGGCATGGTGCGGGAGGAGCTGAGAGTTTTACATCTTCTTCTGAAGGCAAACAGAAGACTGGCTTCCAGGGAACTAGGATGAGGGTCTTAAATCCCACACCCACAGTGACATATTTCCTCCAACAAGGTCACACCTCCTAATAGTGCCACTTCCTGGGCCAAGCCTATTCAAATCATCACAAAGAGGAAACAGAAAGGAGAACTAAGTGAGGTCAAGCAAGGTGAGACCCAAGAAGGTGTGGAAAGATGAAATGGGACCATGAGGAATGTCAATGGATCAAATTCACCTTTGGCTCAGGGGGGCTTTTGTGCTCATTTCAAATCTTTCCTACCTGGAAATTATGCCCAGCTCTCATCTTATCTTTTCCTTTGGAGCTCATAGACTTTTCCTGTAGGATTTGCCTGGAGTCTAGTCTTGCATTGCTGACGAAAGCCTCTCCTCACAGCATCTCTCATTCTTCCATATTGATTCTTACCTCCCATCTCCGAAGCAAGACTGTGGGCTCTTGGAGGTCCAGTGACTTTGTGCTCCCTGATATAGTGCTCTTTACAGCATAAGTGCTCAATAATATTTGATTTTGTTATGAACATGAGCTTCTAATAAATGTTGCAACAGCTTGATAAGCCACTCCCAGTCACAACTCTTTATGCTTTTCTGCTCTGTGTCATTAACTTTGTCTATTTATATCTCGTTTGACACAATCCTTGTTTCAGTATTGATGAAGGTATATCTATGGCATAATTTTTTCCAATAAGCCCATTCATTCATTACCATTAATGATTTTCTTCAGATTATGAAGAAAGTAGAGAGTTATGACAATGAGTACCAATGCTTTTTTAAAAAGAAAGCATCATTTTCAATCTAAAAAAATCATTAGCAGTCCAGGGATAAAAGTAAAACTCAAAACTTGAGATAATGTATCATTTCTGCCCTGAGAGGTCTAAGATAACAAATTGGAAAATTTGTCTAAAGTAATTGCAGGAGAAAGATTGTTATTGCCTTGCCTACTTTTGTGAGAGAAACAAAGGAAATTACTATTTTTCTTGAGGTAGGTGGAATTTGTGTGCATCTGGAAATTAAAGATGTTATAAGATAAAGTTGCAAAATGTCTTAATTTCATCTAGTAATTACCTTCTTCCAGCAATATAGTATAGTAACATGGTTAAAAAATGAATCTATGGGAGTTCAAAATAGACAAAAGATTTATTAAGATGTTTTGCCTTATAAGAAATGAAACAACCAAATAGAGTGAAATACACGTGGATGCTTTTGTTACAAAGCAAAGTGTCAGGACAGTAGGGATCAATCGTAAAATCCCCAGAACAGCTTCGTTCCAGTATTTAATTTACCTCTTCTAATCTTCTCTCTCTCTCTCTCTCTCTCTCTCTCTCTCTCTCTCTCTCTCTCTCTCTCTCTCTCTCTCCTATCTCTCTTTCTATCTCCCTATCTCAATCTTCTTCTCTATCTCTCCTTTTAAAACACTACATAACCCTGTCTGATCTGAAACTCATTCTGTAGACCAGGCTGGCCTCAACCTCACAGAAATTTGCCTGCTTCTGCCTCCCAAGAGCTAAGATTAAAGATGTGTGCCATCATATGCAATTTCTCTTTTCCTTCCTTCCTTGTTGAAAATTAGGGATTTCAAGAGTCAGAGGTTTTAACTAGAAAAAAGTAGTGGGTAAAGACTCAAAAGACCCAGACTCTACTGAGAGCTCTTCCTCTCTCCCTCCTTCCTTCCTCCCTCCCTCCTTCCCTCCCTCCCTCCCACCCACCCACACTCTCTCCCTCCCTCCCTTGCCCTTTACCTCCTTTGCTCCTTCCCTCCCTTAATCTCTTTCTCACTCCATCATTCCTTTGTCTCCTCCCTCCTTCCCTCTCCTCCTCCCTCTCTCCCTCTATCTTTCCCTCCCTCCCTTGCCCCCTCCCGTCTTTGCTTTCTCCCCTCCTCTCTCCCTCAATCTCTTCCAAGGCCAACAGATTTTTTTGGAGTAGCCATGTATAGAAGGGTTCTCTAGCTGCCCCTGTGCTCTGAGGGCAAGTGCCTGACTAGCAGTCATTGGCCACTATACCTAGGGCACAGAGAGTGGCTGTGTGTGCGCCATACACTTGCTGCTCTGAAACCCCATGGCTTAGGGGTGTGTCTGGAAAGGTCTATTTGTATGTGTGCAAAGGCTCATGGGTGACTCTGTCTTATGACCTCCAGGTCTTCCCATCATCCTCTCTTCTCTGATGATGAGTCTGCTGTTTGTTGGAAGCTTGCAGTTGCCCTACCCTGTGGGAACACACTCTGGGTGTTCCTCTGCCTGTCTTCTTTCAGTAACTTAATTCAACAACTTTCCTTTGTGCTGGGTAGTCAGCTTGCAGTCTGCGGCTGCCCTGCAGCTGTTTGTGGAACTATCCAAAAGAGCTATAGCCTGTTTTCTGATGCTGTGAGGCTAGAAGGGCTCAGGCTGGTTTATCAGCACTCAGCTCAGCCAGGCTCTTTTGATGACAAGAAAGAGAGGTTCTCTCAAGGTCACACTCAGAAGGGGCCTGAGATTAAGAACCCACAAAAAGAATTCTTGCAAAGTTGAAAGCAAAAACTGAAAAAGGCCTGGGTGTTCGCAACTAGAATTCGAAGGATAATGAAGTGCTTGGGTCCTTCTTCACAGTACGCTCTACCTAGCCAGTCTTGGGCCTGTCATGAATAACGTGCAGCTAAAAAGAGTCATGCTGACTTCTGTCCTGAGATGGGGGCTGGTCAGCCCAGACCATGGCCCAGGATAGATGTGGAATCAGGCTGAGAGTGGCCAGCAGTCTCAGAAAACTCCCCTTGCCCTTTGACAGTGTGAGAAAGTCACCTGGGCCACACTGGCTGTGTGAGTTTTATGCTTCTGTCTACTGATCTTACCTCATATTCACGGAGGTCGGTGAGACTGCCCATGGTCCTACCTGGCTTCTAGATGTCCCATCTGGTAGGATTGAGTCATCCACACTGGTCAACCAAAAAAAAAAAAAAAGAGGAGAGATTTAGGAGGGAGTCAGAGGTGGGGACATACATGAAGGGGGCCGGTAAAACTTGGAAGGAAGGTGTTGTGTAGATATCTTAAGGAAAAACAGTGTACTAGTGTTTTCTATTGATCGTGTGTAAGAGGCAGCGTGCTGGTAGAGAAGGTGACATGTCTTGGTTGTAATGACAGTATTAAGACTGAGAATAAATCTGCACTGGGCAAAGACTTAATTTGCTGGTCCTTACACTAAACCTACACAAAGGTTAGGTTATACATAATAAGACTATACTTCCTGCAAGCTTTTGTTTAGCTAAGTGTTAGGACATCTTACTATATTCTTCCACTAAGGCAGCTCCGGGCTGGAGCCCAGGTTCCTCCAAGGTTTATTTTGATACAGTAATAGACAGAAGCTAAGATGATGATCCTCGCATCAGTCAGTCTGAGGCGGAGAGTTCAGTGAGAGGCTCTCAAGTCATACCACATTTACTAATGAGCTAGCCTTATATCCCATTTCATACCATTAGGCCTTATCCCCGCCCCCCAGAGGTAAGAGAATAATACAAGCTTGCAGATTCGTCATGAGGGTTAAATTAGGCCATACTGTGCAGCTGGGAACACGGAGTTATCTCTCCCTTCCATCACCCTATCACACTATGCACATTAAAGCAGAGAAAGCTGGGTCATGTGTTGGAAAGTAACCAAGGCTTTGCTGGGTTGCTTTGGGGGTAAGAAGTTCCATGCATCGGAATCCCTGAAACTCCAGAAAGAGCTAGGTTTGAGACTAAAGTCGGTGTGCTGTTATTTTTATTTTTTTTTATTTTTTATTTTTTTGTTTTTTTTTTGTGTTTTGTTTTGTTTTGTTTTGTTTTGTTTTGTTTTGTTTTGTTTTTAGGTTTTTCGAGACAGGGTTTCTCTGTGTAGCCCTGGCTGTCCTGGAACTCACTCGGTAGACCAGGCTGGCCTCGAACTCAGAAATCCGCCTGCCTCTGCCTCCCAAGTGCTGGGATTAAAGGCGTGCGCCACCACCGCCCGGCTGTTATTTTTATTCTTATCATGAATAAAATAAATGGCACAGGGTTGACACTGGGTAAGTTTCTTAGTTCAATGACAGGAGAATTATCTAGTGTAATTCGTTCTTTTTTTTTTTTTTTTTTTTTTTCAGAAACTAAGGCACAGAGGATGAAGTGATCAGGCCAAATGCCCCATGAGTGTGGGAGAGGGGAGCTAGACACACTGCATGTCTGCAGTCGAGATCTCTCCCTACTGTGCCCACTCAGTTGTCACAAGATAACGTAGAGGGCAGCCAGATCAACCTCCCCACTGTCTGTGGAGAAACAACTGTGGGAAATGTCTCTAGCTGGGAATCCAGGAGATAAGCAGGTCCAAGCCAGAGACAGACTCCTAGAGAAAGCAACTTAGAGAGGACATGGGACTGAGACCATCAAAGGCAGGGAGGGTGATGGCAACACTGACAGGAGACATTGGAGTAGGGGTTATTTCAGGAAGGGGCTGGAGAAGACTTTCTCACAGAGAGAGTCGCAAGTGGCATGGTGGCAGGGATCTGGAAGGGCTTGGCAAGGCTGCTGCTGTCATTTCTGTCCATAGAATGTTCCCAGGAATGATTTTAACGTATACAGAACGACAACAGTTTACTGTGGAAAATAACATCACAGCTGACTGAGTTAATCTATAGTAGCGGGGCATTCTGGTTACAGAAGTGGGCATGATGAAACATGGAATGAACTATTTGTGACATTTTGCTAAGTGTTGGATACACTTATTTATGTTTTCCTCCAGAGTTGTTTAGAAGGGCTAGGGTAACTGAGTGACTGGGGGCAAAGCCAAGGGATCCAGGACAAACTCAGCTGGGGCCCAGCACCTCCCCTTCCTCCACGCTGGCTCACAGACAACCAAGGGCCTGTCGATTTGACCTCCATTCTCAAATGTGAGATCCACAAATTTCCCACTGCAAAAGACCTGAATGATACCTGCCCTCTCCAATATATTCTGTCCTAGAGACTCACGGGTCTCATAGGCCTGGGTCTCAGTGAGAGACAGGGTGTGGCACAGACGCTTCAACATTTACAGTGATGGGAACAGGGTGCAGATGGGGAAACACCAGACCTCTGTGCTTGTTCCACTTTCTCCTCAGCTATCAGGAGGCTTTACCAGTGAGAACCATTTACCCTGACTCTTCATGTGCCACCTCCCCACAAAAGCAAGTATTTATTAGGTCCAGATTAGAGACGACATTAATATCAAAAAGTTTTCTACGATGTGTATTTCTGCAGAGCCATTATTTTATTTCTATGGCTTTTAAAAAAGTCAGAAAATTGCTATGGTTAAATGGACCTCAATTGCAATGTAAAATATTTATGTATAAAACAATAATAATCTAGAATAGTATTTGATAGAGTTTTATTAAATGAAAATGGTAGATTATTCACATGTGCTTGTGCACACCGTGTATTAATTTATTAGACTTTAGTTTTTAAGCTGTTTTTACTTCACAGGAGGACAGCAGAAGGTCCAGGGGTCTCACATTTGCTTTATTCCCATTGCGCCAAACCCCCACTGCCAACGTCCCATAGAACAGTTCCCACTTGTTAGGATGGTGGACTCAGCTGACACATCATAGTCACCACAAGTTCATGGTTTCATTTGGATTCACTCACGGTTCTACAAGTTTGACAATGTACAATTACATGCGCTATCAAGCACTTCCTATTTAGAATTTGAAAACTTTCTTTAAAATGTTAATAGTTAAATGCTGATAAGGAGGTGGTGGGTAAGAGCAAAGAACAATGACATACATGTATAAAAATACTTGAGAAACCTTTTATTTTCCACATCAATGAGAACATTAATTAAGAAGAAATAAATAGATCTATCTGTCTTATGGAATTTTGTAAAAGAAAGTTGTTACTATTTATATAGTTAGATAACAGAATTGCTGGAGAATATGTTCTGGAAAATACTTGGCTGTGAACAATACAGTTTGTCCTCAAACTTTGAAAATTCTAATTCTGGTACTATTTACAGTTAGCTACATTGTTTTTAAATAACTTTGCATTCCTTTACCACCTGAGAGGAGGGAGCACCTCAGGAGGGCTCTATCTGTGGTCTGATAGTAATGTTTTTACTACATTGTCCTCTTTATCTCTTTAGTGGTGGCAGCGCTATTGTGAAAATAGGTTTTCACTTTTGCACCTAGAGCTTTATTAAAGAAGAAATCCAAGAATACACACGTTGATGCTGGTAATGAGAGCAGGTACCTACTCCATTTTCTGTAACTGAGATAAAGGTGAACATTTTTAATCAAATATTTAACCTCATTTGGAAATTCACTGTGCAAATTATTTGACTCTGATTTTATAGGTAAATGAAAAGACTAAAGTTAAGGAACAGGCTCAAACAGAATAATTAGATGAATAAAGCAATTAATATCTTAAATTAGGGAGGTTGGGGTCAGACTGTATTTGTTGACAATATGATTATCTCTCTAGAAAACTCAAAAGAATCAAGGAAAAAACTATTATGAACAATAAGGGAATATGATAAGGTTACAAGTTTAAAAAGAACATCATATAAATTCATACCGCACGCACAAAGAATAATCAACCCAAAGGTACAGTGAAGCCAAAGGTGCCATTTTACACAGGCAAAAACAAAAAAATGAAATGAAATAAAATAAATAAAACAGCTATGAGTATAGATAAGAACAAATTTCTAAGTTATATGGGAAAATTGTGAGGTTCAAATAAAATCTCCTTACTCCTCCTCTCTGCTCCACTGACAGCTATAATGTCTTGTACAATACTGATACCATCCTTGAGTAATGATGGCAAAGATCGAAATGACAGGTTTGCTGGTCAGTAGCCACAAAGGGGTTATTGAGGCCACCAGTGTCCCTTTTTGAACCTCAATCACAAGGTCTATTAACTACAAGGTATTCCGTTCTCATCAAATTCCATAGCACTCAAGACTGAAGTTGGGAGCCTTGTCATCAATGACAAGATCATCTCTATCTTTAAGGAAACAGCTCCCATGTGGATCATGTCTGCCACTTCTTCAGATGTCCTCTTGTGGGTGATGCATATGGAAGACGAGATGCACAGCTCCCACAAGACCACTAGCTATGACTCCTGTACCACCAAGGTCATCTATGACAATTCAGTACTGTGGAGGGAATCAAGACTGCAGTTCGTGTCATCTCTCCTAGTGTAGAGTCCCTCCTTATGGTTGTCGGAATGCATAGAGTATGACCGCTGCATCCTCACTGCCATGAGAAGGGTCATCCCAGAGGCAAACAGGAAGTCTGTACCTGCCTATCCCTAATATTGCTATTGTCTGGAGAAAGCTGTCGAATATGGTAGTAAAGCAGGCATCAGTGATTCCTTATGGAGCAGTGGTTCTCAACCTTCCTAACGCTGTGACCCTTTAATACAGTTCCTCATGTTATGTTGACCCTTGACTATAAAATTACTTTTGTTGCTACTTCAAAACTGTAATTTTGCTACTGTTATTAATTATTATAATATAACTACCTTATATGCAGGAGATCTGATATGCAACCCCTATAAAAGGGTCATTAGATCCCCATGGGGTCTCAACCCAGAGGTTGAGAACCAGTGCCATAGGAATTCATAGCCTGTGGTAGCCTCCTGAATTTAACAGATCTAGTATTCTACCTTTGCTGCTGGATCTGGCATTTCCCTTAAGGACAGTAAAGATAACTTTTATTCACCAGATATTATCATCTCGGAAGCTTACTGCCTCCATTTGCTAACCTAGGCCTAGTCTTGGAAGTTTCTAGCCTCCATAAAATCTAATCTAGGCCTAGAATGTTTTCAGCCTCTGAGACTTAACTGCTGAATTCGCTCACCCTTTTCTAGCTTTTTCTAGCTGGCTGGTCAACTCAGATGTTCTGGCTCAAAATTCCTCTCCATGCTGACTAATTCAAACTGTCTTCTTTCAGCTTCTGACTGAATTGTTCTGCTTGATCTCATACAAACTTTGGCGAGCTGTTCTCGATTTTTTGACTTCTTTTCTCTAGCTTGTTCTTTCTCTGCAACCTGTCTCTGAACAACTGTCCCAGTAAAACTTCTTCTTTCCTCTCTCCCCCTCTGCACTGCCCTTTTAAGTCCTCTCTTTCCTATGCTGCTCCTGTAACCCTACCTCTGACTCGTTCTGTCAAATTTTTTCTCTGCTTCATCACTTTGCCTAGCACTCAATTAGACATCACTTTCAAACATGCGTGCTTCCTTCTACAAATTAACTTTACCTTCATTGTTTGGGATTAAAGGTGTGTGCTAAGGCTGAGCCACACCCAACTAGAAACAGGTTTTCCAGTAAACAACACAGTCTTGAGGTTCACAGTGTAATCGAATATCCCGAAGCTTTGCCAAGCTGCTTGTTCTTTGTTGTGGAGTTAATTATCCAGTTTCCTCCAGCTCCTGCTGCCTTGACTTCCCTGTCATGACAGACCATAACCAGAACTGTGAACTAAACAAGCACTTCTCCCTTATGTTCTTTTCCAGGATATTTTATCCCAATAGCCAGAGAAGAAAGTCAGCAAAGAAAAGATAGGATTCTAAATGAAAAATGCAATAAGGAAATAATTTTTAAAATAATGTTTTAATAAATTGGGAATAGAAAAAAATGCTTCCTAAGTAGTATTTAAAAACCAAACTGAACAAAGTAAAAATATCAGAAAACTCATATCTGTGTCAAGTCAGAGTAAAGGAAATAATATATTGGAAAAAATATTAATACTTTGTTTCACAAAAGTAGTTGATACTTGCCAATAGATCTGTATAAAATATAAGTAATATACATTTGTATAATTTTACATAGATAATTCACAAAAAATGTGTCCCTTAAACATAGGAAAAGGTAGTTAACTTTCTTCAAAATACAAAAATACAAACAAAAAGTACCTTGAAATGCCATTTCTCACTTACCATATCAGCAGCAACCAAAAAATAATAATAAAGATAGTCACTGGCATGTATATAAGTAAAACAAAGAACTAATGTCGACACATGCATACATACCTACAATTCCTCATAGGAAAAACAGCACACTGAAATAATTAACCTGAAAGAGATAAAAATGACATTCTTTATTTGTAACTCCAGTTCTAGGGAATCTGACATGTTGTTTTGACCTCCATGGGCACCAGGCCCACATGCAATGGGCATGCATGAATGCAGCAAAATCTTCATACAGGTAACAAACACCTCTCACCCAGGACACTTTATCTCACCTCCAGTTGAGGAGCTATTAGCATTTGATAACTGCAGGAAGAAGGGGAATTGGGTATTTAAAAAAAAAAAAAATTAAATAATGGGACCTCTTGGCTGACCTCACACTAGGAAAGCTCCAATCCCAAGACCAGCTGAACAACACAATTCCCTACTTGATGGGAAAACAAAAAAAAAAAAATAAAACAAAAAAAACAAAACAAAACAAAACAAAACAAAACAAAACAAAACAAAACAAGAAGTAATCTTAAAGTTCTGTGGAAACGGGATTGGGAGCACAGTAAGGATGGAGTAGAGGGGTGAATGCGTTCAAACACATTGTATGAAATTAATCTTTAAAAGATTAACATAACTTTGACAGCAAAATCAGACAGTGTGAAAGAAATATACTGATCTCATTCTTGAGAATATGTGCAAAACAGCTTGAACAAAAGCCTTTGTGGCTTGCAGGTGATTCCACAGTTTCTCCCAGGGACCCAGCAAAGGTTACATCATCACCTGCCCCTCATCTGCTGCCATGGTGGCCAGGGCACCAGGCGTGGCTGCGTAGAAAAGGATTGCCCACCACTCCGGCTCTCTCTTCTCTGTTCCCACATGTTCCCAGCCAGTCTCTCTCTCCCATTTCTCTGTACTGCACCCTGTCCCTTGTTCTCTGCCCTCATGGCTCTGACCCTGCCTGCCTGCCTGCCTGTCCTCTGCCTCTACCCCTTCTCCAGGTCCTCAGTCTTCTCCTTTCTGCCAAATAAACGCCCTTATACCAGGTCTGTTTCATGGTGTAATTTCTCAGGGGACACCATGGCATGGGCCTGCCAGGTACCCGCTCACCGCATTATATTTCATAACAGCCTTGATAGGACAATTCTAGCAAGTATTTAAAAAATGAAACTGTTGAGCACCTGTTGGTCCCGTCCTCAGGCCAGGGCTGCTCTCTGCATTCCACCCTCGCCCTACTAGTGGTCCAAGCCAGCGCTGTCCTTCCTGCTGTGATGTGGCCTGACACAGTCTCCAATCTCCCTCCATCCTCCATGGCTCTCCCAGCCAGCCCCAGGGCTTCACTCCACTAAGGCAGCAGTGCAGCACAACACAGTGGACTTCATTCTTTTAGGAAACAACATCTTAAGTACTTTGGCCTATTTTCCTGGAGTAAGGAGTTGGCAGCGACACCCGACATGCTCACAAAGCTACTCAAATAAAAATGGACAGCTTTGTCAATTGGGGGATTTATTTGACTGTGCTGGTGTTGTTGGACCTACAAGGCAAACAAACAAGAAGCTGACAGCCTTTTGAATGAAATTGGGAAAAAAAAAGTGAAAGAACTGAGTTAGAGCAGCACTGGGCATGCGCAGTGTTTACCTCCCATAGTTTGAAGAAGACCATGTACTGGAGGCAGAGGCAAGTGGATCTCTGTGACTTCAAGGCCAGGCTGGTCTACAGAGTGAGATCCAGGACAGCCAAGGCTACACAGAGAAACACCTTGTCTTAAAAAAAACAAGAAGAAAGAAAGAGAGAAAGAAAGAAAGAAAGAAAGAAAGAAGAAAGAAAGAAGAAAGAAAGAAAGAAAGAAGAAAGAAAAAGACTCAGGACATCAAAAGGGGACTGTGATTTCTTCTGCATTAGTATTTCCAAGTTAAGTTGAGGCAGATTTGAATATGGATGTGATGTATACACCACTTCACAAATGTCTTCCCAGTCGGGCACCCATCAGCAACTTCTTCCCACCTCCTTTCAAATCCATGGCCTCTTATTTTTAAATTATTGTTATATACATATGTATGTGTGTAATTATTGTTCTATTTAAAAATATTTATAATATTTATTTATAACATAACTTTCTGAGTTTAACATTGCTCATGTATATGTGTTTAGGGTTGATCACTTATGATTGGATAACCTAGCAGAGTGTTGTTTCTGGAGAATCATAATTATCCATGTCTTAGTAGCTATTGACTGCCTATAGCTTTTCATCTAGGAGAAGAGACTTGAGATTTCCCCTATCTACATTTGCATGTCATTTTTAGTCTGGATTTATATTTTTTTAAAAAAAATGGTTTTGTATATAGCCCTTTTGCCTGTGTATATGTCTGTGTACCACATGTGTAGAGCACCTGTGGAGACCAGAAGAGGGCATCGCATACACTGGAAGTGCAGAAGTTGTGAGCTGCCATGTAGGTGCTGGAAATCAGGCCTGGGTCTTCTAGAAGAGCAGCAGTGCTCCTAATGACTGAGCCATGTTCTGGCCTCCTTTCACGTTTTGGTTAGGGTATCATACCATTCAAATTTCATGGGTGGAGCTATATAGAGAAGATGCTGTCTCACAGCAGACATCCCGATCCTCTGGCTATTACAACATTCAACACCCACTTCCACACTGGTCTCTGAACCTTAGATTAGGGGTTGTGTTATAGATGTATCAGTTGACTTGGGCACCCCACAATAAGGAATAGATGGTTACCTTCATGTTGACCAGTTGTATAATCTCTGTAATAGACTCCATGTGATTTAGAAATAAGTTTCTTTGATGAAGAGAACTCATTTCTGTGGGGTATAATAGTAAGTATTTAGAATGTACTTAGAAATTATACTGGTTTAGGGACATGGCAGTAAGAGATTCCTTTTAGGGTCTGTGGCCTCAGTAGTAATGGGCTAGTTTTATAGTGAGTAGTGGGCTGGTTTTAGTGGGTAGTGGGTTTGGTTTGTACTGTCAGCATGAGTTTCCTCATATTGAATGGGTTTAAGTCCAATTAGATGGCTCTGGTTACCCCCAGGGCATAGGTACTACTCCACTCTCGGGGATATCTTGCTGTGCTGGTCATTTGTGTGGACTGTAGGCATTACTTGGGTATGACTACTCCTTTTCTGTCTTGGCAGCTTGGATACTATGGGGGCTGGTCCTCGAGAAGGACACTTCTGGGTCAGATCTGTCTCAATTCTTCCAGGTCCTCTGTACAACATACATGGTGTCTTCAGTGACAGAGTCTTATCTTCATTTCTAAGAGGCAAACAAGAGCAATGGCAGTAGCCTAACTTGGTTTAGGAGTCCTTTGAACTTCCCTAACCAACAACTTGAAAGGGGGTGTCTCATGCATGGCCCTGGGTTGTTTTTTTTTTAATAGTCTATCACTTGGTGAGGAGCATTGTTACTTCAAGTGGCAGAACTTCATTTAAACTGTATATGTATGTGCACACATATACATATAAGTTTTTGATTTTTTATTGGATATTTTCTTTATTTACAGTTCAAATGTTTCCCAGTTTCCCCTCCAGAAACTCCCTATCCCCTCCCCTCTCCTCATGCTTCTATGAGGGTGTTCCCCCACCCACTCCTGCCTCACTGCCCTGGCATTCCCCTACACTGGGGCATCAACTTTCACAGGACCAAGGGCTTCTCTTCCCATTGATGCCTACAAGGCCGTCCTCTGCTACATATGTGGCTAGAGCCATGGGTCGCTCCATGTGTACTCTTTGGTTGGTGGTTTAGTCCCTGGGAGCTCTGGAGGGTCGGGGGTAGGTCTGGTTGGTTGATATTATTGTTCTTCCTATGTTCTTCAGCTTCTTCAGTCCTTTCTCTAACTCCTCCATTGGGACCCTGTGCCCAGTCCAATTGTTGGCTGCAAGCATCTGCCTCTGTATTTGTCAGGCTCTGGGAGAGCCTCTCAGGAGACAGTGATAAAGGCTCCTGTCAGCATGAACTTCTTGGCATTCTCATTAGTGTCTGTTTGGTATATGGGATGGATCCCCAGGTGGGGCAGTCTCTGGATGGCCTTTCCTTCAGTCTCTGCTCCACACTTTGTCTCCATAATTTCTTCCTTGAGCATTTTGTTCCCCTTCTAAGAAGGACTTAAGTTGGTCTTCCTTATTCTTGAGCTTCATGTGGTCTGTGAATTGTATCTTGGATATTCTGAGCTTTTGGACTAATAGCCACTTATCAGCGAGTGCATACCAAGAGTGTTCTTTTGTGATTGGGTTACCTCACTCAGTATGATATTTTCCAGTTCCATCCATTTACCTAAGACTTTCATGAATTCATTGTTTTTAATAGCTGAGTAATACTCCATTGTATAAATGTACCACAATTTTTGTATCCGTTCCTCTGTTGAAGAACATCTGGGTTCTTATTCTGGCTATTATAAATAAAGCTGCTGCTATGAGCATGGTGGAGCATGTGTCTTTGTTATATGTTGGAGCATCTTTTGGATATATGCATACAATTTTAAGTTCACAAAATGTTATGAATCCCTATGGCTTTCCCAAGCATCCCTAGTGTCATTTTATCCTTCGTCCCTTCCTCTGTGTTGCCTTCCTCCTCCCTCCCTGGGTAGATACCCCTTCCCATTTTTCCAAATTCCTCATCCATAGTCCTGGGTCCTGGCATTCCCCTCTCTAGAGTTCAACTAGAGATTTCTCTTAATGACCTTTACTGCTACTCTAACATTATTTTTATTCTTAGAGGGGATGGTAAGTCTGCAGAGTGATTCAGAGCATATCCAAGCCATCGTGGGCAGTGACATAGAAAACCACACTGCCAAAGTATACTGGTTCTTGGAGATGGTGACAGTGATATTATGTGAAATAGTCAGACTGAAACCAAGGATGGTCACATGGTAGAGCCTAATCAAATGGTGATTGATGGATGTAAGAAATACATGTGAAGAACATTCAGTAGTGTGTTAGGGAAACTTGAAGGAGGCTTCAATTAGTTCTCATGGAAGACTATTCCAGTGCTGAAGAGATCTGCCAGGGAAGACAGACTTTGACTGTGTGATTAACGATGTGACAGTGTTACCAACCTTCACATCTCCAAAAGATTCCACACGGGAGCTTCTCAGACTGACTCTTTTTAATGAAAGTACTGAAGGGGGACGGGAAATATTTCACACTGGGGAGCCGTGTCCATTTGAGGAAAGCCCTGTTGCTCTATGAAGAGCAGTGGGCACACCTGTCTTGTCCTGTGGGACTCTCAAAGGAGATCATCTGTGTTCCTTCATAAGTGGACTTGTGGGTATATTCTGATTTGGGGAAGAAAGCTAAGCCATGAAGACGAACATTCTCTCATGGTGTATGCTTCAAGCTACCTTCCTAGTTCCGTATGCTATACATATCATGGAAGAAAGCCAAGCAATGAACTAAACTGCTTCAAGTTTTTCCTTTTAATTATTATTTTTAATTTCTAAAAAGCCAAAGGAAAATGTATATTTTGATTAGGTTGGGTGCTAATTCTGTGAAAGCCAGCTGCAGGACAATTAAACAGGGCCACAGACGCTGTAGGATGCACTCACCCTTACAGTGTGAATTATTTTGTTTGTTTGGGGGAGGCGGCTTCTTTTGGTTTTAGTAGGACCTTTAGTTTGGACATTTGCCCGAGTGAACATCATTGCTTTGTTCTGGAGAGAAATTCTTGATGATATTTCTTAACCCCAAAATTGACTTAGATATTAAAATTTTGTGATTATGAGAGAGTTCAATAAGTGAGTTAGCGGTACTTCAATTAAAATTACAAAACAAACAAAACAGAAAACCCTACCAAAACCTCATTTTCAAGTTGGATTTTCAAAGGCATATGAGGACATTTTGTCATTAGAAAAGTTATTAAAGTAATTCACCATCGTTATAAACTGAAGAAAAGCCACAAGATAATCTTAATAAGTAAAACAGAAAAAGTGCACTCAATAACATTAAAATACATTTATGGTTAAAATTAAAAAAAAAAAGTTTTTGGACCGTCATGAAATAATTAGCTCTTTCATTACAAAATAACTATAAAACTAGATAAAATACATTAATGACTATTCTCAAATGTTAGGCAAAAGCGAGGCATGACTATTGTTACTGGAGGAGTCCTGGGGTGTCCCTGAGGCAATGTCCAAGTGCTTTGTATGGAGAACAATGAATTGAACAAGATATATGGTGAAAATAAAAGATTTATTAAAAGTGAGAGTACAAGCTAAGTGTATACTCCATGTCTGAAAAGGTATGGCCCTCATAGACTCATGCGTTTGAATACTTGGCCATTCTATTAGTGGCACTAATAGAAGATGTGGCTTTGGTTGGAAGAAGTGTGGGGTTGGGCTTTGAAGTCTTCTGTGCTCAAGCTCCACCCAGTGTGGCACACATCTTTCCTGTCCCCCCCCCCCCCCCCCCCCAAAAAA